>CM070096.1:9537500-10047500 GCA_036178185.1 Liparis tanakae | reverse complement strand
CGTGTTCTTAATAAGTGTTTGTATGCATTTCTACATATTGGGTGTATTTACTAATGTCCAATGGATCCAGTTTTTCATATTTTTATATAATCAGTGATTAAGAATATTAATCAATGAGCTTATATGTTAAGTATGAGCTGATGCACTACCCATTTTGTATCACTTTTCATGAGTAATCTAATTTTGAAATCCTTGTTTGTACTTTACTCCCTTAGGTAGGCGTGTACAGTTAAGTGTGTTGGTCATATTGACTCCACTTATAACCATACCTGCAAACTCATGAAGGGTGAAAAGGGTGACAAGGGGGTCGATTATTTCTCACCTTCGTATTACTTTAAGCTGCACAGCAAATTGATTTTCGTTTTAATATGTATAACTTATTTTTAATGTTTTTTATTACTTCCTTTAATAGTACGTATGACTTACTTTTAAAAGGTTTTTATGACTTCCTTTAATAGTATATATGACTTACTTTTAATGGCTTTTATTACTTATTTTTAATGTTTTTTATTACTTCCTTTGGACAGTGTTTGTAATTTCTGACTTTTTAACTGCAGTGATTGTACCTTTGTCCCCGTATTGGAATGAATTGTATATATTGTTGTTGTATTGTTGATTTATGGACTAAAAAGAATGTTTTAAATATATATATATATATATATATATTTATATATATATATATATATATATATATATATATATATATATATATATATATATTAAAGATGCTCCGATCAGGTTTTTTGGTGCCGATCACCGATAACCGATCACTGAAATCAGTATCTGCTGAACCGATAATACCGATCACTGATCACTGTGTCGATTGAAGCATTCTATTTCTTGTGTAGCATTATTTATGAAATGAATTATTCTTAACAACGTTGGTTTTGTATTTTAAGTATTTACAATTAAAATTAAAATGTAGTACATTAAAATTGTTTGATTGCCAGTGTAGATGGATATGTATGGAACACATCTGCATCAGTCATTTCCTGTAACTCTTGGGAAAATCTATTTACAGGACTTCAAATAATCAGAAATGTGCTTTTTTAAAATACAAAAGTCTGACCTTTATTTTTATAAACTCTTCCTTGGTACAGTGAAATGTTTTAATTTAAGCTAAATCTCAGAAACGATCTATAAAGATAACAAATCAGTTCATTGTTTACTTTTCTTTGTTAGTGTATGATTTGTCGACATCTTACTTTGAAAAACGGATAATTTTTCACGTGGTTCTTTCCGCTAACTTTGCAAAACCGGATGTTGTGTCACGTGAATCCTTCCGCTAACTTTATCAAAACCCTTGCGCGCTCCCGATCAAATCTCCCCCCCCCCCCCCCCTCCAGGGATTTTCCTGCATAGACACAATTTGGGCGGGTGCCGAAGCCGATTTCCAGAGCGCCTAAGTAAAAAAAAAAGTCTGCGATGTAAAAAAAAAAAACTGAGGCGCGCGAATTGACCAATTGCAGAAAGCATCAATCTGGTGTTGGAGGAGGAGAAGGACTCCCTCCAAGAAGAGCTGAAAAGAGCCGAGGTCCAAAACCAGATCCATGAAAGGACCATCTCTGATATGACCGACGAACACCATGTTTTGTTCCTTGAGGCACAGGTTGCGGCCCAGGACCTGGAGAGCAGCAGGAACTCCCTCCAGAAAGATCTCCAGTCAACATTCTCCACACGACACACACGGTACATATTACCAGGGTTCACACATTTTGACCAGTGGATTTTCAGGACTTTTCCAGGACTTTTCCATGACTTTAAACCAAATGTCCATGACCAAACTGAAATCTCGGTGAAGACATGAAAGTGAGAACATTTAGAATTTAAACAATGAGAATTCCAAAGTCGCACCAAAAACTTCTAGGCAAAAATACGCCGGGCAAAACGGCGCGGTGCACCTGTGGAACGGACCTAAGTGCGCAACCAACCGTTAATTTGGGGTTCAAGATATTTTTTTAAAGAAAGGAAAGAGTAAGGCGAATACCACAAAGCTTACTTTTATTTAATTATTTTTAAAACTTAACTCATGGGTTACTCACCTATTGTTGCCGCTTGCTCTGGGTCAAATGTGTCATCTGTGAATCTCAAGAGGAGGCTGTTGACAGGAAAGAGAAGAATAATTCAATTAAAACTCATTATGAATCACTGACAAACACAGCAGACTGGCATATTTTCCGTACTTCTAATCCACGGATTGCGTGAGCGTTTGGTCGGGAATCAGGTTTCCATTTGCTCTCTTCACATAACCTGTCTTTCGGCACCAGGCATATCGAATTCTGTATCTGCATCCCTTTCTATTGATCTCTTTGTGCTTAACTTGCATTACGCATACATGAACCAGATGATATCACCCTTAGATTGCACTCGGGTGGACAGAGGTCACGTAACTATGACTAATCCAGTGCAAAGGCCTTAATCACTGTGCTGATGATGGGGATAAGTAGACTCCTTCCACTTGAACCAAGCAGAATTCTCTTATTCTTCCTCAAGGGCTGTTAGGAGGGATGCAGGCGATGAGCTATGCGTGGAGACAGCCAAGTTATAAATGTGTTTGCGTAGGCCAGTTGTTCAGGTGAAATGAAACGTGTGTTCCTTGCCAAGCGGACAATCTCCCTGGTGAGTTAAGGGCTTCTACAGATTGCAGTGAGACAAATTAAATAACTGTATGCCCTTCAAAACGTATTCCGGTCTGTGTACCCGCTTGACAACAGCTCAAGGCTGTGGATAATTTAAATGGTATTTTAAACTATTCGTAGTCTGCATTTGTTTATTTTATTAAGCAAGAGCCAATTTAATAATACAAAATTACATTCTGGAAACAACTGCTCTTGGCCTCAATTATCCACCAGCAGGCAGCGTACAGTACAGCTGCCCACAAAACTCTTCTGTTTTCTGGAAATATAAGCAAATCCAGGTCTATGTTATGGTGCTGGCATGCACTTAGTCACTCCTCTGTGCTCAGTCACTACAGAGCTGTAAGCTCTATTGGAGATAATGTGTGGAGAAGAAAGAAGAAAAAAAAACACAACTAAAACAGGCATCCATTTGTGATCACACGCGTAAAAAGCACGACAACCTTTTGTGGTTCACGTAATGGTGTGTTTTCAAGAACCCAAGGTGTGTTCATCAGCTCGACCTGAGATATAAGGTCAAAGAGACTTTCCAAATGGCTTCAGGCAACTCGTTACCTATGCACTGTGGTATGACAGCGGAAGGCACGCTGAACTCAGTGCCATAGTTGAGCAATGTGATGGTTGATGGCTCGGGCTGGCTATCAGGATTCTTCCATGCAGTCTGGACCACAGTCCTGCAGAGCAGCAAACATGACCACGCTCTCTGCTGGCATACCACACAGCAGAATCTGCCAGGATAATGTTAGGAAAAAAACACTAAAACACTAGTCTGCTTTGAATATTAGGCTCATGTGTGGTTCCCAACAACGACCTCTTGATTACCACATGGCAGAAATCAACTGTGTGGTATAAAGTACACAGCATACTAGTACTGAGGCCGAGTTTCCCTCAAACACAACCTCTTGAATATGAACATGCATACACTCTGTCATATTGATTGAATGTATTTTAACCTCTAAATCTGTCCTTCTGGTCACATGACATCTATTGCACCTGTCCATCCTGGAGAGGGATCCTCCTCTGTTGCTCTCCTGAAAGTGTCTTCCCTTTTTTCCTGCTGAAGGGTTATTTGGGAGTTTTTCCTGATCCGATGTGAGGTCTTGGGACAGGGATGTCTATCTATGTGTACAAATTGTAAAGCACTAAGAGACACATTAGTAATTTGTGAAATTGGGCTATACAAATAAACTGAATTGAATTGAATGAAAGCCTGCTATTCAAGGTAGACGTTGCCTGTTGATCCATCTCATCCCGGAGGAGCTGCCGCTACAGACACACTTAGGATTAGCTACAGGGGAAGGTTCTCATATGGCAGCACCTGGCCCTCACTGCCCGTCACGCCGCGTCACGTCACGTCACGGCAGGCTGAGTTAAGAGTACTGCCACGACGACAAGTCTGGAAGGTGGTCCTGGATTGCAATATCTCCACACAAGCGCATGGAACGTGAACAACGATGATGTCACACAGAGCTACTGCCAGCTAGCTGGGTTAGCTGGGCAGCTAGCATACCACAACAAGTCCTATAGCTTTACTGTTATGATTAAAGAAGAGGACATCCACAGCCGAATCCACGTAATATGGCGCAATATGTGTTTCGACTGCTGGGCGGACGCTAGCCATCTAACGTTAGCTGTGAGCCACGACCTCCATTCTTTGGAGATAACAAGCTACGTGTTGGCTTACCTGGACTTGCCAACGCCGCTTTCTCCTATTATCAGTATTTTCAGCGTCGTAAGTGTGTCGTCTTCCATATTCCTTGAACAGTGAGTAGTGCTACTGTCGATAAACGGCTCCGACAAGCCTGTATTTAAAAACTACGTCCCTGAGTAACTTGCGTTCCTGTTGACAGCTCGCAGCAGAGATACTTCGTGTCTTGGTGAGAAGACGCCTCGCCATATCCGGTATGAGGTTTGTCGGCACTTCCGCTCAGTGTGCTATATGCATTATGGATATCAGATGTCCGTCTCCTTACACAACTAAGCAGACCCTATGGCGATTCATATGCATTTTAATAAACTATTTCTGCCCCATATACTGTGTAGTATGAATTGGTATCCACAATGTTTCAGCCAGTGTTGCATAACATCATCAGTAACATGTCTATTGATTTTCATTGTTTTCTTGTTTTTTTCATCATTGTTTTCAAACGTACCAATATGTTTGTATTACGATTATAAACGTACAATTAATTTATGTATGTATATACATACATATATAAACACATTTTCACAAATTACAAATTTGTCTCAGTGTTTTACAATCTGTACATATAGACATCCCTGTCTCAGAACCTCACATCGGATCAGGAAAAACTCCCAAACAACCCTTCATGTGGAAAAAAGGGAAGAAACCTTCAGGAGAGGAACAAAGGAGGATCCCTCTCCATGATGGTCAGTTGTAATATATGCCATGTGTACAGAAGGAATCATTATACACAAATTAAAACACAGTAACGACACAATCAATGAATATGACAGAGTGTATGAATAGTTGGTAGTAGGCATATTCCATGATCCAGGCCTCCATGATCCATCGGACAAATGGAGGTAGAGAGGAGTGGGCGGAGTCTCAACAGGGCCATGGCATAGTTGGTAGTAGGCATATTCCACAATCAAGTCATCGATGATCTATCAGACAGATAGTTGTATATATATATATATATATATATATATATGGCCTCAGCTTTCTCATTGGTTTCCCCATGGAACTATAGAGAACACCTTTCCCTTAACTGTGACAGTTACGTTGAAATTAACTCATAATAGTTCAGGGGACAACATTCCTGGGTTATCAGTAAACTCACCAAAATTATGTTTTTTATCAGATGTTTTAATATATGTTACCCACTTTATTGAGGGGAAAACAAAGAAGCTATAGTGGCGTGACTTGCAATTGATGGAAGGGTTTTGGTAACTTGGCTTATAAAAACACATTTAGAAATCTTATAAAAAACAACAATACAAATAAAAGGGCCTGCGATTGATCACTACACATTTTCCATAGTTATTACAGTGCTGGGTGGACAACATCAGTCCTCTGTACTATATGAACCCTGTCAAACTTTTAGTAGGAACTGTCCCTTACCATGGCACGATATGTAATTGATGTCATGCTTCTGACTACAATTATTATTAGAACTCATAGTTCATTTGAACAAAGTGTTTCAGTAAACATGATCTTTAAAACATTGTGGTAAATCATTAGCTCGAATGTGTCACGAATACTTCTGTTTCTCGCCCACTATTTAAAAAAAGAGAAAACGGATTCCCAACTGAAATTGTTATTTTCAGAGAATAAGGGGTTATCTCATAGTGAAAGTTGTCCAAGGAGGAAGACACAGACAGGTTTTTGTATTTTATTTAATAAATAACTCAAACCGTATTGATATCGTTCTCTCCGAACAAGATATTGAAATAAAAGGCACTTTGAAAACAATACTGTAAAGGCTTGCGTGTGTGGTACTTCAGAGGCATTTGGGGGGGTGAAAGCATGTCAGAGGTGATTCATGTGGCGAGTGAACAAATACTCCTGTTTCGGTCTTACAATCTGAA
Organism: Liparis tanakae; assembly: GCA_036178185.1. Lineage (NCBI taxonomy): Eukaryota > Metazoa > Chordata > Actinopteri > Perciformes > Liparidae > Liparis > Liparis tanakae. Next base: position 10,041,312 of record CM070096.1, on the reverse strand, counting down.
AAGAAAAATGACACTAAAAAGTTTACCAGTTCACGGAATAAGCTAACATAACACACATCTGTTGGCATACTCGGCGACAACACAGGACAGGACCTGAGAAGGTTACTGCAGTTAACTTCAAGTACTTCAATACTTTAATACTTTAATACTTCATTTGTCATTTGCAATGCTTTTTGATTGTTCAACATCACCATGATTTCAGAATTATAACAAGTGGTATACAGTCCCTTTGTGATAGTATATCAACAACTCAAATGATGACAGTTGATATTAATCTCAATCTTCTGTATTTACTCCTTTAGAATAGACAACAGTTCTCAATAAGAGTCAATAAAATGTGTTTCTGAGCTGTCGATCAAAACTACATTTACAACCACCGCACAATATTCTGTGATTCAACATAAACATCCAATGTAAGTTATAATTCAAAACTTCATATTGCAGTTGTTTTATATATATATATATATATATATATATATATATATATATATATATATATATATATATATATATATATACATAGATACACACACACACACACACACACACACACACACACACACACACACACACACACACACACACACACACACACACAGGCATTATGTGCTACCGTGGCTGACAATACACATGAAACCTAAATCCTATGTCTGGAACACAGGAAGTCTCTGGAACACAGGAAGTCAGTGCACAGAGAGGGACGAGAAGACAGAGAAGCATCTGAGAAGGAGACAGAAGCCGAGGAATTCTTGCACATATATTGTGTGTCCATCGTGTCCACATTGTGTTGTTCAAAACAAATCAAAATCCTCTGCCCATACCAGTCCTGTGGCAGGAAAGAAAACTCCTTCATGTCATATTTTTTGTTGCAAATATGCAACTTAAAAGTATATACACATATTGTATACTGTACATCTAAAATACAACAAATGCATACAAATCAATAGTGTTAGTAAAAATACAGATGCAGTGGCAGCATGGTGCGTTATAATGGCAAAGCAACGAGAATAAAATCAATTCTACCACAGCCACCCAACAACCCCCCCAGACTCCAAACTTGCGGTAATACTGCAGTCATCCGATTCTTGATCGCAGAGTTCATCATAAACTATGACGCCATCATTTTCCTTCATATTTGGGATTGACCACGGTCGTGACAGCACTTTTGTAGATGGGATTTTCCCCCTGGAGAGCAGAAATTGAAGTAACAATCAGGTTATAGTCAAAGGAATGGACATGCAGCGCTTGCGGTTAGATTTTTGGACAGGATTACCAAGTCATACGGGAAAAACAAACGTGGCATAGCAACGTCATCCTTTTTCTGTACATGTTATTTATTTGGATCACACTTTAGCACACAAACATGCTTAGTGACGTTGTAACAACATATCAAGAGGTTCACATTTTTATTCGCATTTAAACACGTTTCGTATACTCACCAGACACGGTTTGGGAATGTCTGCCCTGAAGACACTGAACATCCTCATACACTGACCAGGTTTTGTGAATTCTCAGCTGTATCACTTGTCACAGCACACTCATGCACTAATTACACTATGAAGGTCATGTTTCTCTTTCTACTACCCACTTGTGTTGTTGATAGTTCTTAAGAGACAGGTGAAGAATGTAGAAAAAGTATAAACACAAAGCGAGATCCAGGCACATGTACACAGCCCATGCAGGAAAATGATGTGGAAAGGAAAGGAAATACAAACTTAAAGGGCATCAGCTTTACGTCCATATTGTGGGTTCTGGAACTGATTGACAGGGCTCTTGTATATTGGGTTTTCTTGCTACAGGTAGAGAATGAGGTCAGAATAGAGTTCAGCAGAAAAAAGCACAGGATGAAAAAAGCTATATAAAAATGGGAGTGTAGCGAGAGAAAAGAAGGAATAAAGTCCAGTAAAAGGGATGAAAGGAGGGCATGTTTGAGATTAGCTTTTAGCTTTTAGCACACTTTAGAACTAAAGACTTATTTTATTGGAAGCCATCATTGAGTCAATGACTACGTATCACAGGCTCTCATTTTGGGGACCAATTATACTTATATACTAATTTAGATATTCCACATTAAATAGCTACCTTACATTGAATGTTGTGCCCTTTTAAACAGATGCTCAAGTTTTAGGGGGTTGAATGAGCTCTTGAAACCTTTTCATTCATATCGGCCTGACTCTGACATTTCTGGCTATTGTTTTAATTATTATTATCTACTCTCAGTCCTGCCCCTGTGAAGAACTGTAGATATGCGGACCCTCACCCCTTTTCTAAAGGGAAAGAATTATCGCTACATTTACTCTTAAGCAAACAAACGCCAACCCTCCCACATTGTGTCACCCCCTCATTAAATTGTGATCTATTTAAAGTTACTAAAAACAACTACACTGTTGAGTCTACACATCTGGATGGCATGGCTGCAATCATAAGAGAGCACAGCAAGGGACTCATGCAATATCTTTGAAATTCCCTTTTGTTTGTGTGTTATCTCGTCCAAAAACCCAGAGTTTCGCTTACAGACCCTCATTTCTCTCAAAATTAAAGGGACGCGGAGCCCTCGGTTGCCCTGCCCATGGTAGTAACTGAGACCCCCAAAATACAGATCAGGAACATATGAATCATCAAGCCCACAAACACAGCTGTGTGTGTGACACTGTTTCACCACTAGGTGGAGGCATTTCCCTGCACATTGACATCATACTGAAATCCACTCTTTCCTGTCATATTGATGTTGGCTGATGATGCCACGGCTTGGAGGAAACAAGGAAGGGAGGAGATGAAGCCACTCCCCAGAAAAAAGTCTAGCTCTGCTCAGAGTGCATAACATTCCCCAAAAAAGTCCTCACAGCCCCCGACATTTTTTCCCTTTTTTGGAGGTTGTATTTTGAGCGCCATTCAAAAGCAACACATTTGGTCTGAACGCGACAATGATGTCAATAAGTCTGCAAATCTCATCGGCTCCCAAGAACAACAAATGATCTTTTCAAGTTAATTCCTTGACAGCGAACAGCTTTGCAGAGCAGCCTCACAACACCTGTTTTTATACATCTAATTGACAAAGCGTCTGCCAAATAAACCTCAAACGTATTCATCTTTGTCTCATCTCTTTCACAGAGCCGGCTACGGCTCCAAACACTCACCGTGTCCCATTTGGCATTCATCTTCTCCTTCTCAAACTTGGCGAACTCTCGCCTGTCGTGGATGATCATCAGCAGCTTCCAGATGAGCAGCAGGGCTAAGCCAATGAGGACGATGCCGGCGACCACGCCCGCCACGATGGGGATGATGTCAGGGCCGGCGGGGCAGTCTGAAACAGTGTTTGGGCAGATTGAAATAAGACTGCAAAAATAACAAGAACCACAGGAATAACATACTGTACCATCACACGGCAGAAAGAAAGTCAACAAATGTCCTATTTTGGCAAACCCAACCCTGTCATTGGCTTTCCCTGTCACAGAACACCTTCCACACCCTTGTTCATGTTGGCCTCGGCTTTCTGCTCACCCAGCGTTTCGACCACGTGGACCTCCTTCTCCGTGTTGTTGTTGACGGCGTAGGTGTAGTAGAACCAGCAGTCGTTGGCGTCCCTCTCCTTGCAGTGCATCACAGGATAGGTGGCGTCGTTGGGCTGGGGCAGCTTGTCCCTTTCCTTCACTTTGATGAGGTTGAAGTAGCTGCAGTCTCTCTCGCATGTTTCCTTCTTCTCACCGGTGCCGAACGCCCGGCACTGGACGCACTCTCTGGTAGGAGAACGGGATAAGTGTCATTACAAATGAGCACTAAGTGTTGCTCATTTAAAACATCTTGTTTTGTGTGGTAATGCAGAGTTTTATCTTTAATGACCAGGTGTTGAGATTACAGTATCTGTCTCTGAATCTTTTGCCTCCACTCATTAACAACAGAGGTTAACGGAATTACATTCTGCACGTGCGGAACAGACAAACACATTCGACATCTCATGTTCCCAGAAATTGGCCATTTAACTATGTGTGCAACATGAGGTCATCTTAATGCTGTGTGCTACTGTAGCTTGTATTTAACTCAGTGTGTTAACACATGTTGGCAAATAAGCAACAACAAAAGTAAGCCGATTTAGCTATCAGACGTTCGTCTTTTTAATTTACTAATTGAATGTCAGTCAGCTTAGCCAAAGTGATGATTCTCACACAACATCCGGAGTTACAATGTTTATAGAGACAATTATATCCTTTGGAAGTGTAAGTCACTCTGAATCTAAATGTATACGTATGTATATAAATAAATTGTTTATAAAAGTAATTGCAATCAGACAATACAGAGGTTTTAAGCACTTCTATGGCATTACAACCAAAACTATCTATATGGCTACGTATCATTTGAAGTGAGACATGAAATAGGATTTTTTTATTTTGCGTTAATTGAGCCTTTAAATTATTTCTGTCAAATGTTAAAAAAATTTAAATGTTCACAAGGAATTTTCTCAATGCACTAAAATGCCTCACATACACTGAAAAAGTGACGAGCTGCAGTAACCACGCCACCTTTGTAGACAACAGCAGATGGGGGATATTTGCATGTTGACACATCTCCCTTTGAGACCTACTTGTGTTCAGTGCAGACTCCTGGACATGTCGGACAAATCTCACAGGTGGGACCCTGGAATTTGAGGTTAGTGCACTTGCAGGTGCCACATTCGCACGTCCCTCTGCCATTACAGATCTGCTTGTTGCTCGCCATGCACGTGCTGTTGTCCAGAGAACAATCACAGGCACTTCCGGTCCACAAGGGGTCACAGGCACACACTCTGCAGTCACAGCGGCCGTGCCCTGAGGAAAAAGCAGGAAAACAAAAAGAGCGTGAAAACACTGACAAGCTTTTCTTCTTCTTTTTCTCTCTCTCTAAACAGCGCCTGAGTAAAAACGTGCACGCTGAGAGACAAGGTTGTCCGTACACACCTCCGCACAGTTTGTTCCCAGAGCGGTCACAGTTGAAGTTGTCACACTCGCAGTACAGGCCGCTGTACCGCTCCTCGGGCTTGTCTCTCTTCTTGCACTCGCATGTGCCGCACACACACTCTCCGTTGTTGCTGCAGATATCGGTGCCGTTGTCCTTGCGACAGGTCCTGTCCATGTCCTCCGTGGCCACATCGTTGCTGCTGCATTCACACTGTCTGCCCACGCGGCCCTCATTACACCTGAGGCGGAGGGAGAGGTTGTGATATTCCGAGCAAAACCATACATGAGACGTGAAACCTTTGGGTGTTTTTCCAGCTGATGCCATAAAGATCGTGGGAACCCTTCTCAGACTTACTTGCAGGCTCCACACTCATACGTCCCATTACCGAAGTGGCAGAGGGGACTGTTGTCGATGCCGTCCTGGTTGCAGTCACACTCGCAGATGAAGTTGAGGATAATCTCAACCTCCTCCGTAAATCCCAGGGGCTTTATCTTGACGATCTCCGGCTTGCCTTGTTTCGGACAGCCCTTGGACGTCACACTGATGCTGAACAAGACCTAGGAACGGGGGAGGTGGAGGAGAAGGAGACTCGGACTCAGAGCGAAACATTGAGATTGCCGCGCCCAAAACTCAAATCAAATAAATAAACACGTTTTGACGCTCCATCATCGATTAGGAGCTGAAGAATTAAACAAGATACGTATATAAGTTCACATGCTGTAAACGGCCAGTATATAATGCGTCTGTATTGGTTAACCTCTCATCGTCATTGACATAAATGCAAGGTGATTGTTTAATTATTTAAAGTTAATAAATATCTACATACACTACCATTCAAAAGTTCACTTAGGAAAAAAAGGAAAACAAATTAGAAATGTCCTTCAAAGAAATGCACTGTTTTTTTTCAATTAAGATAACGTCGAATTAATCAGAAATACACTCTATACATTGTTAATGTGGTAAATGACTATTCCAGGTGGAAACGTCTGTTTTTTAATGAAATCTGGTGAGATAAGCTATAAAACTGGCCTTCCTTTGAGCTACAAGAACAAAATCAATATTTCAAATAAATATCATTATTTCTAACCTTGTCAATGTTTTGACTATATTTTCGATTCATTTTGCAATTCATTTGATTAATAAAAGTTTTCATGGAAAACACAAAATTGTCTAGGTGACCCCAAACTTTTGAACAGTAGTGTGTATATGTTCTGTCCCCTAATGCCCTGAATGGCAGTGTGTGTGTGTGTGTGTGAAAGAAGCACTTACCTCATCTCCGATGGAGATGTTGGAGCACCTCCTTCCGCTTTCGCCCTCGCTCACCACTCCGTTCTTACAGCGGGCCGTGTACGCTATGGTCACTCCCTCTGGAAGCTTGCTGTTCTCCAGAATAACCTCGGACGAGAGAGACTGCCACAAAACCAGAATGCTTTAAAGGGATAGTTTGGATCTTCTGAAGCAGAGTTGTGTGAGGTACTTGTTCATAGTCAATGTATTACCTATGCCCCCCCCCCTCTGAGTTATTACATCCATCTATGCTCTCTTCATGGTCCAGAGACCGTGACTTTACCACGTTGTTTTTGTGAAAGGTGTCTGGTGGCACGGAGAGCATGGGTGTTGTAAACGGTTGTCTGACAGCAAGGTGCATGGGGAAAATACTCTAAATATAGCGTACACATGAACTGGTGTTGACTTTTCGAGGAGGCTTAAATAGGAACACAGTATATTGCTTCTCTCTCATCCTGGTCCCTCAGACTGCGTTTCCAAACTGGGGGAGTTCCAACCGCCGTCTACTCGTGGTGCACCAACTATGGAAAAGTACCTTATGCAACCTTAAGTGTGGTTCATGTGAGCATTGGTAACTTAATCAAAGTGTACTTACATTGTAAGCATCTATAATAAGGTTGATTACGTTGCTTGAGTTGGCAGACAGAGTGCCCACTGCAGACTTTGGGATCAGATTTTTCAGCTCCTGAGGAGAGAAGAAAAAGCTTAGATTAAAGCTTTAATCAAAGCACTGTTAATCATGTACAACAAAGAATAAATAATAAAAAACACGGTTGTTCAGGCTGCAATACGTGACTGCATTTCATTACAGCCTGGATATATACTGGTTCAACTATTTAATTCCAGATTTAGATGAATAGATGTTTTTTAAATGTGAAATGATGGACTTATTACGGCTTTAAAGCCACATGGGGAAACAACCTTTATTTAACTCAGATGCAATCGGAATAAAGTTGTCCGTAAAAAGCAACAGACTGTCACATAATAATAGTTACAACTTTTAAGGGGATGCTACATCATTCGCAGCAAAGCTATTAGTCGAGGTGGATATTTCTACAAATCATTGCACAGCGAAGGAATGACAAACTGCATGCTCAAAAATCAACAGGATGAAAGGGCGGAGTGCCAGATAGAGAAACAGAGCCAGGAACAGGAACTCACTTGGTAAACGGGCTGGAACTCCTCTGTCACTGCAAAAATGGTCTGAATGTTGTTGTCGCTCAGCTTCTGAACCAGGTGGGCGATGGAGGGATAGTCCTTTAAAACATAGAGGAGAAAAAGTAAAATTGTCAATGTGACGCTCAGTGAAAATGAGTGTGGGGGGGTACAAGTCTGCTTGGAGAATACAGATCTTCTTACATAGTAGTGGCTCATGGTGTACGCATTGTTCTCCAAGTGGCATTTCCCATCATTGGGCAGAACAATGCCACCCAGCTTGCCATCGCCAGCAAAGTGGAAGCCAGCATCAGTGGAGAACACCAGCAGACGAGTCACATTCCTCCAACCAATGTGATCCTGAGAAATGAGAAGAGAAGCACGGAAACCCCTCAGTAATAAGTATCTGCCAACAGCTATAAAAGCAAAGGAAGAATACGAGTAGCTTATAATGAGGCCCACGAACTTATGATTATCACTGCGTCCAAGAATCCCCTTGTAAACACCAAGGCGCTCATAAAGTACCCGTTCACACATCACCACATGAACGCATTTACTGGCGCTGAATCCCTTGGAGCAAATGCTGCAATTGTGGGAAAATTGCCTCGGATAGAGAAACCTGAGAATGATTATTTCTAACTGTTTTACTGAAATGGAAAGGGTAACATCTTTTTCCTTTTTCTTCTCCTTCTTTTGCTTACCCCACACACAGCCACTTGCATGATGGCATCGAACCCCCCCTCAGGAGAGTCCAGGTTTCCAGAGATGTGCTGCTGGCCGACCAGAGTGTTGAACTTCTTGCCGTCGCTGGTCAGCTTCAGGACGTTCTTGTAGCTGAACGGGCTGGTGCAGTTCTGGTCGCCCGTGCATGGGTTAAGCAGCTTGGCAGGGGTGGTGCTGATGTACGGCATCACTGTCTTTTCCACAAAGGAACCAAAACCTTTTCAAAAAAGACAGTTCAAAATTTGCCATTTAAAACAACGTAAGTCAACAAGTGGTTAGGCTCAATGCTTGATGAGATGCTCTGTTGGAGATCTGGCGATCTAGTTTCAAGATACTTTCAGCCTTGTCACCATTAAATGTATCCCAAATTAGCTATTAGCATGAGTGTGCAGGGAGGTATTATCCATTTACTTTGAAGTTAAAAAAGAAAAGAAAAGTGGACTGTGGGCGACTGTGGCTAGGTGGTTAGAAGGTCCATCCTTCAATCAGAGGATCGGTGGTTCGATCCCCAACTCAAACCACCAATTCTCTGTCGATGTCATTGAGCAAGCCACTTAACCTTGAATTGCTCCCTGTAGCTGTTTCTACATAAATGCAAGTCGCTTTAGATAAAAGCGTCAGCTAAATTAAATGAAAATGTGAAGATTCAAAAGCAAGCTCTGGAGTAGAGGCTTTATGGACGATTATTGGCAACGGCCAGAGATATATAAAATCCTTGGAAAGTGTCACACTGGATATATGAAATATGAAAGGGAATATTTGAGTAGCCAGTCATTTAAGGGATCAAAGATTGTTTGCTGAATATTATCCAAAAGAAAAAATACCTCTCGACTCTAAGAGCGTGTTTTGTTATAATATTTTAATTATGGGCTACTAAATGTGTAACCTTGTAGTTCCAACAACTGTGAACCAAAGACGAACAGACAAAAGTGAATTGTAACACTTTATAACAAAACTCCTTACCTATCCTGAAGTCAGAAGTGATCTTTGACATCTCCAGCATTAAACTGGTTCCCAGGTTCTTGACGTTTTCCAGATCGTCCTTCATGGAGTAGGACAGATCCATCAAGTAGTACATGTCGATGGGATAGTCTTCTGCTCGTTTGAACTTCAGGTTGAAAGACTGGGGCTCACCTACATGAAGTTACCGTTATTAATTAAAACAAACCTGTTCAGATGGTTCCAGAAAAGCTTCAATTAAACATTCTCTCACCGGATCGGAGGGTGAGGCTGATTTTTTGGGGCTGGATCTGAGTGATGTCCTCGGGCTTCAGTTTATCCGCTCCCTTTCTGCGATGCGTCACCATTTTGTTCTTCAGGGTCTGCTGCTCCCCGTGCGGGTTCTCGATCATCGCATCGTTGCACCCCCTATGTATCAGGGACTGCAGCTCGTCACAGCGGGTCGACACGGTCTCGCCCTGCTTCAGGAAGTCCTACGAGCAGAAGTACAGGCGGTGTTAAAGAAACGAGCCATCACTTTTGTCACGAGGCCCACTAACTACTCAGGCTGTGAAAGACAAAATACATCTACCCAGCAAGGAATGTCTTGCGTCATATAGGTAAAGTTCTGAAATGATATATCAATAACAATTGTAAAAAATGTAATGTCTTTAATTAATCATTGAGCAAATATATTTGGCTGGTCCCAGCTCTTAAAATGTGTGGCTAATTATCCTCATTATTCATTTTAAACTTCTCGTTTACCTAATAAACACTGTGTAGCAGATGAGGGATCTATTGGCAGAAATGGAATGTAATATATATATATATATTTATATGGCTCATTTTTCCAGGGTGTAATCACCTGGAAATATTCGTTACTTTTGTTAGCATGAGCAGTTTATATCTACATACGGAGCAGTTCCTGTTAACAGAGCCGGATATTTCTAGAGTAGCCCAGAAAGGACAAACCAAACACTGGCTTTAGATAGGGCCAATCATCTTTCAGGATTTTTCACGATGGCCACCGTAGTTTACCTGAACCTTGAATCACAGAAGAAGTTTCAGTTGGTTGGAATCTGCAAACTCTCCGCTAGAACTCCTACAATGGCACTTATACAATTGCTCAATTTCTCAAAATGCCCCTTGTATGTTGAATTTGATGCCTTTAAGTTGCTTTTTTTTAATGACCAACTGTCCCAATGATATTCAATCAATGATTAAATCTACACAAATATAAATCAAAGAAAAGGATAAATTCTTTGCATTGTAAATATCAAATGCTTGAAATTGACATATCAAATGAAATAGCAAATTTTCTTTTGGTTAATTAATCGATTAATCAACATATCATTTAATTTCAGAGACTCTCTGATAGTTCTACATTATATAGCTTTCAGACTGTTATTCAGACAAAACTAGGAACTTCTGTAAGACCTAGCCTTGAGCTCTGGCAAACCGACGGCGACATGTTCGATCCATTTAGAAAACAATATTACAAACAGTCATTCGCTGCGGCCTGACATCGGGCACTGAGTGCCTAATGGCATCGTAATGGCATCAAAATTGCATCTCTCAGCTGCGATTACAGCTGACAGCTTTGATTCACGTACCGGGTCTTTACACCAGCCACATTTGGCTCCGGCCTGGATGCACTCCCCGCAGTACTTGGCGTTGGCATTGATGCACTCGTTCCCCTCTGGACAGAAAAACAAAGAGAGGAGAGAAGGAGGCAGAGTCAGGGGGAGCAGGGTCACAGCAAAGGCTCTGCAAAGGAAGAAAACTGCGTGGCTCGGCTGAAATTAGAGATTCTGTCTTTCCACTATACTCTAGAATATGGATCTTTGGTCGATGACAACGTAACCGTTTGCGAACTGTACGTTTACCGCTCATGATGACATCAACCAAATGACATCAAGTTACGGAACGATGATGTTACAATCTGAAAGCTAAGCTTACCTTTCTGAGCATTACCGCTACAGAAGACTCCGAGCAATGTGGCGATCAAGAGCAGCTTCAGGTCCATCTGAAAGCACACACGAGGAAGAGAAAATTAATACATCTTTCAAATGGTGTTGTTTTTGAGAAGCGATTTGTCATTTGTGACTTTGTCTTTGTCTGACAATAACAAAGCTGCCGTGTCTCGAAAGCCTGAAAGCCCGTGCTCGTAATTTCCCGGACAAAAAAAAGGGCCCTGGGGGAGCGAGAGCGTCTCATGGAGAGATGACTGATTGAATGTGTAAATGGCTACCTGAGATAATAAAGTATCCGGAAAGCGGGGGCTTGGCTATTCTCGGCCGGTCAAAGGGCATCAGGCGGCTAATTGAATTCAGACTGCTTTCACATACAGACATGTGCACCACATTCGCTTACAGACACGGTCACACTGACTTACCACCGACTTGGACTGCAGCCTTCTTTTCCCCCTAACGATCCTTTTCACTGTAAATAGCATCGGTTCCCTCGAGTCAGACCCTCTCTGGCTGTGTGTATTGATCGTCCGTGAGCGGGCCCTTTGGTCAGCCATGATCGATGCATCTTGTCCTCCTCTTCACTCAGGATAAGTGGGCTGAAGGACCTTTCTCTGCAGTAATCGGCTGAGAGACTGTGCTCAAGGACGGCGATGCTCTGAGCACAGGCTTGAGCACATGCGTTCACTGACACCATGCTGATGTTTAGCAGATATAAATGTTTACCATGTTGACCATCTCAGTATAAGTATGCTAGCATTTGCTAATCAGCACTATCTAACACATTATAACTGAGGCTGACGCGGAATTAATCACTACAGTATATTAAAATTTTAGAGCAATCGATTGGGAATATTTTTGACTTTGGACCACAATTGACAGACCAGCCGACCCATCTGGTTGACGAGTCACACATCTCAACAGAAAGAGTCAGGAGCTGACCCTGATCCGTAGGATCCACACGCTGGGAACGATGAACATACACATTTTGTGGCAATCGACTCACGAGACTTTTGACTTTCTTGTGCCGTGAAATGAAAGCAAAATGTCAGGAGATCACAACTGTCATTGGGGTACATGGTCCCTCTGGGGACCATGAATGTCTGTAGACAACAGACCAAACAACTGACTGACCGCTGGCATGCATAACAATCGCGGGAGAAGACTTCCTTGAGTTTTAAGGATACAGTTTAAGGGAGAATAAACTATCATGAGAACAGAGCTGAGGAAATATTATTACATTACATTACATGTCATTTAGCAGACGCTTTTATCCAAAGCGACTTACAATAAGTGCATTTCAACCTAGAGTACAAACTAAGAACAACAACAATACAGAAAGTAACATTTCCTCATCATAGTCAAACTACAAAAGTACCATAATAAGAGCCATTCAAGTGCTACTAAAGTGCAAGTCTGTGTTTAATCCAGATATAGTCGGAAAAGGTGCGTTTTCAGTTTCCGGCGGAAGATGTAGAGACTTTCTGCTGTCCTGGTGTCAGTGGGGAGCTCGTTCCACCACTGAGGAGCAGGACAGCAAACAGTCTGGATGTAGAGGGATTAGCTCGAGGTGACGGAGTCACAAGTCGGTTGGCTGTTGCCGAGCGGAGCGAACGTGCCGGGGTGTACGGTGTGACCACATCCCGGATGTAGTCGGGGCCCGATCCGTTCAGAGCACGGTACGCCAGAACCAATGTTTTGAAGCGGATGCGGGCCGCCACCGGTAGCCAGTGAAGAGAGCGGAGGAGCGGAGTGGTGTGGGTGAATTTCGGGAGGCTGAAGACCAGTCGAGCTGCTGCATTCTGGATGAGCTGCAGAGGCCGGATGGCCTTAGCAGGTAGACCAGCCAGAAGGGAGTTGCAGTAGTCGAGGCGCGAAATGACCAGAGCCTGGACCAGAACCTGCGCCGCCTTCTGGGTAAGAAGAGGTCGTATTCTCCAGATGTTGTGCAGCCTGTACCTACAGGAACGCGCTGTCGCAGCGATGTTGGCCGTCAGGGAGAGTTGACTGTCTAGCGTCACCCCGAGGCTCCTGGCAGTCAGGGTAGGGGCCAACACGGAGCTGTTGAAGGTGGTAGTCAGGTCGTGAGTGGCGGAACCTTTCCCTGGAAGGAACAGTAGCTCGGTCTTGTCAGGGTTGATCTTCAGGTGGTGAGCAGACATCCACTGAGAGATGTCGGTCAGACAGGCAGAGATTCGTGCCGCCACCTGTGTTTCGGACGGTGGGAACGAGAAGATCAGTTGGGTGTCATCGGCATAGCTATGGTAGGAGAAGCCATGCGAACGAATGACAGAGCCGAGAGAATTGGTGAAATATCTACAGTCTGCACCGTGAGACCCATTTCACATGCACTGACACCCTGAGGGTATCTTTGCATTGCCCAGAGGAGCTGCAATCTAGGCCGCGTATGTTGAATGTCCGGTCAAACTTATATATGCACTTGACAAGAGTATATGCAACATTTGTGTAGGGTGCGAATAGAGCGGATCGCTTGTTGTCTAGTCATGTCCCTCACACCCAGGGAAGCAAAAGGAGAACACAGTCTCCTGTTCTGTGCTATATTTGTGAAAGGGGAAAATTCCAGACAATGTGCACAGTTCACCATCATTATAAGATTATACACTGACAAGGCTTTTTGGGGACTCTCTCCACCTCTTATTGATGTTTCTAATAAGCGTCAGCTGGGAAGGCTCCCACAGACAGACACCGAATCAATGGCCGGGTGTTTTTTGAAGGTGCACTGCAAAGGGTTCAGCATGTGCCAAATCTAATTAACATTCGGAATGTAAAACCAATATCCCGTCTGAGTAAAGATCACAAACTCGTGGGAGACATTTCTAAGAGGATCTTCCCAGTAGCTAGTGTCTGCCACACTGCATACTAAAGCATCAGGTTCATATTAGAGCAATACAGACGGTGATAAAGTGACACATCTTTTTCCCTTTTCTTTTCTTTCCCTTTCTTAGAGCAGTGGCTGTTGCTGGCTAATCATGCAGGCTACATTGAAAGACTGCATCCCCTTACTGTGGTAAAGGAAGCTCTGACGTTCAGTGCACGTGGTGTTGAGTGATGCATTCCTGAGTGCCTGTGCATATGTGTGTGTGTGTGTGTGTGTGTGTGTGTCCATTTATATAGACACAGGGGGGCAGACGGCCTGTCTACAGCCCCCCAGATTAGATCAGCTGGCTTGAATCTCCACTGCTGTACGTGGGCTGTGTGTGTGTGTGTGTGTGTGTGTGTGTGTGTGTGTGTGTGTGTGTGTGCTGTGAGTAGCACATTGAGCCTGGTTCTACCACTGTTACACCATCAACTCAACACCGTACAGAAGCCAATCGATCCATACAGGGTTTGATCCGTGCCCAGCAGTTTACGATGGAACAAATTGGTTTCAGTGAAAACAAAGCTTGAAATTATGGAATTTAGGTTCACAGTCCTCAAACAAAACCACACACTCAGATGTTCTTTTCTCTCCTGCTTGGCTTTTGACTTCAGCTCCCCAGGAATTATTCAAATGCGAACTACGTCCCAAAAAAATGACAGGGAGGTATCAAGTTGGAAAAATAACGTGTTGTCCTCATTCCTGTGAAGCTTAGCAGCCACAAGGAAGAATGTTCAGTAAAACCACAGTAAAATATAGCAAAGGACAGAGAGAGAGGTCCCAGACGTCGTAAATTTCAAGGTGATTTTGGTTAACAATGTGCACTCTAACAAATGTATGTTTTGGTTTGACCATTTTTAAAAAGGAAAGAAGCCGAATAACGATGGGAAAAGAAATGTGTGAAAATATATTAGCCAAGAATAATATCGTTTGACTTATCATCACTGACGAAGACTGAGAGGTGAATTGAACAAAAAATAAAGTTAGGATTAAGTTTTGTTTTTTGAGTCGAACATCAGGTACACATTTTTTTTTAACAAATGATGCCACTGTTTCAACTGTGCAGGAAGCAGCTGCGCAAACGCACATCTGCAAAGAAAGCACGGTTTGCAACCTGCTTATCTTTAGTAGATAAACAGGGACATAGTTAACTATCCTGTTAGTTTCGTGCTTGTTAAAAATATAGTTATTCTGGATGTCATTTCATCATTGGACTTCAACGTTTTACCCCGACGCGGAGCTGCAGCCGAGTAGGGGTTAAACCATACTATAGCTGAGTGATGCTAGTCTAGGGTCTTAAATATCTAGATTACCGGATCAATTGCTATAAGCTTTCTTTATTAAATAAATCTTGTATTAACCGAATCCGGACAAACCTTTCCTCCAGAGCCACCAGCCGGTTGACATTTTTGTCGTAAGCATTTTTGGAATGGTCATGGTGCGCATATTAACATGCTGAAATTAGCATTCAGCTCAAAGCAATGGGCTGTGTCTAGGTCCAGCCTTACAAAGCCACTACTGTTGACAGACTCCATGCCTATGAATGTATTCTTTGTGGCCATAATGCAATTTGAGATTCAAACCATTGCATGAAACCAATCATTAGAATAGTGCAGCGATCCACAATAGTTTAACGTGAAATGAAACAAGCAAGTTCAACACCGACAATAAGTCCTGACTCCACTTAAATATCTAAATAAATGTAGTCTTTCCCAGACGTATTAACTATGTTTTTCGATTGTGGCACATATCTGAATAGCCAATGATCAGGAAGGAAGGGTTAAGGACTAATATTAGATGTTTGCATGATGGTCACAATGCTCATATGTCCCTGGGAAAGCATGAAAATAAATTCCACTACTATAGAGACAACTATGCTTACAAACTTATGCAGCTCCTACGCTCTTCCCGCCTCTCTTCTCCAAACACCAGCATGCATGCTTGCACGTATTTGTACTCCTCAATGCCTGTCCACTTGTCTCACACACACCTGAGACTGTGACTAATGGCATCCCGGTGTTTTATGGGCTTCCCAAGGCTCTATCAGTTGGCAGGAGATGGTGATGCATGGCAGACACTGCAGGGCGTGACTAAAAAAGGGGCTGGAGCTTCTCAGACATTCCTGAGGGACATGAACCCATCCTGACCAGGATCATAACCTGCAACACTGCTACTGTTTGTACTACCCTGATTCCCACAAACCCCTTTCCTCAGATTGTTGTAGAAGTGCAACGGAACCTATGGAGGTCCCTAAACAAAACATGTGAAAACTTCTAGTGTGGAGGAACCAGCTTAATTGAGCCACACAAGCCTCACAAAGTGGATTAAACATCCTTTGAATTGAGCTGTATTTGCAAGTGCTTAGAGGTACTCACTTCAGTAAGCGCTGCCATGAATTACGACCGGCGGAGTCGGGGAGCTCGACACAGTAAAGCACACAGACTGTGGCTGTAAAGAAGCTGGCGGCTCAGAGGCACAGCGCTCTTTGTAGGAGAGGGACTGTTCTTCTCCGGGCCGTGAAAAGAAGGAATGGAAAAGAAGGAAAAACAGGAAAGGGCGGCGCACAACTTCGGAGGGGAGAGGGTTCGCTTTAATTCCAAAGGAGAGGAACTTGCAGACTTTTCTCGCCTCCACGGAGTTAGTGCCTTTTGGCCCGCTTTCATTTGGACAGTATTAGTCTGGTTTTTCAGGCCTTTGGAATGCAAATATAACACTACAAACAGCTTTGCATAGCTAAAGTATCTTAGACGTATATACGTTGGGGATTTTGAGTTTAGTTATTATTTCAAGAAACCATTCCAAGATGCAATCAGTCACTCCCCAGGCAAATCTCTGGTATCCCATCCTCCCGCCCTCCCACTTTCTCTCCCTTGTTTTCTTGCTTCTCTCCCCCTCTCTGTCTCCGTCCTTCACCATACCACCCACACAATTTCTCAGTTCACTCCCTCCACTGTGAGCCAAGCAACACCAGTGGCCCCCTTGACTTCACGTACCCTTCAAAAACAGCGACGAGCGGGGGAACGTGTCTGATCTCGGAGACGTACGAGCCGCCCGACAGAGCTGAAGGAGAATACCAAACAGTATCCGTCTGTGTCTCTGACCTCCAGCGCCCCCCCCCCACCCAGAGGAACCCTCTCATAGCGGACAAAAGCAATGAATCATGCTGCCCTCTGAGACCATGACGAAGGGTCTGATCCTTTAAAGTGTTCCCACTCACCGTTGCCTCTTTGCCAAAAGAGCCTCTGTGTGATAAATAATACTAATGAGGCACAAGGATACTGATATGGACAGACCATCCGATGAGGTCTTTCCACGGAAGAAAAAACACGAGAGACATACTCCAGGAGACGAAGGCAAAGAAATGGCTAGAAAAAAACGTCATCATAGTTTCCACATTGCAAGAGCATTCCAGTATTTTATGTTATTTCTCAAAAGAAGGAGCTTGGTCAGATAGAAAGAAAAGTGAAAACGACGTTTATTGACAAGCTCACGCTGGAGTGAAACTTGTGAGCCAGGAGAAGCAGTACAGAGGAGTTTCCATAACGTCTGATTCTGTCTGCATTCCTTTATGTTTAGCCTGAAATAAATTTGCACAAATATTTGTTGATGATGTCAGCTTCTCTTTCACTTTCACAGAAAAAACTAAATGAGGGTAAAACCGTGACAACAAGTACTCTAATACAATATATCTTCCACATGAAAGACATCCTGAGTGTAATGATTTTTTTCTTTTAGCGTTAGTTGGAGAAAAATAGAAAAAAAACGGTTTGATAGAGGTGCCATCAACCAAACACATCCGCTCCACGGATCACAAAACTCCATTCAGGTATTTGAAATCAGTTTCCACAATGGTTGGGCTAGGCACCCATAATCATCTTGTAATAGTTCAACAGAATAATAATGGCTACAGCCTGAATACCAGCTTTACGAGTAGCTCAACAGACAGCGTGTTGCTGCTGATTGTGCTCTACTTTCCACACAAAACATTGGGCCACACACATTGGCTCGAAGCATGCCAACATTCCCCTTGTATGCAGGAGGCTAAAAACACACCTCTGGTGGGTGAGGGGCTACTTCCGTGCAAGGATTTTTTGATATTTCCAGTCATGAAATCTAGAACACTGGAGCAGCTCTGTTGTTGTTTTCCACGTCTCATCACAACACGTCCTCCAACAGAAAATTGAGTAGAAACAATTGAGGCGAGAACCTCAACCTTTGGAGGATGGCCAAGTAGTCCACATGGCTCCATCACTGTGTTGAAAATAGCTGTGTTATTTCGGACTCCGTCTTCCCCACCTGGCCTCTCCAATCACTCCACAAAGACAGCGGTTTAAAATCACAGGAGACACAAAAACAGATCTGCCTCAACCCCGTAGAGACGTGGTCCAACCAAATGTTACACGTGTAAAATGGCTAAATGTGAGTGCAATGTGTCAGAGGATGATGCCTTCCGCCGCTTTGCTGTTGCGTTTGGGAAGTTTGTTCCGACAGCAGACAGACTTTTGCTCCAGCATCTCAGAGGTTTGACATTTTTATGAAAACCATCTGTTAAACTGTTCATGGTCATCGTCTGAAAGCGGAGTGTCCGATTCCTCGCGCGAAAATGCAGACTCGTTGTTGGAGGGCGGGGGGAACCTTGTGGGGTTGCCTGGCTGCGACAATGCAGACCAAACGGAGTTGGGATCCGCTGCACAGTAAGCCTCCCCAAACACCCCGTTTTCGCTGAGTCGGCCCTTCCTTTGCTGAAAC
Source organism: Liparis tanakae (assembly GCA_036178185.1). Classification (NCBI taxonomy): domain Eukaryota; kingdom Metazoa; phylum Chordata; class Actinopteri; order Perciformes; family Liparidae; genus Liparis; species Liparis tanakae. Next base: position 10,022,679 of record CM070096.1, on the reverse strand, counting down.
ACAGGAAGCTCGGCTGGAATCAGCACAGGAAGCATGTATCGCAGGGCCTGGCAGCCAGCCACATCTCCCTCTTGAAGCCATAAAGATGACATATTTGGCATTAAAATGAGAAAATAAGAGAAAGAGAGAGAGAGAGAGGCAGAGAGAGAGAGAGACAGACAGACAGAGAGGAAGGGGTGGGGCCTGCCTTGCTACACTGGGCCAAAACAGCAGCATATTGTCTTTGTGGACCAAGCGTGTCTGACTCCTAAACCTAAACTGAGCCACCGCCTGTAATCTAAACTCTGTGGAAAGCTAAACAAGCCTGGAAACACACACACACACACACACACACACACACACACACACACACACACACACACACACACACACACACACACACACACACACACACACACACACACACACACACAAGGTTTGCAACTCAGCCAAAAGGGCCCTCTCTAGAAGATGAATAAACAGTTGTCACAGATGTTGATTCTCCTGTGTCTACATCAATGAAAAACAGCGCAAATGAGATACATGACAGCAGCATGACAAACGGACTGCTGCTGCTGCCGCATGCAGACTGTGTCCCCAAGAAGAAGTTACCGGAAGTCTGTAAAGCAGGGCAAGTTTATTTGTATAGTATGTGTCAACAAGGTAATCCAAAGTGCTTCACATAAAACCATTAAAAACATCACAACATAATAAAACAATTAAGAACATTCGTTAAAACATTAAAAACTGTCAAAAAGTGAGAAATAAAATAAAAGAGAATTAGAGTTAGAGAAATAAAATGCAGTAGTGAGATGCAGAAATTAATTGATATCCTTGAATTTGGTTCAATTAAAGGCAACAGCAAACAGAAACGTCTTCAATCTGGATTTAAAGGAGCTGAGGGTCTCAGCAGACCTGCAGCTTCCAGGGACCTTGTTCCATATATGTGGAGCAGAACAAGTTTAGCTCTGACTCTTGGAACAGAAAGTAGACCGGACCCAGACGACCTGAGGGGTCGGTATGGTTCATAAGGTAGCAGCATATCACACGTGTATTTAGGCCGTAAACTATGAATATAAATAAACTAACAGGATTCCAAAGTCAATTATTTGTTGGACAGGAAGTCAGTGCAAAGACCTCAGAACTGGAGTGATGTAATGCACTTTCCTTGTCTTAGTGAGGACTCGAGCTGCAGCTTTCTGATTTGACTTTTTACAGAGACCTGTAAACGCACCGTTACAGTAGTCAAGTCTTCTGACGATAAATGGACAAGTGGACAAGTTTCTCCAAATCCTGTTGAGAGGTGCTAATGTTGGTGATTTTGTGATTGTCGACACAGACCGACAGACATGTCGAAGTTTAAAGTCTGAATTCTAATTTTACCCCGGCACCTGGGGCCCAGGGGTCGACTGTGGACACCTTTGCCGTCTCTCCGCTGAGGCCCTATGTAACGTTCCAAAGCGGTCACCTTCATGACACCCATGTGTCTTGCATTATGGGCCCCGGACTTTGACACTATCCGTTTCCGCCGCAGAAAACAGTAGCGCTACGCCGTTTAAATGCATTTCTCCTTTGGGACAGCGGCACTTCATCAGCTGGTGTTGAAAATTGGAGGCATGAATAAGGTATCGAGTTGTTCTTATATTTTTTCATTTCAGAACAAAGCATCATGTTCCTGCCGTGCTGCGGTTGATCGGCTACATTAGTCTGCTTCATTTTTAAGCCCGATACCTGCACATGTGCCAACTTGGCTGCATATCATTTGGCATGCATCATAAAGCAGCGGTAATATATGCATGATATTGTGCTGGTTCAGTTGGAACAATCCGCTCCCATCGTCAGATATAAATAGAGGGATTTCCAAGTCCAATGAGCGTCTCTCGGGAAGTCCATGGGGCCACGGGGCGTCGTGTGTTTCTGTCCCTGAGCTGGCGGTGACTCACTCAACACCCCTGAGACTTCCAGACCACGTTCACACAGGCAAGGAACAGTGTTGGCATTGTGTCGCTTCCACGTGCACACATATCGGGGGTGTGATCGTATAGGTGTATATTTAATGTGAAAATAATTATTACAGATACATATGGTTTGGATTCTGTGTAACAGATATGATTAATGAAAATGCTAAATACACAGACGACACGTGCAGTCAGTGGTGTTCATCACATTTCAGGAGATCTGGAGAAAGTTATACTTTGTACGTACCAAATAAAGTAAGACTGGACATAGTGTTCTTTTTTCATTATTATCGCTGTAACTTCAATTTTAGTATCCAAACCAAAAATCATATTATTTCCATACCTTAAAATTAAAGCTGAATCGATTCATTGATTGGTTCATTCTTAGTTGAGAAATACTCTAGAACTATAAAATAACTAAATACATTTACTTTTTAAATGGCACAATATGTCTGTATCTCAGTTGGGAGGATGTGCTGGTGACAGTAAACATGACATAACAACAAGTTTTTCATAATTCTGGAACACAATTTGCAGATTAATCGCCAACAATGAATAAACTTGGGTAATTTTACGATCCAATACCAATCATTCAAGACTATATTAATTGTATAAAAGTTTGAGATCAAGCTGTATGCTGCACGTGGGAACCTGTAAATGGTTTATGTCGTTTGCGGCTCATGTCAGGTACTGTTAATTAAAGGCCTGGCCCAGGGACTTCACGGCGTACGAGCAATGTTCCAATGCTGCTGCTCCAATGTGAGTTCCAACCGAGACAAACATTTTTTTACCAAGTCCTTTTCATTATTGGACAAAAAAAAGGTAATATTCAGAAAAGTGTCAGTGTAAGAACATTGTCGAACAGACGACATACCGGTCAAAGAAAAAGTAAACGCTCCAGATCCTTGTGGCCTCGGAATGCACCGAAATGCATAAAAGAAACCGTATTCCGTACTGTGTCTAATTGGCAACCAGAAAGTATTGAGGTTCGATACCCGCAGCCAGTTTTCCATTTGACAGTTTTCCCTGATGACAGCGATTTTGTTGTGAGGGTGAAAGATGAGCCAGCGGTCACATTGGGGCGTGGAGCCACATTTCCAAACAAAAAACTCCTGTGTCCTTCAACTCCGCCGTTTCTATGAATGTAAAGGCCCATCATTTTTTTTATTTGTTTTATCACAGGAACATAATATCTTCCCACTTTTACAATTATCAACACAGTATGGTAGCATTTTCAGCACACACACAAAAAGAAAAGTCTGCCTACTATTTACTACCAACAACACGTGTTTAGCGGACCTCGGCAAGCCGGGGTCAGCTTTAACCGAGCCATTCCTCCCGCTGCCTCAGAGGCTGTTTTTAGAAGGAAGATCCCCCCTCCACCCTCTACCCATCACCCACCACCAAAAGTGGAGAAGACAGGATGGGGACGAGCAAGCTTTTTAGCAAAAGGCAGCTCTGGGCGTCTGGAACAATATTTTCGGAAGAATAGACCGGTACAGAAGCCGCCAAACGAGAGTAGTGTGTTGCATAGAAGAAGAAAAATTAAAGCGTTTTGATTTCAGTTTTTACATGACTATATGGGTTTGAGAAACCCTCAGAATGTGGGGAAAGGCTGCAGAGGCTTCACGCTGAACCGCTTGACCCGAACGAATCACAGAGATAACCGCTTGTTCTGGGGCTGTCCGTTGCAGGGACGGTGAGCGTGCATGGTGGCGGTGGCGATGGAGGTAAATGGCAGTAACATATGATTATCTGTGCCACATAAGGCCTCTGAGCCTGAGATTCCCCCCCCCCCCCCCCACCTCTCCATCCGGCACTGAGCATGTGCTGCGGAGGGCCAATCACACACGGAACAACAAATCAAAAACACAAAGTGCATATTCATCACTTCCAATTTCGCACATAAGCTATACGTCACACACTCACACACACGCACACACACTCTGACACTCACACACGTGCGAGAAACATCACATGTCCAGAAGAAAAGTCCCTGGGTGTGGCCCTCTGTGTGCGCTAAGTGACCTCGTAAATCAGGTGGGAGCCAGGAGCAGCTGCTCCTTGAAGGAGGAGCGGGGCAGAGGGTGGGGTCACATCCATTCAGCTGGTAGCTACCGGCTCAGTCTTTCAACACCCCCCCCCCCCCCCCCACTGTCTTACATTCACCCTCCTCCTCAATTAGCCTTCCTCTCCCCCTCTCTCTCCGTCCTCACTGTCCTTTCTCCCTCCCCCCCACTTTGCCTTCCATATCTCCTTCTCACATCCTCTCCTTCCCTCCGCCTTTTCCCTCCCTCCCTCCCTTCCTGCCTCCATTTCCCTGATTAAACCGATGCGCGAGCTCTGCAGCCACACTGTGGACTGAGCTGCAGTTATAAAAAGGCCTTCGTATTCCTCATCCTCCACCTCATCCTCCCCTTCAAATGAAATGAAAAGGATGCAATCAGTGGATGCTGTTACATACTGTCAATCACGCTCGGGGAATAACAAGCATCAAGCGCTGCATGTTCTGACAGTAAGATAGTGGATATTCTCATGAATTATTAACATTGTATTTATGTTATGTGCATCCAGTCCTCACCCTTATGTCACAGCTCTGTTAAAGGTTTGCTACAGAAGGGCCTCAGAATTTGCTTCTTTCTGTCTCTTCTGTGGGACCTCAGAGACCCCTGACCACTTTTAGACTTCCCTCCTCCCCCTCCCCCTCCTTCCCTCCTTCCCTCCCTCTCTCTGGGAAGTGATCCCAGAGTAATTCAAATAGATCACGAGGGATGACTTGTTGAACCTGAAGCTCTTTAAATATGACCATCCACAGTGAATGTGCGCTACAAGCCTGTTGCATCCGACCATCCCCGGATGACCCCCCAACCGCACAAGGCTGACAGCAGGCCACAACATCCAGAGCAGATTAGTTTAGTAATTGCCATCATTACAATGCGCAGTAATAAACCGCAATTAATTAAATTGAATTGAGTTTATTTAGTATAGGCCAAAATCACAAATTACAAATTTGCCTCAGAGGGCTTTACAATCTGTACACTTACGACATCCCTGTCCCAAGACATCAATTAAGTCCCAACAGCCTAACAAATAACTTTAAAAAAAAAATATATAATATAATAATACATTGAGGCTGTGGTACAAACAACACAAAGGCGGGCTCCTTTACCTCGACGCGGTGGTGTTATCGCCGCGGCAGCATACAGGACGAGTTGAGCGAGCTTCTCCCCAGTGATGGTCCGCTTCTCCGCGGACCGACGGACAGCGACAGAAAACAATGTGCCCCGTTGGCACCGGGGGCCACTTTCTTCTCCGTTAAAAAGTCAGAGTAGGTTTCCCCCGTTACTCATTCCCTCCTCAACTCACCCCCGCAGAGAGAACAATCAAATGTTTTATGAGTTTTGTATTAGAAACTAAATGCGAGAATAGTTCGGTCGCCGGGGGAAGGAAAGCAAATCCCAGCAGTGCCTGTACGGACCTCTTTGCCTCGGCGTAAACCAGGGCAAAGCCGAGAGGCGAGCGCGCACAGCTCCGCAGCTCGTGCACGAGCCACACGGTGTAACGCAGAGCGGTTCCGGTCATGACCTGCAAAATAAAAGCCAGTTGTAACGTTTGAAACTGGTTTGAAAGTAGTACTGAAATTAATTAAAAACCTTACCAAAATTGCCCGTTATGAGGTGGAATGAAGTATGCTCATTTGTGTATGTTCACTATACGTGAGATTAATTCAATCAAATTCAGTTTATTTGAATAGCCCAATTTCACAAATTACAAATTTGTCTCGGAGTGCTTTACAATCTGTACACATAGACATCCCTGCCCCAAAACCTCACATCGGACCAGGAAAAACTCCCAAATAACCCTTCAGGGGAAAAAAAGGGAAGAAACCTTCGGGAGAGCAATAGAGGAGGATCCCTCTCCAGGATGGACAGATGCAATAGATGTAATGTTTACAGAAGGACATATTTAGAGTTAAAATACATTCAATAAATTTGACAGAGTTTATCAATAGTTCATATTAGGCATATTCCACGATGGAGAGTTTGGAGACCTCCACCATCCATCAGGCAGATGGAGACACATAACAAAAATGCACACAACCACACGCACGCACACACGCACACACAACCACACACACGCACACTGAATAATCATTGAAAACCATAACGTATCGCATATTAAGTACCTTTATTTTGAAAGCTTATTTTCTCCTTTTCCCGTTTTACTTGTGCTTAATACTGCTGACTTAAGGCGGATCAGTCACTCTGGCCTACGTCACTGCGAGAGGACGACCCCACTCACATAATTGCCTGTTTATACAGATGCTGGCAACACGTCAATGTGCCTCCAGTCTGTAACTGGATTTCTGTCATCAGCATCTTCTTCCTCATCACTGATGAAGACTGCTCTTTCATGTAAACAAAAATGGCAACAACATGTATGACATGCACTGCTGCATTTATTTTCAATAACAATAATAAACATGCTCTATAAAAGTTATTTTGTGGAAGCACCTCGGACTGATTTTATTGTGTTGGTGTGTGTCCCTCATGGTGATTTTGATTTGTCTTTAAAAACGACCACAACAAAAAAACATGAAGAGAATCCAGAACCATCAGAACAACAATCTGTGTAAAAATAATTAAACCGCCAACATAATTATTCATCACATAATGACAATTTGTGTTGTCTCTGAAGTGAATGTAATGATGAATAATAGCTAACTCCCAAATACTAAAGTGATCATTGCAGAGTTTCAAGTATTTTTAAGCTGTCATGGTGAAATGTTTCTTGTTGATAATTGTTGCTACAGAATGGAAGCTTTGCATGTATAATTATTTGATTATATCTGCCTTCTAAAGTAATTTATTCTCTTCATCATGCATACTTCTTCTCCTGATGTGTATTTGGTTATCTATTGTCTAATTAGGTTAAAGAAAGAAAGAAAGACGGATTTTCACCACACATACAGCATTGTTCACAACAATAAGAGCATCATTCCACAGCATTAGATACCACAGACTTTTTCTGTTGAGGCTCAGTTTCAGTGAAAATAATCAACTCAGCCAGTTATGTATTTGTTTTAAAACTTAGTGGAAAGTTGTTTCTGTCTCAGCAATGGGGGGATGGAGTGGAAACATGTGAGAGAAAACAAACTATCACATCCGGAAGACTCTGGAATCCTGTTTAGTCTCTCGGGAGTGTTTACAAGGGAATGCAGCTCCTTTCTGCATCTCCCTCCCATCCCCCTCTGGGTGAAGATTTCAATCGGCGTTAACTGGACGGACATTGCACATTTAAAACATTCTCTTCCACATTGTTGCTTTGAAGAAAATTGATATAGATACAGTTTGGAATTGATTTTCAAACGTCATAGCCCATGACGTTTCTCTAATATATATCAGGGGATTCAAACAGCCGCTCTAGGCCATTTTACTCTGTCACAGTGTTCATTCTGTAAACATGGCATATATTGTATTCCTGTCCATCAAATCTAATAAATATATTAGTTGACAGTAAATTAAGTCTCTCTTCAATTAATGTATGTGTCTCAGCTCTCACATTTAATATAATTCTCATAAACTAATTTGCGTTCATAAGAAATGTGGTCTTTGTTAACTGGATTAAACTCTTATAGACAAATATCTATAGGTTTGTTTTATTCTAGGCTTTAATTGACTATAAAGTAGGAAAATAATCCTTCCGAGGTTTGCCAGTGATGAAAGTTACCCAAGCTCCAGTCACAATTTAAGTCTTCTTTTAATCAGCAACCTCCATCGCGGATGCCATCCCAAAATGATTCAATTCAATTAAATTTCAATTTAGTTTATATATATAGCAAATTTTTACACATTCAAATTTGCCTCAGAGTGCTTTACAATCTGTACATAAAGACAACCCATTCCCAGAACCTCACATCGGATCAGGAAAAACTCTCAAACAACCCTTTCACAAAGAAAAAAGGGAAGAAACCTTCAGGAGAGCAGCAGAGGAGGATCCCTCTCCAGTCACAGCTATAATCAGTAAAATATTCATAAAATATTCTGCCAAGTCTGTACACAATATTTCATATGATTACAGTTTTTTAAACACCTTTCACAAATGTAATACATCTAATCAAATTAATTAATGACACCTATAGTTCCAGTAAAACACAGCAATGGTCTCTTTCTGAGTGTGTGAGTGTGTGCGTGTGTGTGTGTGTGTGTGTGTGTGTGCGTGCGTGTGTCTGTCTTTGAACACATCATTAAATGTATGGGCAATCCTGAATGTTTTGAGAAGTTGGATTGTGAGAAGAAATACAACATGTACAAATGGCAGGCTGATGTAGTAAATACACATTACACTCCTAAAGATAAGATATTACTCCAAGTATCTTCAAATGTCCCTTTCGGATTCAACGGGGATCTTCAAACCAAATAAATACTCCAGTTGGCCAAATGTAAATAATGTTGGTGCTCCCATGACCACTGATGCCCCCATGTGGACGGTTCTGGTCACTGCAACAAGGACAAATCCCTCCACTAAAGTGCAATAGAAGTTTCTTCACACTGTTCTTGCTTGTCCTTTCAGTCCATGTCATTACCATCACGTTGAGAACAAACATCTGCCATGACAGCATAACAAGCAACATAATTGTCTACTATGTACCTCTACAAAAAGGGTTCAAACCATGCACTCACTGGCTGAATTAACTTTCATAATAAAACGTGTAATTCTTTAGAAAACGACGTGCCTTGTGAAATGTCATCAGAAGTTAGTTCTCTGTAGAGCCACTCTGGCATTACAGCTCCACGTCCATGAGACACTTGTACTGTGGAGCAATACTGCTCTACTGGGCCACCACGTGGTGAAACAGAGAACTGCAGTCAGACGATGACTTGGCTGATTGTGTTCAGTGGTGGAAGAAGTATTCACAAATCACTAAGACAAAAATACAAAATTAAGTATTTAAAATAAACATCAGGAAAATGTGCTTCACGTTGTAAACTCGCCCACTGAAATAAATTGTGGCGGATATTACTCCGTTTTATGGATGAATTTACATCTCTCCATTCCCCTCTGCTTCCCGTAGGGTCGATTTGACCTGGCTGTGTCTGCTGCCTCCTGTCTGACGGGCCAGCCTCCTGTCATGAACCTGCTGACACTCCCCCCACCCACCTCTCTACATCTGTTTCATGGACTGTGGAGGTCTGGATCGTGGTACATGCCTACTACCAACTATTCATACACTCTATTCATGGATGTGTTTTAACCCTAATCCGTCATTCTGTGCACATTAAATATTTTGCACCTGTCCATATTGGAGAGGGATCCTCCTCTGTTGCTCTCCTGAAGGCTTCTTTCCTTTTCCCCCCGTGAAGGGTTGTTTGGGAATTTTTCCTGATCCGATGTGAGGTTCTGGGACAGGGATGTCTATGTGTACAGATTGTAAAGCACTCTGAGACAAATTTGTAATTTGTGAAACTGGGCTATACAAATAAACTGAATTGAATTGAATTGAATTTGTGACCACTTTCTCAAGGATCTTGGAGAGGAAGGGGAGGTTAGAGATCGGTCTGTAGTTAGCCAACACCTCTGGATCCACTGTTAGCATGTAAGAAAAGGGAATAAAGCCATCATCAGTGTGCAATCAGCCACCAAACATTTTGAATTATTAATAAAGGGGCATTACTTCATCAAGTTCAAAGCGCTTTACAGTCTGTACATATACGATATCCCTGTCCCAGGACCTCACATCGGATCAGGAAAAACTCCCAAGAATTAGAAAAAAAACTTTCAGGGGGAAAAAGGGCAGAAACTTTCAGAAGAGCAACAGAGGAGGATCCCTCTCCCTGGATGGACGGAAGCAATATTTAACATTTAATGAATATGAATGAATATGACAAATGTTTGAACAATTCAGTTTCAGATTTCATGATGCAGGGATCAGCCTGTAAGCTGGGTGAGTGGTGTGTGTGTGTGTGTGTGTGTGTGTGTGTGCACCCCTCATTTATATATAAATATATATATACAGGACTGTCTCAGAAAATTAGAATATTGTGATAAAGCTCTTTATTTTCTGTAATGCAATTAAAAAACCAAAAATGTCATGCATTCTGGATTCATTACAAATCAACTGAAATATTGCAAGCCTTTTATTCTTTTAATATTGCTGATTATAGAGCTGGACGTCCTCCTGTCCAACTTCCCGGAGGACGGCCCCCCGCTCATCCTTCTGGGTGACTTGAACATCCTAACTGAGAAGTCATGTGATCTCGTACTCTTACTGTCTTCCTTTAACCTCTCACTTAGTCCCTCCCCTCCTACTCACAAAGCTGGCAACCACCTTGATTACATTTTTACTAGAGACTGCTCTACCTCTAACCTCACTGTAACTCCTCTGCATGTCTCTGACCACTACTTCATCTCTTACTCTCTCTCACTCTCTGGTACTGATAACCCACCCGTATCCACAGACTCTGTACCTGTACGCCGCAACATTCGCACCCTCTGTCCCTCCTCTCTGGCCTCCTCTGTCCTATCTGCTCTCCCCTCAACTGACTCCTTCTCACTCATGCAGCCTAACTCTGCCGCAGACACTCTCCTCTCGTCCCTGTCTTCATCTCTTGATTCGCTTTGTCCTATTAAGACGCGACAGGTTCGCAAATCCTCTCCGGCTCCCTGGTTGTCCGACTCGGTGCGTGCCGAGAGAGCCAACTTGCGAGCGACGGAAAGGAAATGGCGCAAATCGAATCAAGCGGAAGACCTGCTCTGCTATCAATCTCTTCTCTCCTCCTTCTCTGCCTCTATCTCTGCAGCCAAAAGCTCTTTCTACCTGACCAAAATTCAGTCTTCCTTCTCTAACCCCAAAAAACTCTTCTCTATCTTTTCCAACCTCCTTGATCCCCCGAGTCCCCCTCCTCCTTCCTCCCTTTTGCCGAGCCACTTTGTCGACTACTTTACAAACAAGATAGACGACATACGCTCCTCCTTTACTAATCCATCCTCTATCACTTCACCTACACCAACTCCTTCATCCCCCTCTCTTTCCTCGTTTACCCCTTTGTCTCCCAGTTAAGTTCTTAGCTTGGTGACCTCTGCTCGACCGACCACCTGTGCCCTTGACCCCGTCCCGTCTCACATCCTTCAGGCTGTTGCTCCTGACCTTCTGACCTTTCTCACCCATCTTATTAACAGCTCCCTCTCAACTGTCTTTTTCCCCAACTCTCTGAAGGAGGCAAGAGTCAACCCTCTCCTGAAGAAACCCACGCTTGACCCGTCTGAAGTCAGCAACTACAGACCGGTCTCTCTTCTTTTCTTTCTTTCCAAAACTCTGGAGCGAGCTATCTTTAACCAAGTGTCCTCCTATCTCCACAGCAACAACCTTCTTGACCCCCACCAGTCTGGATTTAAGGCCGGCCACTCAACAGAGACTGCCCTCCTTGCTGTCTCTGAGCAGCTTCACTCTGCTAGAGCAGCCTCTCTCTCCTCTGTCCTTATCCTTCTAGACCTTTCTGCTGCATTTGACACCGTGAACCACCAGATCCTTCTCTCTTCTCTTCAGGACCTGGGGATCTCAGGCACAGCACTCGCTCTTTTCTCTTCCTACCTCACCGACCTCACTTACCGGGTAACTTGGAGAGGATCTGTATCTGATCCTTGTCCTCTCACTACTGGGGTTCCTCAAGGCTCCGTCCTGGGTCCCCTCCTCTTCTCTCTGTACACCAATTCTCTCAGCTCTGTCATTCGTTCGCATGGCTTCTTCTACCACAGCTATGCCGATGACACCCAACTGATCTTCTCGTTCCCACCGTCCGAAACACAGGTGGCGGCACGAATCTCTGCCTGCCTGACTGACATCTCTCAGTGGATGTCTGCACACCACCTGAAGATCAACCCTGACAAGACCGAGCTACTGTTCCTACCAGGGAAAGGTTCCCCCACTCACGACCTGACTACCACCTTCAACAGCTCCGTGTTGGCCCCTACCCTGACTGCCAGGAGCCTCGGGGTGACGCTAGACAGTCAACTCTCCCTGACGGCCAACATTGCTGCGACATCGCGTTCCTGTAGGTACATGCTGCACAACATCTGGAGAATACAACCTCTTCTTACCCAGAAGGCAGCGCAGGTTCTGGTCCAGGCTCTGGTCATTTCGCGCCTCGACTACTGCAACTCCCTTCTGGCTGGTCTACCTGCTAAGGCCATCCGGCCTCTGCAGCTCATCCAGAATGCAGCAGCTCGACTGGTCTTCAGCCTCCCGAAATTCACCCACATCACTCCGCTCCTCCGCTCTCTTCACTGGCTACCGGTGGCGGCCCGCATCCGCTTCAAAACATTGGTTCTGGCGTACCATGCTCTGAACGGATCGGGCCCCGTACTATCCGGGATGTGGTCACACCGTACACCCCGGCACGTTTGCTCCGCTCGACAACAGCCAACCGACTTGTGACTCCGTCACCTCGAGCTAATCCCTCTACATCCAGACTGTTTGCTGTCCTGCTCCTCAGTGGTGGAACGAGCTCCCCACTGACATCAGGACAGCAGAAAGTTTCTACATCTTCCGCCGGAAACTGAAAACGCACCTTTTCCGACTATATCTGGATTAATCACAGACTTGCACTTTGGTAGCACTTGAATGGCTCTTATTATGGTACTTTTGTAGTTTGACTATGTTGAGGAAATGTTACTTTCTGTATTCTTGTTGTTCTTAGTTTGTACTCTAGGTTGAAATGCACTTATTGTAAGTCGCTTTGGATAAAAGCGTCTGCTGTAATGTAATTATGGCTTACAGCTTAAGAAAAACTCAAATATCCTATCTCTAAATATTAGAGATAATATTAACAGCAAAACAAAATCAAACATTTGAAAATGTCCATTAATGCACTCAGTACTTGGTTGGGAATCCTTTTGCACGGATTACTGCATCAATGCGGCGTGGCATGGAGGCAATCAGCCTGTGGCATTGCTGAGGTGTTATGGATGCCCAGGATGCTTCAATAGCGGCCTTTAGCTCATTTGCATTGTTGGGTCTGGTGTCTTTCAGCTTCCTCTTCACAATACCCCACAAATTCTCTATGGGGTTCAGGTCAGGGGAATTGGCAGGCCAATCGATGACAGTAATGCCATGGTCAGTACACCAGTTACTGGTGGTTCTGGCACTGTGGGCAGGTGCCAGATCATGCTGGAAAATGAAATCCTCATCTCCATAGAGCTTTTCAGCAGATGGAAGCATGTGGTGCTCTAAAATCTCTTGGTACACAGCTGCATTTACTCTGGACTTGAGTTTTCTTAAGCTGTAAGCCATAATCAGCAATATTAAAAGAATAAAAGGCTTGCAATATTTCAGTTGATTTGTAATGAATCCAGAATGCATGACATTTTTGTTTTTTTAATTGCATTACAGAAAATAAAGAACTTTATCACAATATTCTAATTTTCTGAGACAGTCCTGTATATATATATTTATATATAAATGAGGGGTGCACACACACACACACACACACACACACACTCACACACACACACACACACACACACACACACACACACACACACACCACTCACCCAGCTTACAGGCTGATCCCTGCATCATGAACTCTGAAACTGAATTGTTCAAACATTTGTCATATTCATTCATATTCATTAAATGTTAAATATTGCTTCCGTCCATCCAGGGAGAGGGATCCTCCTCTGTTGCTCTTCTGAAAGTTTCTGCCCTTTTTCCCCCTGAAAGTTTTTTTTCTAAATCTTGGGAGTTTTTCCTGATCTGATGTGAGGTCCTGGGACAGGGATATCGTATATGTACAGACTGTAAAGCGCTTTGAACTTGATGAAGTAATGCCCCTTTATTAATAATTCAAAATGTTTGGTGGCTGATTGCACACTGATGATGGCTTTATTCCCTTTTCTTACATGCTAACAGTGGATCCAGAGGTGTTGGCTAACTACAGACCGATCTCTAACCTCCCCTTCCTCTCCAAGATCCTTGAGAAAGTGGTCGCAAATTCAATTAAATTCAATTCAGTTTATTTGTATAGCCCAGTTTCACAAATTACAAATTTGTCTCAGAGTGCTTTACAATCTGTACACATAGACATCCCTGCCCCAAAACCTCACATTGGATCAGGAAAAACTCCCAAATAACCCTTCAGGGGAAAAAAAGGGAAGAAACCTTCAGGAGAGCAACAGAGGAGGATCCCTCTCCAGGATGGACAGGTGCAATAGATGTAATGTGTATAGAAGGACAGATTTAGAGTTAAAATACAGTCAAGGAATTTGACAGAGTTTATCAATAGTTCATATTTAGGCATATTCCACGATGGAGAGTTTGGAGACCTCCCGAGTGGAGGAGTGGGCGGAGTCCCAGTAGGGCAGCGGTACAGCTGGTGACAGGAACTCAAATCAGTTGTGTGACTTTCTACATCAGAAGAGTTTATTTGAAGAGTTTCAGTCAGGATTTAGAAAACACCACAGCACAGAGACAGCACTGGTGAAAATTACGAATGACCTCTTAATGGCAGCAGATAAAGGACTCATCTCTGTACTGGTCTTGTTAGACCTTAGTGCTGCATTCGACACCATTTGACCATAACATCCTATTACAGAGACTGGAGCAGTCGATTGGCTTTTCAGGCACCGCACTAAGTGGGTTTAAATCCAAATTTATCAGATCGATCTCAGTTTGTATTTGTAAACGATGAAGCCTCAATGACCACCAACGTTAGTCACGGAGTTCCACAAGGATCTGTGCTTGGACCAATTCTATTTACCTTATACATGCTTCCTTTGGGCAATATTATCAGGAAACACTCCATAAACTTTCATTGTTATGCAGATGATACTCAACTATATCTATCGATAAAACCAGAGAAGACCAACCAACTCACTAAAATTCAAGCATGTCTTATTAACATAAAAACATGGATGACCGGCAACTTCTTGATGTTAAACTCAGACAAAACCGAAGTAATTCTGCTCGGCCCTGAGGACCTCAGAGATCAATTATCTGGTGATGTGGTTTCTGTAGATGGCATTACTCTAGCATCCAACACCACTGTAAAGAATCTCGGCGTTATCTTTGATCGGGACTTGTCCTTTAACTCCCACGTAAAGCAAATTTCAAGGACTGCATTCTTCCATCTACGTAATATTTCAAAAATCAGGAACATCTTGTTTCAAAAAGATGCAGAAAAATTGGTTCACGCGTTCGTTACTTCGAGACTGGATTACTGCAACTCCTTATTATCAGGCTGCACTAATAAGTCTCTTAGGTCCCTCCAGTTGATCCAAAATGCTGCAGCTCGTGTTCTCACTAAAACTAAGAAAAGAGATCACATTACTCCTGCACTAGCTGCTCTGCACTGGCTCCCTGTAAAATCAAGAATCACTTTTAAAATTCTTCTCTTAACTTACAAAGCCTTAATTGGTGATGCACCATCATATCTTAAAGAGCTTGTCGTACCGTATCGCCCCACCAGAGAGCTGCGCTCACTAAATGCGGGGCTACTTGTAGTTCCTAGAGTCTTAAAATGTAAAATGGGAGCCAGAGCCTTTAGTTATCAAGCTCCTCTTTTATGGAACCAACTTCCAATTTCAGTCCGGGAGGCAGAGACAGTCACCTCATTTAAGAGTAGACTTAAGACTTTCCTCTTTGACAGAGCTTATAGTCAGGGCTGATTCAGGTTTGCCCTGGTCCAGCCCCTGGATATGCCCTAACCCTAACCCTAACCCGCTGCTGGGGACGTTTAGGATGCACTGAGCTCCTCTCTCCTCTTTTCTTTCTCCTATGGATGAATGTTCATCTTTCAATCACTCATGACTAACACTGCTTTCTCCCCGGAGTCCTTTTGACTTCATGTCTCATGGGGTCATCGGACCCTATGAGACAGCACAGATCCCATCTGCTGATGGACCATCGATGGTCTGGGTCGTGAGTTACTGCCACCAGCTGTGCCACTGCCCTGCTGGGACTCCGCCCACTGTTGAGATTCCGCCCACTCCTCCTCTCTGCCTCCATCTCCTGATGGATGGTGGAGGTCTCCAAACTCTCCATCGTGGAATATGCCTAAATATGAACTATTGATAAACTCTGTCAAATTCATTGAATGTATTTTAACTCTAAATCTGTCCTTCTGTACAAATTACATCTATTGCATCTGTCCATCCTGGAGAGGGATCCTCCTCTGTTGCTCTCCTGAAGGTTTCTTCCCTTTTTTCCCCCTGAAGGGTTATTTAGGAGTTTTTCCTGGTCCGATGTGAGGTTTTGGGATAGGGTTGTCTTTATGTACAGATTGTAAAGCACTCTGAGACTAATTTGTAATTTGTGAAACTGGGCTATACAAATAAACTGAATTGAATTGAATTAACAACTTGGCAAAATGGCGGCCAGGTTGAAAAATATGGCGAAATTACCTTATTTAAAGGCACACAACTTTGTTTCTTTGTATATGTCTATCATTTTCTTATTCTTTTCAGCTCTTGGATTGTTCTCCAGAGCAATTTGTGCTTTAATTCTCTATTAAGTGTGCGACAAAGATAAACGATGGATGAGGCCTTGCCTCACGCTTGCTTGCCTAATTAATGAAGGAATGAATCAAGTCGGAGTATTTCCATGAGAGGTCCAAGTCGTTTCAGGAGAGATAAGAGAGGATCTAACATGGTTGCTGGGTTACAAATCTCTCGTGGTTCAATTGCGTGTGGAGAACGTGCAGCCAAATGATGTTCTCAGTCTAATTTGCTTGTTTGCGATAATGGGGGCGAAGCATCGCTGCTATTCATCCCTGATGCGCTGATGGTGAAGGGCGGTAAGCGTTGGAGAATAATCGCTGGTAGTCTTTTTTGACAATTTTTTTCAAATTAAACTATGAAACGTATTCCCCTCCACATTCCCTGTGGACTCAAAGTCGTTTCGCTGTCAGCGTGTTTCCAAAATAACACGTCGGCGTTCCGGGATGCGGCTTCAGCTCCTCAGATGGAAACACAAATCAGTGAAAATGAAGACGTGACCTACTTCCTGCTAATGGTGGACCAAGAGTGTGTCTCCCATCAGTGGTCAGCGTTCACTGGCTCTTAACAGGTGGAGAGTCCTCACATCAGAGTTTGTTCTCGAGATCCGAGCATGAATCATTCGCATTTATGACGTGCTGTTGGAGTCAATTGGTCAAACAGTTAGCATTTTTCTCCACTGACAAATCTCCCACAACAACTTAATTGTCCTGTAATTGATAAATAATCGAGGAAATGAGGCAATTCCTTAATCTGAAGATATCTTTTATTTGTGCCTTTGGAAAAGCGGCGGCTGCGAGACAAAGACTACAAATCTCTTTTGTTTACATCACCTCTAGCCGACTGAAATGGTGCGTTCACATCACTTTGTAGCAAACAAACAACACACAGGAGTTGCGTCAAAGAGGCCGCTGGCTGACGGCTGAGATGTGATCGGATTGGAAAAGAGACGAATAGTTTAGATCACAACACTTTTTAAGGCCTTGCTGTTTATTCATTTTTTCCCCTACAACAGCAAATTACAGAAGCAGTATTGAAAATAAAAGTCTTCTTTTCTTCTTCTCGTAAAAAAAAAGAAAAGTAATCTGCACAAAATTTGAATGACCGTACAAAACGATGCGTTAATATGCCATGTCAATGGAGGGGGAGGGGACATTACTGTTGGAAAATCTTTTATGCCTTTTTCAATAATGAAAACACTTTCGATATTTTTTACATTTCAGAATCATACCACATAATCTGAAACTATATATTCATATATATGTATATATATATATAAAAAAGATGAAATAAATGAAAACGTTTTTTGTGTTTTTGACGTCTGCTTATCTTTTCTTTCTTTGCAAATGAACGCTATAAACACATAAACCTCTTAAATATATTTATCAGTGCAACATGTTTGTTTTTGAGTCCACGCTACAGTGCTTCGTTTTCTCGAAGTCAGCAGACTACAGCTACAGTCCTCCGTAAACCGAGGGGGGGGGGGTTTGTTTGATTGTGGCGCGGGAGAGAGCCACAGAGTGGCGTTCCTGTGGGCCCCTGTGTCCTGATACTGTCAATCTCACGCGGAGGCCCTTCCTCTTCCAGTGTCTAGCGGTCGGGTTTGTCCCATCCATCCACACACCCACCCATCTGCAAACAAGAGTCTCAATGGAGATGTGAAGAGTTCACGTCGAGGTGACACTTGCACTTGTTTGAAGCTTTAAAAGAGAGAGAGAAAACAAACAGCTCCTTCTCTACGAGCGTCCTATCATTCCCCCACTTGATTTTCTCTGCCAGGACAAAGCGAGGACTCAGTTCTTTTGTGGGTGATGATAAAGGGAACCAAAGGTCTTGAGGTATTTACTAAGTGAGAAAATCCCCCCCGGTGAACCATGAAGTGGGTCACCGTTCTTTTGGTGAAGCCCCAGGCCATGGGTGACCTTGTGATCCCCCCCCACCTACTGTACCGGTGTCCCATCCTAATGACATCACAACGTTATGGCTGCTACACGTGGAACACGTACAAAAGAGAAGAACGCCTCCACGGTCCGAGAGGCCTTCAAGCTACAGTACAGCATGTGAACAATGACAAGCTGGTTCATCGTGTCTGGCTAAAGGAACAGCACCATTCTTCAGTTAGTGTGTTTCACCCCTTTTTTATATACACACACACATGTGCATTCATGCTGCATTGTCCGGTCAGCACTTCTTCAGTGAACAAGTTCTTCGGAGGTGGCGAGCTCGTCTCGGTCTGAGCGAAAGCAAAGATGATTGTTGTTTTTGTTTTTTTTGGTATGCTGGCAGACATGAAATATATTTCACCACCTCCTCCTCTGCCGTCGACATGAGCGTGTTTGATGGGAACATGTTCTAGTGAAACTCACAGCAGAGATTTCGTCGTCATGTCAGCTGTTTGTTGTTGTTATTGTTTTCTCCATTACCTTTTGATTCATTTGTCTTTCTGTGTTTTTTTCCGTGAAGTGGGCATTTTGGATGACAGATGGCTTGAATACACATAGAAAATCGACCACACACATCTTACTCGTCTGAGCAAAGTAATCTAAAATACAAAAACATATCACTGGACCTTCCACAGAACAGTCAGAAGATTGTATTTACAGACACACAAACCCATGAAAAAAGGGATACTGCAGCTTTTTTTTCTTCTTTCTTTTTACTTTCTTAGAAAGGGCAATAAAATATATTAAAACGTATTTACAGTGTGTGGTTTTTGGACAGAGAACAACAAGAAAAGAAAACAAAGCGCTGTGATAGAATTATCCTGTTCTGCAGGTATTTATAAGATCATGTTTCCTGTGATCAAAACTTAGGCCAAGTACAGTAAAAAACACCCAGATCAACAGAGGAGGCCGAACCAAAATGTACTAAAGGCACTGTCAGAATATACATTTGCCGTGAGTGTGACCCTCACATTAGAGTGATAGAGGTCAAAGGGGAAAGGGTACATGTCTCAGGGCCATGGGTTATGGGCACACCCTTTATGCTAGGGCAACTCTACAGTTTTGCCGGATATGGTTCATTTAGGATTTTGATACGTCTCTTTCAAAACTTTAAAATAAACAACAGCCTTCATGAACTGATACGAAAAAACAAACAAACATTTATTTTCCAGAAAACGATAAATACTTTAAACATTATTAATAAATTGGTCTCAACACCAGCATCCGATTGTAAAAATGAATGAAAATCAAAATAGAAAATTAAAATATCATCTAAATCATTTGTACATAATTTTTTTCTGTATTTTATCTGTACACAGTGTCCCCTACTGGTAGGTTCTTTTTTACTGCAGCTCCTGAGAAAAGCGTGTATCAGGTCGACCCTCCCATTGGTTCCTGAACCTGTCCAGCGAGTTGAGGGCGTCGGCAGTCCTTTGAGCCGGTTACTCGTTGATATACGAGAGGATATGCCTACAGCCAGTCTATGTGCACGCCCTGCGAGCTCTGCACGCCATACAGTCACGCGAGTGCACCCGGTCCCATCTCACGCCTCCGAATATGAGCTCTGTACATTGAGTTTGTCCTTCTTTAGCTTGACACCGTCCACAAGTTCAAAGTTATAGTTCTCCAGGGCAGATAAGTTCCTGTCCGACATGCCTCCGTGCGAGCACGCGCAGTACAAAACCACGCCACAGATGGCGCCCAGGAAGACCCCCAGGGCGGACATGGCGATGATGGTGATGAGGATGGGGTCGAGCGTCTTCAGCATGTTGCCGGCTCCGCTGATCTGGTTGGTCTCCACAAAGTCTGGATATTCGGTGATCTCTTCAACTGAAGGGTAGAGAAGCACAGAAGAATGAGACGGGAGGTATCCCATGAACTACGAAGAGGAGTTGGAGGAGACCAAATAGTTGAAAAAGTGATACCGCTGAATAAAGCCTCTGTGTAAAGTGACTTACGGATTTCGTTGAAGCGGTCCTCTGGTAGCATCGTCTCAGTGGGTACGTCAGGATCTGTTCAAACAGAAACCCCAATGAAATCCGACAGCAGATGGAAAAAAAAAGTGTCATATTTTAGATCAAGAAACCGAATGCAGGCATGGCCCCGATGAACTCTAAAAGCCTCACCTTTACAGTCTGTCATGCTGAGTCCATTGAGCACCTTAATGTCATCCACAGCGATATCTCCCCAGCTCTTTCTCTCCACCAGACTTTCGATCACCACCTTTGGGAAGAGAAAAACGCACAGGGTTGTTTTTTCGGCAACCTCTCCTTGAATGGAAAGAGCATGGGCATGGTGGTTAATGCCCAAATGAGCCACAGACCACTTGTGATTTACCTGATAGGGTTGGTTGGTGCGGGGCACAGGGACACGACCTTCCCTCCAGCGGTTGCCTTGGTGACCGCTGACGGTCCACAGCAGGATGTCAGCCGGTCCCTCGACTGTCTGCTTGCGCTGCTTGATGTGCAGTGTGCCAATGTGCGGCCCGAACATGTGGTACCAAAAGGACACGCACAGGTCTGAGTCCGGGGAGCTGACCACCGGGCTGACCAGCCGAGCCACCTCTGTCTCTTGGGGACTTGTCGCCAAGGTGTAGATGAAGTTGCCCGATCCACCTGTGTGGTCCATGTTAGGTCCAGTGTTGAGGGTGGGGGTGCCACTGGACTGGATCTGCCACCTGGAACCAGTGCCCTCTGACGTCCAGCTGCAGAAGGACGGGTCATTTGCCCATCCAAAGTCGCAGGCGAACCACAGGAAAGCTGCAAATTGGTAGAAGAGAGGTCAAGATCAGGCGTCAGGAGGTCAGGAGGTCAGGTTTCATCATTACGGAACAATTTTATTTTAGCCTTTAGCTTTAACCGAACAATGACCTGGGGGTCCTGTCATGATGAGACAGGAGATGTGACAGCAGGCTACACTTTAGGGCTGCTTTCACTTATCCTGATCCGCTTCATGCACTAGAGGGCAGCAAAGAACTGCGGGACGTAAACTTGGCATGCCGTGTGGGGAGATAAAGACAGCCAAGTCGGGAGGGAGAGACAGACTTCGGACAGCTATGGCTCCAACATGAGAAAGGAGCGAGCCAACAGCAGAGACCTCATGGAGACCGTATTCCTTGGCTAATGATCTCCTTTAATGAACGAAACAGGGTATATAAAGGATCTGTGGAGGGACACTGAAAAATAGGGACAAGGGAAGAGGAAGATGGGGTCTGGACGTGGCGTCCAGTCGAGAAAGCAACATTCAAAGCAACCCATAGAGAGCTCAGGATTTTAATGAGAGCCGAGACTTGAGATTTGGAGACAGCTCAGTGTCGGGGCCCCATTCCAACAATTCAATCCCTCATGGACATACGGCGCGCTGAAGAAACTGTGGGAGCTCGGGCTTTAGTGTTTTTCAAATTGGATAAAGAAAGACTTTCATGGAACGCAAGGGAGCGGGATGTTTGGGACGTTAGCCACGGCCCTAGACTCCAGCATGAGATGCCTTTAGAGATACAGGGAGGTGGCTCGCTCTTCGGAGCCAATATTCCCTTTAATAATGGGAAGGATTTAACTAGCTTCTACAGGCAGTGACTCTATTTACCCATTAAACACAAAGAATGGAATTCCCATGTGTAACCATATTTCAGACGCCAGGCCACTTTTTTTGTCGAGACATCCCATTCCCAATTAAAATAACTTTGGCTTTTTCTTTCCATTCTTCGGGGGCTTTGACTGAGGCTACCAACAAGCTCTGGATACAATGAACGGCCACATGAATCACATGGCTATTTGATAAAAAAAGAGACTTTTTGTTGCCCAATGCCAACAGAAACTACATCCTCGGAGATTGGAGTCCACGGCACGCACAAACCCGAGCAGACGCGGGTACACACTCGCATTCATAGAGCTGATTAGCATGCACGGTTCGAGACTCTTGAAATAAAAAGTCAGGCGGATAAGTGTTTACCCACAGATATGTAGTTGTGTTCATACATGCGTAAATATGCACACACACACCTCAGCTCTCATCTATCATAGCTGCCGCCCCAGCAGACTGCAGACAGAGTGAAGGGGGCTCGATGGAGCCTATGGCCCATTAGCCAAGGTCAGCAGACTGGGGCACAGACTCTCAGCTGGCTACTGCCTCATCAACCTGCATTGTGTGTGTGTGTGTGTGTGTGTTTGTGTGTGTAAGTGACCCCAAAGCATACCCAATTTCCTGTGGTCATTTGCATTGTGCTTCCCTGATTTTGTGTTTTGCGTGTGTGTGTGTGTGTGTCTGTGGGTTTAGTGTGTGTCAGTGTCGGACCGGTGATTAGTGATTATGCTGAGGAGGCAGCAACAGAGCACCAGTGCTAATCATCAGCTAGCTCTGCATCACGCAACCTCCCTCACCCTGTCAGCAGGAGCCTCTCGAGGCCACATCATCAGCTTTAATAACAGACACGCAGCAGTGTGTGTGTGTGTGTGTGTGTGTGGGGGAGAGGCCGCGGTGAGCTGGCATTCATTAGCTAAGGTACACCTTATGGTAAATCTATGGAAATTAATTTTTAACAAAAACATAAAAACGTAGAGAAGTTTGATTTTACTCCGTCTCAACATTCTGGCACGTCATCTTTGAAGACACTCGGTAAGATGTGGAACCATTGATGGGGAAAAGAAAAAAGAAAAAGATAAGATTCTCACCTGGGATGGTATCCACTTCAGCAGTGGTGGCCTCTGGCATCGTGGTACCACCTGCCAAAACACAATACATCAGCACGGTTAGCCCAGCAAAAGCAGGAGTTACGTTTCTTTTTTCTAATAACTGCACACATGCACCTATTATATCCCTGCAAGCTAAAAACTAGATCTCTCTAACCAACACACGCTTTGTCTTTCCCCTCAGTCGCATTAGGCCCAAGTGTATCCAACGTGACGCACTTAATGTAATACTTTCAAAACGCGTGACTGAAACGGTGCCATGCTCATCACCAGAGACTGCTGGTTAATGGGGAGTGCAGACAGCAGTGCCGGCTCAGAGAGTTACTGGGGTTAGTGGGAAACGAGGCCGAGAGGAGTGCGTGGAGAAGAGGAGGGCGCAGGCAGACAAGGCGGGTGAGAGATGAAAGGATAGAGAGAGAGTGAGAGAGATAGAGAGGCATAGCTGGTAGAAGCAGGTATGCAGATGTGCTGATCTCTGGAGCAAGTGTGACAATCGTCTAATGTGACTTTGCGGAGGCGGAGGTAAAAGGGGAGGGTGGGAGCTACAGGTGCACATAATTAGAGCACCGTGTACCACCGACACGCCCGGGGATGCGTGCAAGCGAGTAGGCACAGTGGGTGGCAGATTAGCAGCGGTATCAAATCTAACCACAACAGAGAGAGCGGCGAAGCTGGTAAAGTGGAGCAGATTGAGTGCGAGCCATAAGCAGACAGAAGGGTAAGAGGTGCGCGGTGGGGGTGCGGTTGCAGTCTCATGAGGGCGATGTCAGCACCTGTCACGTCGTAGTCATCACCTGTGCCGCTGTGGCAGCTCGCCTGGTCGTCGTCACACTCGTCCGACGGAGTGGTGCTCAGGATGTGCGTTGTAGGCGGGACTGTCGGAGCTGTGAGGGTGGAGAAGGGAGACGTTATGGATTAGATTGAAAAATGCCTTTCTGATTTGGTTCAAACTGCCTTTATGTATGTTCCGTGATGAAAATACTGCAGGATTTAAAATTACATCCCACATATTTGGCCCTTTTTTTCAACAATGTTAGTGATTTACCTCTCAGTCAACCAAACACTGAAAATAATAGTCTGAAAGGCTGAAGTCTGCTTCATAGTTTAATTTTCAAACATTAAAACAAGAATGAATCACTGAAATATGTATTCAAAAGCTCAGCATGTTCTGCCCACAGCAGCCCACTGGGCTTCATCTAGGCCTGAGCTATTAGCTCTCCTCCTTTAATCATGCTGTGGAGGTGTGGGTATAAATAGAGTTGAAGCGAACAGGCTGTTCGCTTCAGGTTTAGGCCACTAAAACCTTAAAAGATGCACAAGTGGGGCCCCATAGTGGCCTATCATCATAGCCCCACCCCGCTTGGATGTGGGCATGGCCCTCAATCCATTGCACGCTCCGTTGCCGCACAGCCGTCCGGCAGCGTGTGTGTACACTTGGGTTTGTTTCCACTGACGGAGTAATGATCGAGAGATGAGAGAGAGAGAGCGAGAGAGAGAGAGAGAGAGAGAGAGAGGCAGAGGGGGGAAAGTTCCTGAAAAATGGATGTGTACCGTAACTGTGTGAGCCAATGCTCTCGCTCTCCTCCTGCGCTAGATGAAATATGAGGCAGATCAGCCCCTGTCAGATTCAGGGTGGGGAGGGTCAGGGTTGGGGTCAGCGCTGCGCCAGGGGAGCCTCTCACAGAAATGAGGATTTAGCCCTGCTGCTACGGTTTGCTTCACACACACAAGTTGTACACACCAGTACGAGCACCTGCGTATGCGCCTTGATTTTGTATTAACGGCAGTAACCACATATTTGGCAGAGTGATTGCGGTTGGTCGCTCCGTGTGTGTGTGTGTGTGTGTGTGAGTATGTGTGTGTGTTTGGCATTAACACTGAAAACAAGCATTATCATCTGACTAAAGCTCCCGGTGGGAGTCCATGAGGCTTACAACGGAATGGGCCTCCCTGAAATCCAATATGTAAATCCACTTAGGGCCAGCGCTACACACTCTTATATCGCTGAGCTGTTGGTGTGCGACGTCAGCTTTGAGAGAGACAGATAAAAAGCTGGTGGAAGGAACCAAAATAGGGATAACAGTAAAATAAGATAGCAAAGTGTGTGCGGCTCTTTTGAAAAGAGAAAGACATGCAAGGGGTTGGGAAGAGTGCGATGGAGGACAGGCTGCAATAATCCTACTTGGCCATGTTAAGTGGCTAGCTATGGGGGCAGCTTTGATGTAACCGGGAGACAAGACAAGTGTGACTTGTAGGGATAAAGAAGAGCAGGAGCTGGACAGCTGTGGGCTCAACACAGGAAGCCGCCGCATCTTTAAATAACCGCGACCGTGGCAAAGACAGGCCAAGCTACTTGCAGCCATGTCATCAGCTGAGGTGATGGATGGCTCCTCTTTGAGTGCGCCAAGACACGTCAGATGCTAATGTAAAAGCAGCGAACAAACGCAGGGGGTCAGGGAGTGCCCAGTGAGGATGGCATTGTGGGTAATAAATTAATGTTTTGTCAAAAAAAAGAAGTAAAAAAAACACTGTCAACACCAGGGGTGAACTTTTCATTGCAGAAGTTAAAAACGTAGCCACAGCTGTAAATGCCATCACCATGGGCTAAAGCGTTTTCAACCTGGGTGGTAACTGTGCCACCGTTGGTGGACGCGGTGTTACTGCCGTTAGCGAGGTAGAAAGGTCACCACCACAGGTCGTCATAACAAAGCCTTTTTATGTACATTCTGCACCAAATCCAAAGAGATACCTGAGACCAAATGTAGTGGATTTTAATAGAAGTTCCAGCTTACCTTCGATCTCGCAGCCCAGAAGCTCTAGCCGCAGGCCCATGCCAGCAGGAGTGGCCCTCTCTGGGTAAATTCTGATGAAGCGGGTCAGCAGTTGCTCCACCGTCCTCAGCTCAGGAGTGTCATAGTTGCTATTCCCTTCGAATATCTGTCAGGAAAAGGGAGAGAAAGGGTGGGAGGAAGAGGAACAAAGACAGAGAAGGAAAGGTGAGTGAAAAATAAAAAGACAATATTGCTGATAACGGCACTGCTGGGCGCTTGACTCATACAGCTCTTCAAACGCAGATGCCCCGAGGCAAACTCATCCCTGCCTGCCGAAACACCAGAAGGGGGCTGTACGGGTGGCTTGTGCTGGGTACGCGAGTAAGAAGAAAGAACATAAGATGACCAGATCTCTCTCATCTCGCTGACACCTGCAGCACGGCTCCGACAGCACGACACACAGCGCTGTCGAAGGCAACTTTTTGGCTCTTTCAGATCCTTCTCGAGCAAAGGGATATACACAAAGGACAAGAGGAGGACGTGGGATGCAAGAGTAGCAAGCAAAAAGAGGCATGATGGAAGTGGATTAATGGGTGTGATCACGTGAAGGAGCCCGGTGCACCTTAGATGCTGGGAACCTCTCAGGCGAGGGGAAAGAGGTGGTTAACTAGGACAGGGGGGGGGTATGGATCCTCCTTATTCCCTTCATAAATCAACCATCAGCCCATCTGGATCAGATTTATGCCCTGTCAGGGGCGTTTGTAATTGGGGACTGAAAGTGTGCTTGGTTGTGTATGTACAGGCTCATATATAGACTTACACATCCATATATATATACACACATATATATATGTGGGTAAGCCTGTGTATGCATTGAGGAAAGTGTTGGCGTGTGCCTCCCGTGCATGCGGTGACACCGGCAGATCAATCTCGAGTCACTTCTCTCGGTTGCACGTTCCTTTCCTTCTTTCTCGCCTTCGTCTTTCCTCCTCTTCCCCCCGCCCCCCTCACTCCCCGCACTTTCACCATCCACTGAAAGGGTTGAGCGGTGGGTGTCGTGCAGTATACAAAACAGGAGGAGAGAACTGGGCGAAGGATGGGAGAGACTCAAGATGCTTATCCTAATGTGATTCAAAGCGCCGCTGAAATTGACTCGCAACGACTCCTGAATGACTCACAACTGCCAGGCGCAACGCTCCGGTGAACATTGACTAAATGCGCCATAATCGGAATTGATGCTCCGATGTGTTCGTGGGACAGTTTTGAGTAGCAGGTCTACGAGTCGTTTTCCACAATCTGTTGGTGATAAAAATCAAACCAATGCCAACTGTTTTTCCTTGAAATGACCTTTGCCTCAACATAGAGAAAGCAGTAAGGGTTCTTCAGAGTTAGGGTTCAGATTTGTAAGAAAAATCAATCAAATATAGTGGACATCTCTCACCTTTGGCTTGTTCCCACTGGTGTCCAACACCATCCTCCAGTCGGAGCCATTGTTGCTGTAGCCGAGGCGGAACTTCTTCATGAAGACCTTGTTCTCCCGGTGCTTCCCTCCCTGGATGATCAACCCTTTCAACAGCTTGTCCTCGCCAAGATCCACCTGCAGCCACTCGCTGGTGAAGGGCTGCGGCTGGGGCAGCAGGGTCCATCCAGTCCTGCTGGTCAGCAGGCGGGCGTTCTCTGGTACCCAGCTGCGGTCCGTGTGGGAGGAGGCGGTGATCTGGTTGTCTGTGATCAACCCCGATACCATGCCCAGCATGCCCGAGCATGGGTACTCTGCAAGACAAAAAGATGCTTAGCATTCTCATTCAGACTAATGATAAACTGCGGCAACATTGGGCCAATAAAGACTTCATCTATATCCTTGATGCCCATATCATCGACCTGGCCGCAAGTCCACATGGCGAATTTGAGGTTCACATGCAACAAGAAAGGTGAAAGTCAAAGCGAGCCGGACAGCTCATCAAACTCTTTGTGATGCTGCTGTGATCTCTGCCTCCATTCTCTCTGTCTTCAGATCTCATGCATACTAATTCCTTTGCCTGAAGCGGTTGTCTCCAGGCAGCCAATTAAAACCCTCCTCTTGGTTGGTGCTTCTGCGTCCTGCACGTTCTGGGAGTGCTATTTCTTTTCATGTCCCTTATCCACCCCCTCCTCCCTCTGTCGACTCACGTATACCAACACACAAACACTCTCTCTCTTTGTGTTGTATCTGCTGCTGCACCTTCTGCTCCACATGTTGTCAACATCTGTGGGACTGTCTTTTAACACCTCGTTGTTTCCGTTGCACATTTTCAGACACCCCCTCCTTTATTCTACTTCTCTGATCTTACCCTATCCAGACTCTCTGTGGTTTCAATGTTTTTTTCTCTCCTTTTAGCTTCTTTGGATGCATGTTTTCCCATTTGTTTCAAAGGGGAGACAGCTGTTTTCTCCTCATCGATGTCATCCCTCCTTATCAAAAGCCGAACAGGAAAGCAAACTGTTGCTGCGGCTCGGAAGCATTTGCATGTTTAAAGCTGAATTCCTTAACTTTCAACATGCTCTCTCCTTCTTACTCCTGCACAGATAGCCAGCACAGTGCTTTCTAAGCTGTTGTTGGTGTCCTATCTAATGAATTGTCATTGATTGCTCATGACAGACAACAATTATACTGGTGTTGTGAACCAGGATGGAAACAAATTAACAACCCGATCAACATTTTTAATGAGCGAAGTACCAGTTTCTGGCCACCAGTGTCAGTTTTTGTGTTCAGCCCAGCTTCCAACTGCTTGGTGGTCAATGTACAAAAGATAACCAAATGAAGCATTTTTTCCTCTTTTGCATTGAATTTTGACATGACGTCTACCAGGATTCGTTACCCTGGTTGCACTTCCTGGACTACTTTGAAGTGAGGGAGACTGCTTCATTTCTAAGATCTCCACAAAAGGGAATTGTGCCTCGATATTTTATATAAAGTCAATCGTTTTGAAAATGACTACAATGACTAAAAAGATGCCAGTCCAATCTTTAGATCCATCAATTATTTCTTCAGTTCTACCCTTCAGTTATTAGTAGCAGCAATCTGTAGAACTTTATATTTATTGTGTCCTGTAGGTGTACACAGCCAAGTAGTATAAATTGGAGCTCAAATCATTTCCACAGTGATGGAATGACCTCGAGAGTTCTGACACTTGGCAGCTTGTATTCTTTCTTACTTAATCCCGAGACAGTGAGTCAGAGATCCGTGGTAAGCAGTGTCATATTAACTATCTCACTCCCACGATTGGACAAATCTAGACAATATCACATCCTCTGTGTCTGTGTGAGACTCAGTAGCGTGGCTGCATGTTGGGAGAAAACGAGCGAAGACTTGGGAGAACAAAACCTCATTCTATCTCTCTCTCTCTCTCTCTCTCTCTGGGTCTATCCCTCTCTCTCTCTCTCTCTCTGGGTCTGTCCCTCTCTCTCTCGCTGCGCTTATCTAAAACATCTCCTATGTAGACCCGGGAGACGAGTCTGTGGTACTGCAGTGTACTGAATCGCAGCTAAAACACGGGGCAGCACGGACGCCTCAAGACTGTTTTTGTGTTTTTTTTCCCAGCTTCTCGCTTTCGTCTTCGGACAGAATCCGTTTGAGAGCGATCGCAGCCTCAGGTCGAGCGAAGGCTTTGAAGTGTGTTTCTTTGAGAGAAAGGTATCCGTGTGTGATTGCGTGCGGTTCCGATTCCAAGTCCAGACTGGACTGGAGCTCTTAATCGACTTCAGCTGCGATCATTGAGGCTTCATAGATCATGGCTTGCACGCAATGACACACCCAGTGTATGTGTGTGTGTGTGTGTGGAATGTGAATGTGTAGGTGGGATGCATGGCGGTGTGTGCCACATTTAGGGTAGGAGATAGGAGATATTTATACACCATGGTGTATTTACAAACATCGGCTGTGGATATTTCTATCAATAAGTAGCCGTTTGTGGCAGCGGGGACACGCGACTGGGATGAAGAGCATCTTGCAACATTCTAGGGTGCAGCTCAGGCTCTAAGCTGATGCCTGGTATCTGGTCATATTTTTGGTGCACTATCTATATGTTTTTTTGGGGGAGAAAAGTAGAGAAAAAAGTTCAAATTTCTCTTAACAAAAGTTTTTCAGCAAACTTCTGGTGTCATAGCTCGAGGTAGAGTGCAGTGAGTCACCGGGTTTATGAAGCCCTCGAGTGCCTCGCAATATTCTCTCTCCCTCTCTCTTTCTCCCCGACTGCGCTTGCTAGCATGCAGTTAAACTGGCAGTGACTTCACAGCACCCAGGGGTGCTGACGTCCTTAAGGAGGCCCTGTGGTGAACTCCGGCCCTGTGATGTGTTTAAGCTTTGTGCTGCGGTCTGGTCGCTCGCCCGAAAGACACGCCCCATCTGTAACCGTGCTGTATCCGCAGTGCCCTCAGCTAGTACATATAGAGCCACACTTATGTGATACACACACACACACACACACACACACACACACACACACACACACACTAATCCGGAGCCGTGACTGTAATCCAAGGCTTAATGCTGAACTAACAACACTGACAACAAATGGTCGTCCTTGTGAGATGTACTCCCTATCCAAGTAAAAAAGAACAACAGACAAGCGATCACTACGTAACATTCAGAAACCCATAGAGATGCAAAGCTACTATATGAAAGCGAGCCCCACACACACACACACACATAAGCACATGCGCACGCAAACTCACCAACCGCTCGTTAAAATAGCATCGACAAACCGGCATAGATGAGAGGAGCTTTGCCAAAATCAATGCCGTGTAAGCAGACGACAGGCTGTGGCTAAAGAGGGGGCTGTGACCAGCTCATCAGGAGGGATGGGACCACGTAGGTCCCGCCCAGCTTCAGCTGGTTCTGCCCTCCAGATGTAGCCTCCATTTATATTGAATGAAGGACATCTAAACATGGGGTAACATAAATAGGTAATCTTCCCTCACGTGCCACTCCTCTATAATGCAGCAGCTAGCGAGCTTCAGCCTTCGAGCAGAGCTTCATCTCACACCTCGTGGAAGGAAGATGTTTGTGCAACTGGGAAAAGAGTGGGAAATACCCAGTATGTTGCAAACAAGCAGGGAGCTCTGACGCCTGAAGTGGAATCATCTGATTATTGCAATTGCAAGTGCATGTGGTTGAAATATAACAGTATGATGGAGCCTTCTGAGTGGCCAGCTGTGAGCCGAGATGGAACTGAGACGTGTCCGTCTATGCAGATTAGCAGTGATCTCGGCAGTACCCACCTGATATCTTACATCCATACACCTCGAAGCGCAGCGCGATGCCTGTTTCCCAGGTAACAGGACGGATCCGGATGAAGCGCGTCAGCGTGGGCTTGGGCAGCATCGTCTTGGCAACGTCTGTTGGGTTGGTGTTGCCTTGGAAAACCTGCGAAGAAGGCAGAAAGAAAGTTAATTATTGACACATTGAGACGTGGTGCGGGAGCTTGTCTACGACCTTCGCCGCGTTGAATCGAGAACAAGAGAGCGGAAGATTCTCGTTAGATGAGATTAAGATGCAGCTAGCATCTTAACAACAATTAAAACACCTGGAGCAGAGTCATCGTGTGTCAAGATGCTGACATGAAAATAGAAACATTTAAAAAAAAAAAAAATACGTGATATTTTAATGTGACATCCAACTATCACTTCCTTTTTTGCCAGCTGAAGCAGCCCAGCCGGGCCGTGGCCTGTGGCTGTGAAACCTGAGGCAGTATGTGTAAAGTTGACGAGTCCAGATTGGCTCAAGATGCCTTTATTCCTGTCCTCTGGTACCAGATTTTGAGGAGGTTTTACAGAAGCATCTTGTTTAAAGGTCAGAGATGCCACTGTTCTCCCCTGGGGTTTGTTGACAGTTTACTAGCGGCCATACGAGGAGGCCGGCCACCCGGCAAAACAACTCCCCACAGTCCGTCACAGTTCATTCCGGGTAATTGAATCACACCGGTGACCACATGACCTCCTGACCTCCCCGACGGAGTAGCTGTGGGGCAGCGAGGAGTCCAGCAGAGAGGAGCAGGATAGACAGGCGGATAGAAAGTTAGCTAGTTCAGCTAATTTGGGATGAACTAATACAACACCTGGTCTGATCCATTAGTCAGCGCAGTCCCTCTTCAACTCAGTTCCTGGGCAATACCTGTCAAAAGCGTCACTGAGGGGCCGTCGCTGCAAAGTCATCCCCTCTCTTACATTTCACGCCGAGTCTCCTCTCCACTCGCCAGCTGCAAAGTGGCTTCTTCCAGAGGCTGCACTAAGACTCCAAACTGCAAGCTCAGCATTTATCAAATGGTGCTCCTCCGCACGAAAGCACTTTGGAGTGTCTAAAAAACGCACGCTGCACGCGGCACCTCTGATCCGCCACTTTACAGGAGGAACTGTGTACTTTGGAGGGACCGTGAAACAACAAGGTCCAGAGGTTTGTGCACACAGCGGCACAAACACAAGTGTTTGGACACTCTGTTGCTGTTGACAACTCTTTTCTGTTGAGGCCTTGCTCTCTTTCACTCAAAAAGGCCTTGTGGTATTGACATGACACACACGCACACATGGCTCTCTGACCCTCCGGACACCCACGGGGTGTTTGCCTCAAGATGGACAAAACCTGGTCCGATCAGCAATCGATGGTTCCAGCCTGTGGCGCCCCGGTCAATCATGCATTCCCTTCCTTCTGTTCCTCTTCACTCTTCTCTCCTAGGCACTCCTCCAGCAGCTGCTCAAACATGACAGCTTCTCCTCATCCCCTCCTCTCCTCGCCAATTGAAACACTTGTTTGTCAAGTCTTTTGTCATCCCCGGCTTCATTTACGACAAGTCGACAGGGTGCCTGACACAAAACAGAGGCTACATTCTTTACATAATCCTCCCTATGGCTACTGCAGTGCTGCACTGGCACTGCAGTCTGTGCTTGGAAGAAACACACACACACACACACGCACACACACACACACACACAGTGGTATATTACCATGCCGAGTGTATAATTGCACGTTAGGAGACTGAGACTCAAGTTTTGGCCCTGTTGCCGAGCTCAAAGGCAACTTGGAATGGACCGTAATTCAAGTCAGCTGGCTGCTTTACCGAGACGAGATCTTTCAAATGCAGTACATGTGCAGCGGTGGCTTTCATGACGCGATCGCTGGTCAGGCATGAGTAAAAATAAACAAGTTTGATTATCTGCTCTAAGAGTTTCATGTGGAGCTCGGGCCCTTTCAGTATTTGACTTTTTTCCCCTCATAATCTAGAGCCTAAAGGGGACCTCTGAAGGCGGATGCAGTTTTAAAATCACAAATGAGTTGATGGATGGAGTCCCCTGCCTTTTGTTTTGACCCTTCCTTCAAAGTGATCCAGTCCTCTCCGTTAGAGCTGACGTCCACTTTATAGGTCTTGAGGTAGTAGATCTTCCGGGTCTCCTGGGAAACGGCGCCCTGGGTGCCGATGG
This sequence comes from Liparis tanakae, assembly GCA_036178185.1. Classification (NCBI taxonomy): domain Eukaryota; kingdom Metazoa; phylum Chordata; class Actinopteri; order Perciformes; family Liparidae; genus Liparis; species Liparis tanakae. Next base: position 9,989,398 of record CM070096.1, on the reverse strand, counting down.
CCGAGACGAACCGCAAGAACCCGAGGTCCACCTGAGGAAGGAGAGAAGAGAGAGGTGTGAGACAACGCTGCTTTCCTTTTCAGTGTTTTGGAGAATGCTGATCAACTGGAGCAGATGGCTAAAATATAGTGCCTGTTGAATTATGCGAGAATCATTCTTTCGAGAAAAGCCTTTCAATGCATGCCTGTATTAACGAGGTATTAACAAGCTCAGAGAGCTTCAAATATAACCACCACCATAAGAATCACCTCTGGCCTTGGTCTGCTACCTGGGAATTTAATAAACAGCAATGAAATGATAGTCACATTAATGAAAGAGACACAGGATGACAACTTAATTTCCTGAGATGGGAGACAAGGGCTTATTGGATAGAAGTGAATGTTGAATAGAGCGAGGTCTGCAATCACATTATCAAAATTGGCCAGGAGGAAAGAGAGATACAGATTGAATATCAACTATTGTGCCTTTAAAATATGCGGGTCTTTGTGAAGTAATGATGAAGTGAGGAACATTACTGGAGGGCTATTACATTTTCATAAGGAGTAAGCCGGAGGTGTCAGGGTCAGCGAAGGCATAGTGTCTGGGTGTAGTCACATATATATATATATATATATATATATATATATATATATATATATATATATATATATATATATTTTGTTTTGCTGTTATACATCTTTTTTTTTACTTGGTCTGAGGAAATATTCTAATATTTGAGTTTTCTTAAGCTGTAAGCCATAATCAGCAATATTAAAAGAATAAAAGGCTTTCAATATTTCAGTTGATTTGTAATCAATCCAGAATGCATGACATTTTTGTTTTTTTAATTGCATTACAGAAAATAAAGAACTTTATCACAATATTCTAATTTTCTGAGACAGTCCTGTATATATTGTGTGTGGTTGTCTGTCTGTGAGAGATGATGCTGGTTTGCATCAGACATTTGTCTGTCTTCCAACCATCATGCCCGTTCAGAGGCATTAACCATCACTGCCAGGAAATGGCACACACACACGCTTCTGTTTCTGTGGTAAGAAAAGTCTTCAAACTGTCTCTCCATGATGTAAACGCTGCCTAACTTCCCTACGAGCCCGTTTGTGAAGTCAGCTTTTGTTAGCCCCGAGAGACACAACGAATCATTTCAGTTACCACAGATAACAAATCGGCCCCCTCTGACCTCTGCGGAGGCTACTTAACCCCGCCTTGCCATCCTTTCATCCATAACGGAGGGAAGGAGGGAGAGCGTGTTGAGAAACCGAGAGGCTTTAGGAGCACTGCTACCTCAGCGAGCTTGAGTTGAACAAGCGTTAACACCGTCCCTGACAGGCCCAGCTGAGGTTAATGAGGAGTAATGGCGTTGAGGTTTCCAGAAGAAAAGATGAGAGACGAGGGCTTCGGCGTCGACGTAAGAGAGGGATCTCAAGTGCCGTGCTGAGGTTTTGCACGTTAGGGGTGAGGTCCATGAAAGTGAGCGTGAGCAGGCAGACACAGGACGTGTGCACATATTTTAGAAAATCAAAGCCAGGATGATCTGCCACCAATAATCTCTGCAGATCTCCTGGAACACTGGAATCACACGGCCGAAGCCTCGTCTGCGGCCTCATATGCAGCAGCGCGCCACGCTTAATGACTCAGAGCAAGGAGCAGGAGAAGGAACGTCTGCATGCCACGGAAGGCTGAGACGTTGGCGCTCCTCAGAATTCACTTCCAGAAGCAAAAAGACACAAACAGATGGGAGCAATAAATGAGGTTGCACCATGCTCTTCTCTTTCTCTCTCTCTCTCTCTCTCTCTCCATCCTTCCTACTCAAAGGATTTGGATGGATGGAGACTAACAAAAAAGACAAGTCACATTTGGAGACGGAATGCTTTTGTTCCTGTCTATACGCTCAAGGGGCTTGTACAGTAAGTCCCAGATTTCATTTGGGTCCACAAATAGAGACAAAATCAAATCCCTTCAGTTTCAGACGGTTCCCATTTAATAACGCAGGAGCTGAATTGTGCTCTGGTAAGAGGCCGTCGTATCTGGCACCGCTGGATGAGGAAAGTGGAGCAGGATGGCAGCGTGGCCTGTGGCGGCGTGTATTAAGTCTTTCACATCTGTCTACAAATGGCCAGTCTGAATCATTTCCAATCTGGACCAATGGAAAAGCAGAGTATTGGAAGGGTCTATGTTAAGAAGAAAAGGTCTAATAAGAAGACTTGGCCCTGGGATGTTTCTCTAAAAAAGACCTCATTAGGTGTAATGGAGAAGAAGAGCCCCTGGGAATGAAATGAGTGGCGGGGCTAATTGGGAACACTCATGGGTGCTCAGACTCCAACAGTCTCAGAACCTGAGCGTGCTGGAATATGAAGAGGGTCAGACGTATGATGTATTACTTTAATCAGCACTCTGGGCAAGCAGGGCACGTTGTTGTTGTGGTTGGGAATCTATGTCTGGGTGAATCGGCCCGTTTCAAGGGGCTGGAAATGTGCTTTCATCATTTGCAGTCAAATAGCTTTCCGGGAGTTTTCGGCCACAAAATTAATGATGCTGGCATGTATGGAGACCAAAAGGGGTAAACTGGGACGGTGGGGTGACCAGATGAGAATGGTTTACATTTGGGGGGTGGGCGGTTGGCGGAAAGGGTGGTCACATCCTATTAATAATAGTAGTATATTTTCTTTCTTTCCGATTTGTTTGGATCTCGTTTTTTTGGCTGCATGTTAATGGCCGAAATGGAAGGTTTCATTTCCCTATGTATATATTTTAAATTTCTAACAACGTATGTGTATACGAATGTGTAGTTAGTTCATCAATTCGCTGTTGTACAATTTTTATAAATCGGGTTTTGCCAAACATGCAGGACAGAAGTTAAAAGCAGACTGCTCTGCTTTTAACTGTTCTGCTTTTAACTTTGCTGCTTTTTAAATTGTGTCCGATTTTTTAATATGTTTTACGGCGAGCTTGAGTGTCGTGAAAGGCGCCTTATAAAACAAATGTATTATTATTATTATTATTCTAGAAGAACTCACCTTTATGTGACGGGGTGTGAAGATTGGAAAAGAGAGAGAGAGAGAGAGAGAGAGAGAGAGAGAGAGAGAGAGAGAGAGACGTTCAGGAAGGGACAAATGAGCCTGTGATAGCGATGCCGACGCCTCGGAAGATGTGAAGAACATAAGCATGTGGTCTCCAGCGATGGAGTGCACAGATTAGATCAATTTCACAGACGCGGGCTGATAACAGGGCCCAAGTAATGAGCAAAGCATGATTTATTAATGTCTGCTTGTTAGACTCGGAGGAACAAGGCAGAGAGAACGGGGGTAACGCGGGTCAGAGAAGACGTCTTGGATGTTTTGCACAGTCCATTCCCAGACCACAGAGACCCAAAGAGAAGACACACAGGCCCAGAGAATGATTGCAAATGTCTCTTCATTAGCGCGGGGCCTCGGACAGCACTCGCTGATCTATATACATAAACCAACATTTAGAAACCGTGAGCAGCGCACACTGGATCTCGGGCGGGTATGTCATTTCATCGACGATAAACAATTTGTCGTCGAGCCCTGAAAGGCAGAATCGTGCTTAATGGGTGATGTAATCAGTGCGCGGAGAGGTGTGAATTATGACTCCTAATCGAGCATCCACGGGGATGTGCAGCGTGTTGATCCTCTGCTGATCCGACAGAACGGACTCATTCACCATATTGTTGTTTCTCCTATGAGAGTGCGTGTTTGGACTGGAGCCCACCCAAATACAAATGACACCATGCATTCTGAGCATGTTGGTGCACAGTAAGTCATATCCGGAGGGACACACACAGACCCATACACACTGAGCCTTGTACATGCCAGGCTAGGGTAAGAAATCACCACGTCTTCTCAGATTCTTTGTCAGTGTTAGGTTCTATGTGTTTCCTGTTTTATGTTGAAGTCTCTGTCTTGTTTCCCGTTTCCCTGCTCTTTCCTCCCTGTGCTTGTTTGATTGATCCCTGATTGTTTCCACCTGTGTCTCGTTCCCGTGTGTATTTAGTCTGTGTCTTTCTGTGTCTCCGGTCTCGGATCGTTTTTGTTCATACGTGGTGTGTTGTCTGAATTCCTGTGTGGAATTAAATCAGTTTTGTGCGAGAAACTCTTTGCGTTTGGGTCCTTTCCACCACGATCCGCAACACAACGATCCGAGCAAGTAATGGACCCAGCATTGAGTGTGGCCTATTTATTCGGGCCGCTGTACCCGTCTGTCGGTCATCCCGGCTCTCCGCCGGTCTACCAGCCCAAGCCGCTGCAGCCCGCCTACCAACCGCTCTACGGTTCGATGGAGAGGCTGTTTCGTCAGCAGGCAGCAATAGCAGCCCAGCAAGCCCAAAATGAACTCTTGCTGCAGGCCTTGAAGGTGGCAGGCACCACCCAGCCCGTTTTTCCTGTTCCCGGTGTTCCAGTCCCGGTTGTTCGAGTTCCCGGTTTTCCGGGTCCAGTTGCTGGTGTTCCGGTTCCAGTCCCTCCTGTTCCAGTCCCTGTTTTTCCAGTTCCGGTTCCAGTCCCCTGTGTTACGGATCCAGTCCCCGGTGTGCCGCCGCCGGTTCTAGTCCCCAAGGTTCGAGCCCCCAGTGTTCCGTTGCCGGATCAAGTCCCCGAAGTTCCAGTCCCCAATGTCCCAGTCCCCTTTGTTCTGGATCCAGTCCCTGATGTCCCAGTCCCCTGTGTTCCGGATCCGGTCCCTGATGCCCCAGTTCCTGTAGCTCCGGTCCCAGCCCCCGAGGTTCCAGTCCCCAATGTCCCCAGTGTTCCGTGTCCAGTCCCTGTTGTCCCGCCCGGCCCTGGTTCCCCGTGACCCATCCCGACCAGTTCCGTTTCCCCGTGACCCCTCCGTTCTAGCCCCGGTTCCCCCCGTCTCTTCGACTGGTCCCGGTCCCCTGGCTCCACGTTCCTGTCCTCCGGCCCGCCCCCCGGAGCGTGTCCCTCGGCCGGTTGGTCGTCCGCCCCCCGGACTCCGTCCGCCAGACCCTTGGTCCCTCCTCCGGCTCCCCTCCACCGACCCGTTTTGAACATTTGGACGTCTGGAAGCCGTCCTTAGAGGGGGGGGTACTGTTAGGTTCTATGTGTTTCCTGTTTTATGTTGAAGTCTCTGTCTTGTTTCCCGTTTCCCTGCTCTTTCCTCCCTGTGCTTGTTTGATTGATCCCTGATTGTTTCCACCTGTGTCTCGTTCCCGTGTGTATTTAGTCTGTGTCTTTCTGTGTCTCTGGTCTCGGATCGTTTTTGTTCATACGTGGTGTGTTGTCTGAATTCCTGTGTGGAATTAAATCAGTTTTGTGTGCCTTTCCACCACGATCCGTAACAGTCAGGACATATCTTTTTCGCCCGGGATGTCGTTTTTTCTCTAAATGTGTCCGACGCCGTGTGATCTCTACCTGCTTGTTGTGAGGCAAACAGATGACTTAAAGCTCCTTGCCACACAACAGTGTGAGACAAACACAGAGACACACCTACACACACACTAATGAAACGTCATGCTCGGGCATGTAACATCAGCCCGTTAAAGCCTGGCCTGCAGATCAACTGTTCTGAAATACGCATCATGCATTGAATTGAGGCGTGTGTTTTTCTGTGTGTGTGTGTGTGCATGTGTGGGAAACTTGGAATGAATGTTGAGGAATGACAGGCAGCCAGTGGATTCATGTATTTGTGTGTGTTCCTACAAGTTTGAAAAGATCATTTCCAATTATCCCTCAACGGCAGTAGCGGCTGTGGGCGTGATCATTAGGGCTTCGCTGTGCTGTCTCCATGCTGACTCAGACGTGCAAGCAAGGCCCCGTGAGACGTGGCTGAGGCCAGTCATTGTTGTGTGGGTGCAGCAAGGACATGTGGTGTACAAGGCCGGGGGGTGTGGGGTGTTTAAGAAACAGCAACGGCTCAAAAGCTTTATCTCTTGCTTGATTGGTCCGTAATAGAGATGCCAAGAAGTTACATGCAGCAATCCGTACACTGGGAGAAACTTAACGAATACTTTCTCTTAAATCCATTTCCAGCTTCCAATCTGTCTGTATGTGTGTGTGCGTGTGTGTGTGTGTGGGCTGCCGACTGAATAACCGAGGCCTCTGGGGAACGAGTTTATTCGTTCAACAACAAGAGAAATGCAGAGAGGATGAGGAAGGAGGGAGCGCTCCTCTGTGTTCCAAAGTCTGAGAGGCAGCTGGTACCCCCTCCTCCTCCTCCTCCTCCTCCTCCTCCTCCTCCTCCTCCTCAACAACCTCTGGAAATGATTTATGAATCTTAAAGGGTGGTAAAGTTAGGAGAAAAGATAGCCCAGAAGCATCAATTACATGCCGAGCCTCTGGTCACCTGTTGTTTTTTTGTTGTTTCACATGCAATCTCAGATTGTATTGTCCTTTGTGTGGTAATAAGAGAACGATGACAATGTTGTAACCACATAGCTACTTCATAGTGCAGCTGAAGAGAAGCTCTCCAGCCCCAGATGCAGTATTTCAGCAATCTCTCCTTAAATTCCACCTAGAGGGCTTTGGAAGCAGAAGTTCTTTGGAATGGCTCCATTACCATTAAAGTGTAATTAATTCTCCTTTCAGGAAAATTGCATTACTCAAACGCTGCAGGACCTGTGAGCTCCACTCATGGTTTTTCCATTCATCACGGTGTTCACCTGACAGTCTATTTTTAGCACACCCCCCTCCCCCACTCCACACCTCGGTGGTGGCATTAAATGATCCCCTGATAGAGAGGCTTGTCTCGGCTCGGGGTAACAGAAGGAAAAAGGTTGTCTGGTTTGTGGCGTGTCCTCAGATGTGTGCCGTAGCCTGATGAAGGAGAGTCAGAGGAAACATTCATCAGTGTTCTTTCATTCCTTCTTTCTGCATCACCTTTAAGACTCATGGGTCATTGCCGTCCTCGCAAACAGGCACATGACTAACGCTCTGAGTCACAATTACGAAACAGAGAAAAGGCGACGAGCTGGTATGTCACGTCTGGAAGCTGCTTGATCCGTTCCCAGGATACGCAGCTGCGGAGGACCACTTCTTTCTCGCTGCAACCCACGCTGATGACGGCATTCTTTTGTTGTCTCGGGCTACTTATGGCTGCACGGTCTCGTCTCATCACATTATGCCATCCCTCACGTTTTGATTTCTGGTCCCACTTTCTGGGCTACTCCCCCCGAGCGTGGGTCTCTATCCTCTCATGGATTTGTTTTCCAATCAAGAGCGGCGAGCCACAGAGAGCGCCCATCGTTTCCATCGGTGCGGCGGGACGGCGATCTCACCTGGCGGCAACGTGCCAATCTCGGGCCCCTCAGCCCCCCGCCAGACCTCATCAGCCGACAAGCCACTGTTAATTAACGCTCCGTATTCGAAATTGCTCATCACTCGGCGCCCCGGTGGGGACAGAGAGAGAGAGAGAGAGACAATAGCGATGAAGAGGTCATTTCTGCAACTCATTGACCTGGAGTAATTGAGAGCACATTCATATCAGCAGGATATAGCCGTGAGCACAGGTTCAGCGTCTGGCGTCAGGCTCTGCACTTGAGGAGGGGGGGATCAGCGTTTTCTTCGAGGAAGTGAGCGATTAGTGGTCGTCTGGTTGGTCAGGCGGCAGAACTCAACCTGTTATCTTTGCTAAGTGCTGTTTGCCTCATGGATTCACACAGGCCCCCCCAACCCCCCACACACACACCTCTTTCCTTCCCATGTACACGCCGAGACTAGTTCCCCTTTAAATAGATGACTGTTGAGATTAGCATCACACGCAGGGGATAAAGGAGCATATTGTGCAAACAAACTGTTATGCTTCTCATGCTGTCAGCTGTCAGACAAGCGAGATTAAAAACACTTTCCCCGGCGACAAAGGTGTACGGGACTCGCTATATCTCCTCTTATGATTAAACAATTAAAGCTATCGTAATCATTTAAAGGCTGATAAATACCAGTGAGGTAATTAAGGTATTATGCATCCTGGCAAGATGATAGTGGCAGGAGCCGCCGCCGGATAAATTATAGACATAGAGAGAGCAGAGTCAGCCCATGAGATAACCTACTGCATATTATTGCCATTATGAGGAGCTCATTAAAGAGGCTTTCAGGTATTGACAGTTGGGTTCGCTCGAGTACTGTGTAAATTATTCATGTTGTTTATGTGCATGTGAGTGTGTGTGTGTGTGTGTGTGTGTGTGTGTTTGTGTGTGTGTGTGTGTGTGTGTGTGTGTGTGTGTTTGTGGACACAGGATCAATGGCGACTGCTCGGTAGGAGATCCAGTCTTGCGCTTTATCCCGTCCTTTTGGTGCAGTGGTGACTCTCGGTGGCCATCAGTTCATGGCTCTGACAAATCTGACAGAGCCATTCCACACTATGTCAGCAATTTCACCCCGCTGTCACGCTCCCCTAGGAGCCGTCGGTTTTCGGTTGCGCCAAAGGCAAAAAGCACAGAGCTGCCTCTCAGAGACAAATATGTTGTGCAGTGTTATGTGTTATTCAGGTTTTCTTCTGAGGAGAGTTCATGATGCAGGGATCAGCCTGTAAGCTGGGTGAGTGGTGTGTGTGTGTGTGCATGTGTGTGTGTGTGTGCACCCCTCATTTATTTATATATATATATATATATATATATATATATATATATATATATATATATATATATATTATCCAGCGCAACCTGCTGCGCAGGCCCCCGCTGTTCATCCCACTAATCTTCAAAGACGGCCATGACTCACACGGGTAAATCTCTACCTTGATCAAAATCTGAAGACTGGCATTTTCAAAAGGAATGAGAGGGGCAAGAAAATCCCCCGAAATTAAGGATTTTTGCCTCTTTCTTTGCTCCCTCCTCCAGCCATAGTCCCCCTCAAAAGGACATCTGTCCATCTCTGTGTTCACCAAAAGGCTGATTAATGGCCGGGCTAACACACCAATCTAATTACCCAGAGGAGAGCATCTTGCCCTCCTTCTCTCTGTGCATTAGAATGAGGTGGCATTAAAATGGATGACACAAATCAGAATTTTGTTCAGACAAAAATAAGAAGGAAAACCGAGCGAAGAGAAAAAAAGCGCCCCGGGAATCAAACGGCCGCCCGTCATAAATAATAAAAACTGTTGGCCTCGACTTGCAGTCAGGGAATGATAATGAAATAAATAATGAAATGATTACTATGCATGTGACGGCGCACCGAGATGATTTGTACGTGCCGCGAGTGGAGCCCGAGCTTGTAGCGGCACCACAAACAGGCCTAATGAAAGAGAAATGAAGAATCCTACTCTTTTTAATACCACTTGTGATAATTGGGCCTCCGCTCGGAGTGCTCGGCACAAGTGCATCGCACTTCTTCGGAAGCATAAATCAGGTGGAGACCACGGCCGGGGCTCTGAAATTAGAGAAGCCCCACTCAGTGTTTTGATGTGATTAGTATCGGCAAAATCAGCACGCCCATTAGAGCAAAATCCAGATTTGACTGCCAAATCAAATCCTCAATATGATCAATACTATAGCAGGGGGCAGGCTAGAGTGGCAACAAATCATTGTGATCACTTATAATGTCCGCTGACAAAGAGAGGCCTGCAAGCCTACGCTGCTACCCTTAATACACACATCTGTGAACAATGGCCTTTCCTTTCAGAGAGAAAATGCCTCAATACGACACGCAGACTGTCCAACCGCCCGAGGATGTGGTGAAGGAGGCCGTGCTTCTTCCTGATCCACTCAGACGCATGCCGGGTTCCTCTGCGGGACAATATGGACCCGGTCAGACCCTCCTGCACACCCACAAAGCCAGGAACGCAACCATTGGAACCACATGAGAACAAATGCACTCCGAACCCAAGCACACACACACTCTTCAACACTGATTCAATTAGGGTAAAGGAGCCCCAGGGGCCCTCAGGAAAATATTTTCGTGGCAGTAATAAAAGAAAAGCTTGCATATGGCCCTCCTCGAGCAAGTATTTGGCTTCGGGTCAGCTCTGTTATGCGTCCCCCGAGGAATATATAGGGGCCCAAACTTTTTCAGCAATGAGGCAAAGACTGTCGAAAAAAACAGCAGAGAAAGAAAAACAGTATGGACATCTACAAAGCCCGGAGGCTTTCGGTTAATAAATCAAACGTGCGGCAGAGATGCCTCCAGGTAGTGCAGCTATGTGTCACGAGAAGGAGAGGGGGGGGGGTGCTGTGAGTGGACTTTGGATATGTGACTTATCCTCATCTGGGGATAAAGGAACTAAATCCTTAATCTTTCCACATAAAGTTCCCCCGGCGGCTGATGATCGCTTTTTGCAGATAAGCCGACAGACAGAAAAATATGACAGGGACTTTTTATGGTGTGTGTGCGTTTGCGTGCGTGTGTGTAAGGCTTGGCTGGATGCCTGGACTGAATCCCAGCATCCCTCTAGGCGGCTGCTGTTATCAAAGAATAGGGGGAAGTTATCAGGTAGCACAGGAAGACAGGGGGGAGAAAAGACACAGACAGAGCGACAGAGAGGGAGAGTGGATGAGGGCAATTTCTTTGCGAGAGTCGTCGTTGACTCGACCGCCCCGAAGTCCATCAGAACGTCGGGCATTCATCATCAAAATTGTTGGTTTCTCATCAAAGTGCTATGGAGACACTGCACCTCCAGAGACTGAAGGACAAACACAGAACACTCCTGCTGTGTTCAAGCAGGTAGAAGTCTTCTGATGCCACGCGCCCTCAGACTGTGACTCACCGCCAAGAATACATTCGGGCATTCTACGCTGCCATGGTTTGCTTATTCTCTACCCCTCCCCCGGAAACCGAACTCTACCTTTTAGTGCCTTCGCTTTGTGATATTGTATCAAACAACCCTCTAGAAAATCACCTCTTTGTGACACGAGAAAAAGAAAGACGCTGTACCTGTATCCACTCTTTGTTTGAGTCCTCTGCTGGCGTCCATGCGTTTTCATAGTAGTTGAGTCGGGAGCGCTCTGGGGACCAGCTGGGGTTGTACTGGGATGAGGCCATGATTTGGTCCGATGTTATCTCTCCCGATTCCATTCCCAGAGGGTCGCTGCAGTCAAAGTCTGAGGGGAATGAATAAGATGTGTTATTCGATTCCTGAGCACTGAGAGCACCAGAATGTACCCGTACACGCTGCTTTCAGTGTGCCCCGGAACCAGGGCTCGTCTCTGGGGAGGACGACACCACGCGACAGGCACTCAGCGCCGCCAGCCGGAAAAAAGAACAGCGCATCAGCGACGCCTCAGTGAATCCTCCCTGTTTCTCCCTCTTTAGTCTTCTAATGGAGGCCGGATGGAAGTGTTTTGCATTAGGGCGTAAAAATGTTCTCATAAAACATTCAGCGTGGGCTAAGATTACGCCAGTATTAGGCGTTAAAGTGACTTTCCCTCCAGTTGTTTCATTCACTGACTGGATCTGTTTCCATCACCTCCCTGTGGGAAGTTCATCTTTTTTTGCACATAGTGAATATTTTCTCCAACTTGGTCTCCTGGGGGAGTTTAGGTGTGTTCAGCAGTTGTGTTTTGGGGCCATACATCAAACTCAGTGGCCAAACTACACTTGGTAGGAGGTGGTTTGTGTTGACATGGAGCAGCCGTTTTGAGGCATCCTGGACTCCGGGACTAAAGACTCAGCCGGGTCAGCTCGGGGTCGGCCTCTCCGACCCCTGGAGGTCAGACATGTTGACACCATCGTGGACGGAGCCGCTGCCGCCGCAACGTTTGGAACGAATGATATGACCTTTTGATCTGCGCATGAGTCGTATAATGCCACCACGACTACACAGAGGTTGGGAGGGCAAACTTTCACACATTCTTGTGGACCATTACTCTTTCTTATTGTTTATTTGCTCTTTTTTTGCCTGATGTGAAAGTTTGAACCTCGACGGTGCGTCAAACCCAGCGGTTTGCGAAGCCTCCTGCTGCCATGAACACGCAACCCGTTGCCCAAAAAGGGTGTTAGAACACTCTTCGGACTCGACTGCAACGGCTCTCTATAAGTGAGCTGACCGAAAGGTTTTCGGTCCTGGGCCACAGCACGGAGATAACTGGATCACGATCAGCGGAAACACAAAGGTGGCGCTTGTTTGCGAACAGTATCTGATTATGTGGGTTACCGACCACAGTTGAAAAGATAGCAAGGATGAGGATGGTTGGATGGGGGGGGGGGTCAAGGACAAAAGACAAGGCCTCCTTTCATCACCTTATCACCTTGCATCAGTGGCTTTCAGCTCGAGTGGTACCCTTCTCTTTGCCATGCGGAGGCGAGAAAATCCACCGTGTATTATGCATAAGGGGATTATGAATGATTCAAGTGGTATAAGACTGGAAGAGCAAAGGCTTCAAATTTGGAGATTTATCTCTGATCAGGCATGCGTCTCGGTCGGTGATGTAAGACCAAGCAACTCGATGCAAATGAAGGTATTTACTGATCAGGGGGCCAGATAATTAACCGTGCCTCTTAATGGTGGAATGTGAAAAGCTGGTTTGGCGTAATCTGATCTGAGATGTGTGGTTAAAGCGAGTCAAGTAACTCGGAAGAAAACTTAGGAGAAATGACATCAGTAGTCATCGTTGTGCTCATTACTGTGAAGCAGGGGCATTTTTCTGTGTCTGTGTGTGTGTGTGTGTGTGTGTGTGCACACATGTTTTTTCCTCTGGGCAAGACAAAATCCTTTTTGGAGACGATTAGTAGGTTTGTTGAGCGTCATCCATCTCCATCTCCATTCAAAAGCCCACTGTGTTCGCTTGGGGTGGTCTAGCCCCTCGACAGATTTATGACTCCTCCCAGCGCTCGTCTCCCTTAATGAAATGTTTAGCCGGAGCGTTTTGCAGAATGGGGTCAGGGGGGTCGAACCCTGCGATGACGGTGCTGCATGTAAAAGCCCTAGGGGTTGCCTCGTCCGGGGTGGTTACCAGAGGGGAAGCTGCCTTTTGGAGCCCGTCTCGGCTCACAGTGTGTAAACGTGTGGGTCTTGTAAACCATGGGGGGCAAACCCAAATGAAAAAACAGTAGGTGTTTATTTAATAACTCTTAAGCTCTGTTAAACGTGTGGGAATCTGTCATCATGGGAGCTGTTGTGGCCTCAGTTGCAGACAACATCTGCTACTTGTTCTTAGTAATATTCCTCGGGGGGTTACTTTACTGCCCTCAACTCACAAGTTTCAATTCAGGCTCATCGAATCCAGATTTTCTTCCCCTGAACAAACGTCTGGGGAGTTGTGATTTTCTCATCTTGATTACTGCCACAATCAATTTTTTTTTTTTTTTACATCTCCCATCTGTCAGATTTTCTTTTTGTCTTTTCTTCATGCCAGCTCACCTTCCGGAACGGTCCTTTCGATCACGGTGAAGTTGGCGGAAAAGCCTTCCTTCGCGATGGCGCTGTCGGTGTTGATGGTCAGTGCCAGGATGCCCGTGTAGGAGATGATCCGGCCTGGCGTGTTCTGTCCACAGTACCTCCCGATGTACGGGCCGACTGAAGAGAGAAAGGGAGAAGAAACACACACCCTGTTACCCCGGTTGGACTTGGGTTAACTCAATATTTGTTTGTGTGCTACAGTCATGTCACACAAGGGTTTAACTACCGACCACCCCAAGGAGGTGTGAAAACTAGTGTGTCAGTGAGGTATGGGATTTTTTTTTTACCCGACACCATAAAGACGCTTAAGAAAAGACATTCCTGCCTGGCCTGTCAGACACAAAAAGAGCAGAGGAGCGACCTGTGGTGTGGCCAGGTCACGGTCTCTGTCTATTTGCTGGCCGTAAATTCCTTCCTTGAGGCAGACACGGCACATTAAAAAAGAGGGAGAGAAAGCAATAAAAGCGACATTTGAGGGACATGTTCCACTGAGCAGACTGAGTGGATTAGGGGAAGCGAGAGGGACAGAGAACGGGAGGTGGAGACAGAGCGGCGTGGGGTAAGTATGGGGTTGGGTAGCGGGGAGGGGGCAAGAGAGCCCAGTGACCTTGACCTATGCCTCTGATGTGCACTATATGATCCATATGCACTTGTGTGTGTGTGCGTTCCTGGTCGTGTGTGTCGGGACCTGCAGCTTATCTGTGATTAGCAATGCTGTGATCCGGGCGAGTGACTGTCCTGCCACCCCGTGGCCTCCTGTTATCCAAAACATGCCCATTTCAGCCCACCTCTTAAACATGAAAGGCAAAGGCCGGGCTGTGAGGATTTACGGGGCGAGGGAGGGGTGAAATGTGTGTGTGTGTGTGTGTGTGTGTGTGTGTGTGTGTGTGTGTGTGTGATGCATCCGATTCATCTTCGTAACCGAGGTGCCTGCTTAAGAATCTGTGTGTGCTTTTCAACCCGCTAAGGCCCTGGCCCTAACATGAAAATGCCATCTCCCGGATTATCTGCATGACTCCCCAACGCTATGAAATTTTAAAGAGCCTTGCTAGGAAGTCTGCATCCTGCCTGGCTCTCAATTCCTTGGGGGGGGGTGGGGGGAAGGGACGAGGGAGGGAAGGCCGTTCTCACGCAGCGGCTCGATTTACTCCAGTCCTTCTACGCGGGCCCCAGCATCTGCCCGGACATCTCCCATCCCTGCATGCCCCCCCCCCCTCCAAATGCTAATGCACTATCGATCCGGCCAGGCACCAAAGGAGCCACCTGGCCAAAGTCCACACACTGATTCTTATTTTTGTACACAAGGATGTCATGTTTGAAGGGTGTGATGCGACGTCAGTCCCAGGTGGTGGTTTTCCAGGGAATAGGCTATCTATACTCTGCTCCTTTTGTGTCATACACACTAAGAAATCTCAGAATTTTAATCGGTCAAAAGTAGTTTGGGAAACTTTTCCCCCCCCCCTGATCCCTGAGGTACTTTTTTGTTAGAAGAAATTTGTATTAAAAGGTGAGAATAATGTGACATATTCTCAGCTCTCCTAAGCCTTTGCAGGACTTCTTAATCAACACAAATCTTGGAAATTAAACCGCTTCCAATCTCGAGGAGAGAACCTACAAATGAATTATGGAAATACTATGTGGAATCAAAGGTCAACTCGAAGGAGACAACTCCAAGGAGACGCGACCTCAGTGAATATTGAACTTGGCCTAAACTCACTTGAAAAGGCGCTCTGATTTACACTTCAACCTCATCACTTCACGCGTCAGTGAATACTGATTTTCTTCCAATTCTCGGCCGTCGATGGGTGAGAAAAGCTTTCATCTCGCCTGCAGCCCCGGGAGAAAAACTGCAAAACTTCAAGAGGTGATTTGGTTCGTGGAGTTCAAAGCCTCATCTCGGAGGCCGTGGAGGCGCGGCTTTGAACACAGTGCACCCTCCTTCCCCCTCCCTCCATCTCTCACCTGCAGAGTTTGTGGCAATGTTTATTGCGTGGGCACATCTACGGGCCTTCGCTCTCATCAGGACCGAGCTGGTCCGGTTCACACTCTCCACAGGGGAAACCCAAGGAAATCACTGAAGTAAATCTCCTTTTGGAGTCATTTCTTTCTGGGCCGAGTTGTGTTTTTTTGCATCAGAGAAGCGGAAATATCATAGCCTAGATTAGATCTTGAATTCCCTAATGAACAGACACTAACAAAAGCAATGCAGCCCGTGAGAGAAAAAGGAAGGACGGGTGGCTGTCCTGACCAGGAAGTGTTTGGCGGCTTTGAGCGATGACTAAGCGTTACGCTCATGCTGACGGAGTCTTGGACCCCAGCCAAGTCTGGTTGAATCAGTTAGCCCAGTGGCCCGGGTAATGCCGTCATTTGGTGTAAAGCTGTTCATTTCCTCTGGAAAAAACCCAGCAGTGAGAAGAGAGCTATCAATCTATCTTTTTTCTCTCGACAGGATAGCAGATTTCTAAGCAGTGGGATTTCAGCTCTAATTTTTTTTCACAGCATTAATTTCTTTCCTGGTCGTAAAAAAAAAAAAAGCGCCCAGTGGCACTACAGCCGTAACCAGCGCTGCTTGCTCACCTCCCGGGAAGCCGTCCCAGATCTCCAGTCTGTCGTAGCGGCAGAACACGCCGGTCGGGGGCGTCGGGTCGGGCTCCAGCTCGAAGCTCTCGAACTCCAAGATGATCTCGGACATCTTGGGGGCGAAGATCATGAAAGAGCAGTCCAGGTTGTTTGGGTATTTCTCTGGGAAACCGGGCGACTTTATGACACCGCTGTTGGAGGTGAAGTTCCTGGAGCATTCTGGACCTGTGTGGGGGGAGGGGGAATGGGAAAAGAAAAGGTGAGACGCGGCAGAGACAAAGAAAGCGGGTGGGGGCGATTCCTTTGAATGACTGTTGGTTAAGTGATCGGTTTCAATGAGGCTTTGTGTCGTCGGCGTTGAGGAGCTCTGCCTCCCAGCTGGTCTATTGAGTGGAGGACAGTTTACAGTTCACACCCCCGAAACAAGAGACCACCTTGATAGTTCTTCAACTCAATAGAGACTACATCTGGGTTTTCCAACCTTTCTCTATGTGACCCTTTTGTTTTATTCCCTCATGGTCACAGACATCCACACTGTGTTACAGCTGTAACTCCTGGGACATCTGGACTGTGAGCGTATGTTTTAGTGAAAGGCCTCAATCACCAGAAGCAGGGAGCGATGAATAAACAGCTTGATTTACTGTGTGAAAAAACCTGTCTTGCGCACACACACACACACACACACACACACACACACACACACACACACACACACACACACACACACACACACACACACACACACACTCACCACACGCCTGTGAAACATGTGAGAGGTGCTCAGGCAGAATTACAGCATCTGGGATGGAAGGGCGAGGGCAATGACTGCGCACACATCAACACACACACACAATTCTTACACAAGGGAAAGTCCAAATCTGTATTCACAGCTTTCCCTGGGAGAGCTGCCTTTCAGCTGATGAGGAGCAGTAACATTTCCCATGTTAGCTACTTCTCGGAGCATCGTGAGCTCAAGATTACGTTTTAAAATGACTGACGTGTGATCAAAATTCATTAGATTCTTGAGGAGACTAATAGAAAGAGACATTAAGACTTGTTTACTATGCACACACACACACACACACACACACACACACACACACACACACACACACACACACACACACACACACACACACACACACACACGCACACACACTTACACCCCCCCATACACACAACATGTTGGGGGGAGATACAAAAAAGAGCACTAATGTCATCCAGGGCAATTATTTGGAGCCAAATGTGCACATGATAATGTCATTTTCATGCTTGTCTGACAGCCGGCATGATGAGCGCAGATGGGGCCAATCAAAAGCAAAATTGCAGGGAGTTATCGCTAGATAGAGCCTGCGCGCTACAGTCAATGTAGCTTAAATAAATGTGGCAAACTGCTTTTTCCACTGTCACTCAAGCTCCTTGCCAGGCCCCTAATTCAGGACCATCAGGCCCACTTCAGCTGTCCACTGGCAGAGTGAGTGAAGGGAGAGCGAGAGCCACGTTAAAAGCCGCGGCGAGCAGAGTTCTGACTCTAAAGAGAGCTGACATTTAGTGGCGCCGCCAAAGTGTGGCTTTTTAGAGAACAGTGGGCGCCATTAATTTCACAGCTTCCCCTCGTATTTACCCCCGGAAAATGAAGGGGTTTTGTCCAGAGAGAGAGAGAGAGAGAGAGAGAG
Organism: Liparis tanakae; assembly: GCA_036178185.1. Lineage (NCBI taxonomy): Eukaryota > Metazoa > Chordata > Actinopteri > Perciformes > Liparidae > Liparis > Liparis tanakae. The sequence goes on along the minus strand of CM070096.1, from coordinate 9,971,840 downwards.
AGAGAGAGAGAGAGAGAGAGAGAGAGAGAGACAAGATGAGAGGGCCGTCGCATGCTGCAGTTCTGCACTTTACCTCGCCGTATTTGTGGAGAAATGTCAGACCGTTTTTTTGGGACGGGTGGAAAGTATAGACGGGAGCCACTTCTTTGAAAATAAAATGCTCCTATGAGTCCCTGAGTGCCCTAGACTGCTGCAGTATCCAAAGTGCAATTCAGGTCGGCGTGTTGAATTTCCTGTGGATATTGGCTCAGATCTCCGCTCCCCGTCCATTTCAAACCTTTTACCTTGACCCTTATCTCGGCTCAGCAGTTGGCCAGAACCTATTTGGTCTTTTGGAATGGTTCACTCTGAATCCAAGCAATAAAAGACTATATAATGTCTGGACGGATGCAAATGTTCCATAATATATTGGCAGGATTGAGCTCAGTCTTGACAATTGTTGTATCAATTAATATATTCAAGTGTATGTAATACAACTATTTTCATATCTAACCCTGCCTATTGGGCATTCCACCCTATCGGCCTCAAAGAAAAAGGACAGCGCGAAGACGTCACAACCAAAACGGAGAGGCGGGAGAAGACCCTACCGGTGTGATGGTTGTCAGATCTTTTTTTAATCTATTTTAATCTTTTTTTTACCCTCCATGAGCCCCCAGCCTAATACACCCAGGATGCATTGTGCTGATCCACGCAAGATAGTGTGATCGCGATCAGGCTTTTCTGTGGCAGCATCAGCACTGGGGCCAAATCCCTGCCCCTCCTTCACTGGCGTATTTGCCGCCTCGATAGGAAGTGGTGTGGGTTGGAAACAGAAAACAGGAAGAGGTTTGTAAATAAGGAAGGTTTGACTCAGGTAAGACTCACAGGGGTCACACAGATTGTCCCATTTTATTTGAGATAAAAAAAAAAAAAGTTTGGCAACAACGCACCCGGTTGTCTGAGCCACTGCTTCTAAACAAACAGTCGAGTTTACGACGGGAAGTTGGGCGAGAGAAAAATAAGCAACCTTGAACATTTATCGGCAACCTCCGACCAGGCGCTCAAACATTTAGTGCCTGCAGTGATGGATTCTTTTGACTCTCGTTTACATTGAGCCCCCCTCTCCGCTGGACGGGGGAAGTAAACAGATGTCACTCCGACTCGCTCGCTGAGTGATCGGAGGTGGTTTAACACGACAAGCCGTATCCGACGAAATGGTGTTTTAATGGGGATCTTATTTCAGCCTTTACAAGTGTGAAGAGATCGATACAAATCTTGAATAAATCCGGTTTCAACATGAAGGAGCAGGGGCCGCCTTTCCACTGTTATTCTCCCTGATGACTGGTCCTCTATGTCTCTATTAAGCTGTTGCTTTAAAGTGCTGAGAGCGGACCAGGGACTGGGCGTTAATCACTGAAACAACATTGCGCCAAGGAACTGGTGTTAAATGTGACAGCCTCTTGCTATTTTCATTTTTTAATCTGTCTCTCTCTCTCTTTTTTCCCTCTTTCTCCCCCCCCCCATCTATCCATCTCTCTGGGTTATTAGAGGCTGAAGCCAATGGGGCTGAAGGTGTTGTTCTTGGAGCGCTAAGTAAATCACCACTGTTTATGTTCCATGTTGCTCTCCGGCTGATCATTAGCCCATACCACAACCCTCCACCACGCTTCGTACCTCCCTCCCCTCCGATCGGTCCTCATGCCGCGCGGATAGAGGGGTTGAAGGATCGGTGGACAATTAACTCTTTCAACACTAAATGAAACATTAACCTGAAGCTTGCCGAGTGTCCGTCACTGTGACAGATGGAAAGGGAGGTCTACAGGTTTACCGTTACACACACCCCAAGGCACTGAATTACTGACATGCTGTTTAGCACTGGCTGTGCCTCTGACGTTGCTGCTTGACACAGTGCTGATTGCTGATGGGATGTGTGTGTGTGTGTGTGTGTGTGTGTGTGTGTGTGTGTGTGTGTGTGTGTGTGTGTGTGTGTGTATGCGTAGGGGGGGGGGGTGTCACAGTTTCCCTCTGGCTCCCCTTAAAGAGATTTGTTGTCTTAGGTTTCCATGAGGGTCGTGTGTGTGTGTGTGTGTGTGTGTGTGTGTGATGACAGTACGTCTCCATGCCAGATGTGACCTATGCCATCAGGCTGTGCCGTGCATGAAAGCAGAGCGTGCCCCCTATCGGGCCCCACCCAAAACACACACACGCACATACGCACACCTTGAGAGTGTTTTCACAGGTGCGGGCTGCGTGGTAAAAGCGCCCGCATCACAGTGACATGATAAACAGGGCCTGTAAGTGAAGAGACGGGGCTTTATGTGGGCCTCCGTTACAATCGACTTAGTCATCCTGCTGAGTAAGGAGAGGAGACGGTGGATGAGCCTGTCTGTGTGTGTGTGTTTGTGTGTGTGTGTGTGTGTGTGTGTGTGTGCGTGTGCGTGTGTCTGTATGTGTGAGGGAGGGCTCTCAGCGGTTCTATCTCCTTGCCCACTTCAATGGGCCCTCGGCCAGCATTGATGTGGCTTCAAGCTAACGCAGAGCCGTTAAGGGAAAACATATGTTGTGCATGTGTACTTAAGAGGACAGATCGTTCCAGAAACACTTGAGGATCTTCAGTGAGATACTGTCAGATGACGGGATAAAAACAGCTCTCGGTCCTCTGCAAAAGCGCCAGGATCTCGGTGGAAGGCAACCCCCGCCAAATCTCAGTTTCCTCTGATATTTCATAATACATCAAGTCAAGGCCTTTGTTTGTTTCTTGCACCATTGTATTAAGTCAAGGGCCTCCGCAGAGACATACAACACAAGCAGCTAATCTTGGATCTCCCTTCAACACAGATATTGCTCATCTCCCCTTCTTCCCATCTCCTCCTCCCCCAACATCCACTACGCTCTTCCCGTCTCCTGCCAGACTTCAGCCAGCAGAGCGTGGCTGCCAATTTGCAGGCTATAAAATAAATTGCCCATGCTAATTAAGATGGTTGGATGGGACTGAGGAGTGGAGCGGGGTAGAGACGGATGCGGAAGCGGCCACAGAGAGCCGCAAAGCAACCTGCTCTCTTCCAATTAGACACTTCGCAGGCTACTGTTGATGAAAGCCGGGGCTCGGGGCGCCGCCAGCCGGCTGGAGTGAGTGTGTGAGTGTATTTACATAGTTTACAGTCTGAGTGGGTAAAACCTGCACATGTAAACATGCTGGTATAAGCTGGATCCCTGAGGGAGGAGTACGTGTTTACATAGGTTTGCTATGCGGGTATGTTTATCTTCCACGTGACCTTTGCTTGCGCGTAACTCCAGATGAAAGGCGGTGCCATCCCCGAGTTTGAGTTCCCCTGATCTCCTCGCCTGTAGGCCTACTCGTGGTTGTGAGCCGCCTGCATTCTTTGCATTACCTCATTGGCATGCGCAAGCGCGAGCCTCACGCTCCTCCAGCCGTTATCGGAGCATCTGTGTATCATCATTAACGTTACATGTGTTAGCCAACACAATGTTTTTCCCCGCTAACTCCCTGCTTGTTGATAAGCTGTACTAATCAGCTAGCTTTGAATCTCCCTTTCTGCTTGGCTTCACACTCACAAACAGGGCTGTTAATTAATCTCAGAGTTCTGTTTTTTTCTGGTGGCAGACGGAGTAGTCAAAACATGGAGTAAACTCAAAGCATAACGAGGGGCCTAGATCCACCATAGGGAGCCAGAGCACACCCATAGCGCTCCTCTCCACGGGGGGATGGCGCTAGGTGCAAAACACGCGGATGAAAAGCCCTGATTCCCCTTTGGCTTCCATAAGCAAAGATCCTCATCAAGGTCCAACTCTCCAGTCCAGCTATGAGTGTGCTCGGGCAGTTTCCCTATCGCCACTTAGTCTCAAACACGCCTCATTTAGAATCAGCGCTGGCTAATAGATGAGACTGGGACACACCAAGCTAATCATAGGAAGAATGTGGCAGATTTAGCGGGCCTGTTGAGGGAAAAAGAGGGAGTGTGCGCCGATGAGATTGCGCATGTTGATGGGTGGAGTGCCGCTTTTGATCCCGTAAACGGAGCCGCACTCCGCCAGCTGCCCTGCTGTGCAAACCCGGAGACACAAACACAAGCACAAGCTGGCCTGGATTAAAATGGGAGGAGGGACCTCACAGGGACATTCATCATGTCTCCAAGGTCACGGGGAGGGCCGTCCCATTGACTGCCGCTAAGGTTGATTAACGAAAGTGGAGTCTGTGGCACCTGTCTGCCGACAAGTCACTCTCCAGATATGTGCCGTCTTCCTCCTCCTCCTTCCAGTCCAAACAAAGGGCGGCAGCCACCCACAGGAAATCCTGCCTTCTGGGGTGCTGTGTTCTGATAAGATAGACATCCCCTGAGGATATCGGTGGTGTGTCATACATCATTCCAGACTAAGAGGACTTATTTTTAGGTGGGAACCTCTAACTGGCTGGATACCAGTGCAGTGAAAGCACTTCCTCAACCCTGTTTAGTGGCGTAAATTCACTTTCTCCACAAGCAGTTCTAACGGCATGCTCATACCCTTACCGTGGATTGCCATCTGACGGTAAACCAACACTTGAAAAAAAAATTGTTGAATCAATGCTCAACAAATTATACGCTTGTACAATCATTCACACCAGATAAAAACTGCTACAATTACAGAACATATGGGACTATGATTCATTGGCTTTGAATGGAGCATATTGCCTTCCATATTGCGAGTGCATAATTTGACGCTCTGGCGCCTTGACGCAAACACAAACAAACCATGAAAATAGACAGAGCGTCTCTTTCTTTGCCCCATTATCTGATTTATTCCGACATAATACTTTTCATGCGTCAGCGAAGATAAATCTGATTGAAATTACTTGTGAAGTAGAGCTTGCTACTAGGTTTTCTGAACCTTATACCAACTTAATGGCTATTTATAGGTGGAGGTTTTTCAATTTAAACTTTTAATTAGTTATTAAAGAGCCTCAATTTAATAATGATTCCTCTTTAGGGGCCGATCACACCAGACGCGACTTGTAAAAGTGCACCTGCTTCAAAAACGCCTTGGCAAAAACTGTGGAGCGCCTTGCGTGAGCAACCGGGCGATAAAACTTCATTTACAAAATGGATTCAAGCTGACGTCGCACTCTTGCCCTTGCTGTGTTGTGGGATGAGGAGGAGGAAAAAGAAGATTTGGGGTTCTCGATATTCCAAAGAATAGGGAATATGTCTATGAAGAAAGTTCTTCGGAATTAAAGACCGCTAATTAAGTGTCTCGTCAGAGTTTGACATTTTCTTTAGAATTTCCCGCTGTTCATACCACACGAAAACAGGCAGGAAAGCCCGCCTCTTTCTTGATCCGATGTGGCTGCCTTGGCCAAGTGTGACATTGATGAGTTGAGAATATCTTAACTTTAATGCACTCCTAAAAACGCTAGAAAAACGTGGAGCATTTAAAAGGCGCACGTGAAAGGCATAGGAAAACAATAATTTTTCTTGCGACACGTTTTTGAGAGTCGCGTCTAGTGTGATCAACCCCCTATGACCTACTTAAAGACCCTGCTGCAGTCAAGTGAGAGGTTCTCTACTCTAAAGAGACCCTGGTGCTAGAAACACTTCAACTTCTGTCCACAGGGACTGCCAGAAACAATACAAACTAAAGGTTCCCTGTCGCTTTAAAGAAAGTGCGTCGAGTTGGTTGGGCAATGACTTCAGGAATATGCACAGTGGAAAAGTGAAGCTGCAGCTGTGCTCGGCCACCCACCTGTCTTAAAGATCTCATAGCGGATGGAGAAACCTGCCCCGTGCGTCTCGTAGTCAGACACAAACTTAATGAAAAGTTGGTTTCCGGAGGAGACGACCGGAGAGGGAGCGATCTTTCCGCAGTACTTCCCCACAAGCTGACCGCTTTCGTCCACGCCATCTCGCACCTCCACGTAGTCGTACCTGAGCGAGACGAGAGAGAGAAAGAGAGAGAGGGAAGCAGTGTCAGTCACAGCTTGCTTCAGAAAAAACTCTTTCATTTAGTTCTGTTCTTGCTCTCCTTATAGATTTATTGGAAATCACTTCATCGCGCGCATGTCTGAAGACAACACACTCACACACACACACACACACACACACACACACACACACACACACAAACACACATCGTAGATTCACACTCAGAGGACCGACTTAAACACAGAGCAACACAGCATATTGTGGAGCTAATGTAGTGGAAACAAAACACAACACACTAATGAGGTCTCAGGTTAAAACTCGGAGAACAGGTGTGCAGGTTATGCTTTAATTATATCAACCTGGCACATACACGCACACACACACATACACACACACAAACACAAACTCTGCAGAGGTGTGGTACTCCCAGCTGCATTGAGGTCAGGTTTATATAACTGCTTTGACTACTGAACTTAAGCTCAACAGTTGTATACATCTCCTGTTTAACCGCAAGATAACGCTGGTGGTGTGTGTGCTTCTTGTAAGAGAGAAAATGGGAGTGATCGTATCATGGCCTTTGGCGTATGCTGGTGTTATAGAAAGAGCAGGTGTTAAAGCTATTAAACACACACACACACACACACACACACATTCAAAGGGAATTTCAGACCCACGGCTATGGAAGGCAGAAGCCGCCTAATTGAGTCGGCGCAGAGTTTGGGAGCAGAAGAGAAAAACAGCTTTGAAATATGATTGGGAAGAGGAGCCGTGATACACACACACACCACACACACACAATCTGGCATGCGAAACTAAAGCTGGTAGAGAGTGACTGGCCGACGCGGGTGGTCTAAATAGCCTCCGGTTATCAGTGTGTGTGTTTTCAGGCACTTGTTAAATGCACTTGAGTGGTGGTTTTAACTCTACTGCCTGTGTGTTACTGTTCGTGTGTGTGTTGTGTGAGTTTGCATGATGGTTCAGATGACTTTTCCGTGCGGTGTTATGACTGCAAGCAACGGGGCGAGCGGTGCTGCAAAAGAGCAGGTTTCAGGTTTGAGTTTCCACAGTTCCTAATTGCCCGTAACGCGCTGGTTCTCGCCAAGTTTTTCAGCTCTGTGGGCCGCTTATCGAATATATTCTGTCTCCAATCCCCCCCTCCTTCCCACTGCGATGATGGTCCATCTTCATCAGGACACCACATGAATGAAAAACGTAATTTGCTTATAGTGAAAATGAGAAAGGATATATAACGTGCAGCAGGTGTGTGAACACACACACTCTCTCTGTCTCCTCCCCTCATCAGAAGATATGTTCCTTCCGGGCGAAGGGGCCTATTTTCATAGTCATGCTTGATTCCTCAATTACTGTCAAAACATCACGTATCCTAAGCGATTCTGAATTCACTTAATGTGCCGGATTTCACACAGAAAGGCGATTTACACTTTGAGTGATGGCTCGGGGAGTATGGGGGGGGACTAAATCCCTCAGGTATCCCTGACTTGTATCAACACGCATGCTTTAGCACCTTTTCTTGTGACAAATATGGTTTCCTTTACTTTCCTCAAAACAAAAACAGAGTCACTAGAGTTGATTTGTGGTAAAAGTGCTTAAAAGTCCTATCTCCAGGTTTAAAACAAAGAAGTGTTCGAGAGAGAGAGAGAGAGAGAGAGAGAGAGAGAGAGACAGGAGAGACAGGAGAGACAGTAACTAAATGTAGAGCTGGATAGAAATGGATGACTTCACGCTCTTTCTGCTGAGATGGAGTGATCTGAGGTGGTATGGAGCTGTCGCCATTCATCAATCTTCTTCTTCTTCTTCTTCTTCTTCTTCTTCTTCTTCTTCTTCTTCTTCTTCTTCTTCTTCTTCTTCTTCGCCGGGCCACCAGCTGTGGCAATAGCGCCAACTCGGCTCACACAAGCACCACTTTGTTTCAGCTACTTTATCAGCTGCAGCGCGGTAAAACAAAAACAATCTACAATGTTATCCTCCCCCCGCACGCTAAATGGCCGCTTATAATTTAGTTAAATGGGCTCCCGTATTGCTGGGATCGGGTTTCGTTCTATTGTAACACGTAATCGTCTAGTTTAGTCACCAATGCAAATATTTACGATACAAATATTTAAAGTTAATATTTCAAATTAACGTATGGATTTTTGCATATAGTTTTCACTACATTATCATTAGTATCTTTTTAAAATGTATTTGTGCTATAAATTTCTCTGCTTGGAGTTCCTCAGCATCTTCTGACTCCTCTCCTCTCCATCTTTTGGTTCCCAGCTCACAACGGAGAGCATCAATCTTGCTGTGGCCCTGCTGTGTTCTATCAGCAGACTTATAATTCACCTCAGAGCCTCTGTTTCTGCCCCCCCCACACACACACACACACACCATTGTGCTCCACCCAGCAACTGCCAAAAGCTGAGTGTTGCCAGACGCCTAAAAAATTTATACAGAGATGCATCATTGAGATGAAGAAGGAGAGAAAAGAAAGCTGCAGTGCAACCCTAGTGTGCGGTTTGGTTGTTTGTGTGCGCACACGCAGAGCACAGTGCATATTGTGTCAAGTGTGGCGTGTTTCCTATGCATATGGACGGGAGCCAGTCCACCAATGTTTTCATTGTTCCTATCCTCACAAACCAGCCATGAAGCCATGAAGACAAGAGGAATACTCTTATTTTGTTTTTTTATTTTCGACTCCTCACACCTCCGGAAGAAGCTGTTTATTGCGTATTGTCACCACGGCGTGTCATCATCATCTCGTTTGGCCCTCGTAAAAAGGAGCCCAGCGGGAAACAGGATGCAGATGGAGTAGAGAATACGCCCCGGAGGGGTTCCTCGCTGTGCAGAGACAGAACGAGAGGGACCTCCTTCTTCAAAATGTCTCTATTGGTGCCTAAATGACTGGTGTGTCGGCCAGAACTCTGGCGGTTCTGTGCTAGTGGGCCCGCACGGTTCCCCCTGCTAAAACTGATCCGTCCAGGCCCTCGTCATCTGGAAGACATTACGGAGTAAGCTTGGCTGGGCAGTTTGACGGCGGCGAAAAAAAAGTCTCTCCCGTTGCCAGCTGTGTAAAATGCACCTCTAATCCATCTAAATACCTGTGGGGACCCACTTCTGGGGTTGAGCGTCCTCTGGGACGACAGGACAGTTAACATCCCGTATTGAGGATCGTAAAAGAAGCACACGGCCTACTTTTCAGCCCCCAACGGTCCCACAGTTTGGGGGTCTTCCTCCCCTCCCAATTTAAACTCAGATTCCCCTTTTGGGGGCCTGCAGTCGAGATACTTGACGTCACATCACTCCTGTTGTGGTTGCTTTTATTCCCCATGACAGCACCATCCAGCTGAGCCATGCCCCTATTTATCGGTCTAGCCTGCTTTGGGTCTGGGTGGGCTATAACACACACACACACACACACACACACACACACACACACACACACACACACACACACACACACACACACACACACACAGTGAGCTGACTACCACAGTGCTAATAGTGAAAACCGTTTGCCAATCCAGTGGGGAAATTAAAGGGAAAAAATAAAAGTGGTAGGCAGGGGAGGAGGGAGAAGAGGAGGAGGGGGTCGGGGGGGGGGGGGGGAGTGAATGTAATTCTCAACGACCTTCGCTTCACCGACTCAAATGTATTAGCCTGCCTTCCTTCTTCAGGCACAGAGAGAAAGCAATCCGCCAGTGTCAAACGAGAACATTAGCCCTCCTTGCGAAGCCAAAGAGAAGGCGACAAACCAACGGCCTAACAATATAACAGTTATATTGCCCGAAGCTTTCCCATGGAAACAATCTGTCCTCCCTCTATAAATGTCTGCTTGATATTGTTCTATAAAAGCAATACAATCTGAGGCAATGGAATAACACTGTGACAGACTGTATGAGCCTCATACAATTGGTGGGATTTCTTAATCAGACCATTTATAAGCTCAAGCATGCTGTGGAAAGCCCCGGAACAAGAGGAGCTCTTTCTCTGCCATCACCCCTCTTCTTCGGTCGAGCTGCTTGTAGAAAAAATGCCGCGTGCGCTTTTCTCTGTCGTTTCTCTTTGGCTGGCCGGCGCAGTGCAAGTGGCTCTCGCGTGAAAGCAGGCCAGCGACCGCATGTCAAAACATCTCTGGATAACACAAGTGGAGAGGCCAAAACAACGGACTCGGGCCCAGGGGGGACTTAGTAGGGAAAAGGACTTTGTTGTCAGCTGTCAGAAAACTCCGGAGAGCTCCCGTGTTAACGAGTCTCGGCGAACAAACTGTCACTCGGGGCTGTGAAAAAACATCATTAACGCTCGTACAAGGGGGGCACGAGACAAGCTGATCCCCGCCTTACTTTTTCCGAGCCCGGAGGGGACATACCTCTCAGAAATAAAATGGTCTCCCTTTCTTTACTTTACCTCCCAATCCGCCTCCCTCGTGCATGTGACATTCATTAACCCGCAGTAGAATAACAGGTGCACTCTTTCCTGTAATGAGGAATGACCTGATCGCAGCTCGCCGGGGCAGACGGGGAGGCACGGAAAGAAAACCGGGGCAGTAAACCGAGTCCACGTCTTCATGATCTTCATTAATTGACTTGCTAACATTAAGATCTTTATTGAAGGTCAGGAATGCGTCGTTAGAACCAAAGCTTTACCATGAATCAGGGGGAAAAATGCAATAAAAATCTGCAGCTATCACCTTCTCCATGGATGTGTTTCCGCTTCTGAATGTGCAAAAAATGATAGCGGGAGTCGAAGGCCTCGGAGCGGGCGCAACCCGCCCAGCGGGACAAACCACAGCCAATCAGACCTGATGGGCTCAGAAGTGGTTCCTTGTCAGCAAGGGGAGAACAGCATGACTGCTTTGCTCGCCGCCACGCTGCCACACGGACGGATGGAAGATAAAAATGAAGATGAAAAGATGGAGGTCGCCCGCCCCAGAAGGCCCAGCTGCAGCCCCTCTGACCGGCCTCTTTGGGTGTCGCCCCCCACGCGGTTTGCTCGCCGCTCGTATTTTTAGATGTCGTGTGGCTGCTTGTGATTCTGCGGCAGCCTCGGACACACGTCGGTGAAGCATATTCTCTTTCCCGAACAGCAATTATCATCAGCGATGATGAACTTAGCGTGCCTCCATCCATTAGGTTTCCTAATTACACTGGCAAGAGATCTGCTGTCGCCAACAATCAAATTAATGAAATTGGCTATTTAGACTCAATTATTGCATCTCCCCCCACCCCACCCCGCCCTTTGCAACACACACAATAATCCTTTATTCGGAGATACGAGCACAGTCTGACAGGGGGAGGATTCTACCCCAAGGTGGGGGGCGGGTCCTTTCTGCTCAGCACAGAGCAGGCTCTCACTGAGCTGGATGGAGACACAGACAGGGGGGTGGTTAAAAACAAGCAGGGGGTATAAAGTTGACCACAAAAGCTTCCACTGTTAGCAGGCCGACTAAATTGCCCGTGCTCACCTCACATGTAAGGCATGCTGGCCTTTGACCCCTGCCGATGCTGAAGTATGTTCAGCTGACTTTCTTTCTACTCTCATGGGCGACCGCGACATGCCTGCAGGGCCGAAGCCCGGCTGTGCATATTCCCAGTCATCCTGTTATGTTCCCTTTGGCCTCCTTCCCTCATTAAAATTGTGAAGCATGACAAATGGGTCACAATAACGCGATGATAGATATGCGAGGCAGTTTAAACAAAAGACAAAGTCAATTTGCCCGCCGTGACTTAGTCATCTGTCTTGTATGGCCTAACACTGTGGATTTGAAGATACACCCATTTCATAAATGGGCTTATTCTTTTTTGTTGTGAGGCATCATTATTCCAAGTATAAGAGGACAGAGTTCATCACATTGTACAGTTGAGATAAGCTTCTTGTTGAGCTTCTGCAAAAAATATTTTTAACATAACACAATGAGCGGCTGAGAACATCAACAACCAAATAAAAATATATTTTAAAGAGAAATCTGATTTTTATCAAGCTTTTTGCATTATTGCATATTTTAATCCAAATACAGGTGTATATAAAATATTTCAAATTAAAAAGTGATTAAAAAAATAAGAAAAGAAAATGGATAACGATGAATCATGAACGTGTGTCGATAGAGCATCTACCTCAATGAGGTGCAACATTGTAAGTTAACATTGTAATAATTAATAATACTAATACTAATATGAAATTACATCCATCAGTGCTCTGCTGAGTTCAAGACTATATGAAAGTGCTAAATAATAGCTTCAGTTGTGAGCAGGGTTGAGACTTCTCTTCTTCCCCATCACCCATCTTGTTATCGTGACTACAGCGAGATGAGTAACTACAATTAATTAGAAAAACTGCCCTTGGCTAAACGGAAATACACATTTAGCACTTTCTTCCCCCGCTAAGTGAGCTTCGGAAATGAAATTGCTCAGCATATATAGCAGCACTCCGTATGCGTACAGATATGAATATTCACAAAGTGAATGTATGCTTTTGTGGATGAATCCCTTTGGGTACATTTCTAAAAAGCACATGGAAGTAAAGCAGTGTGGAAGTGGCCTTATTATACAGACATTTTGACTGAGAGATATTATGTGATATGTCTGTTATACATCTAATAGGTACAATACGTTAACATAACTCTGTGATATGTTTTACAAATGGCTAAAAGAGAGAGGCAAATTGGCATAACAGTAAAAAAAATACAAGACGGGAAAGAATGTCCAAAAGATAGAAGGGATGAAAAGTCCTGTGTGTTACCTTAGAGAGGGGGGAGAGAAAGGGAAGAGGTAGGTGGGGGGCACATCAGCCCATTTCTGGGACCATTACAGGAGGGAATGGCTCCCATTTGTCCCACCTTGACATTTGAGAGCATCTCTGATTGCACCGGAGAGAGGGGGCAGGCAGAGGTGAGCGGAGAGAGAGAGTCCTCCACAAGGGGTCTGTGGCACGAGGTGTTACAACTATGAGAAGTCAAGGGTAAAAATAACAGGGCGCTGGGAGTCAAGGGGCCGCTCTAAACATACCGTCAACGCCCTGCTCCAGTCCCCGATGAAACTCGGTGGCATAGATACACCCTGTATGGAGCATTGGGCTGCTTCATCTTGACCCTGAAGCAGGCGGCCTAAATATGGGCCTGAAACCCACTACAACCACCACTCAGCTTACTATCATTCTAGAGAATAATGATTGAGTCTGTGTGAAACAAAAACAGCCAATTCCATAAAAAAAGAAGAAGATCCAGATTGGTCAATTTGACCAACATACAGGCGGGCACATTACTGTTCACTCGCTTCACTGTCACTTGGACTAATTGTGACTTTCTGATTGGAAAACTCTAAGGAGTACACTCCCAGAAGAGGCCAGGACCATATCACAATAAAAAGGGTTAGTTTAGATACAGTATGTCCCAAAACAAGTCAGGGACAGAGTATCACAGATATCCTGTTCATGACGACATGGTATAGGATGCACTGGAAATATTCGGCCACGACCTTTACCTAAGTGGCACACTGGAATTAACAATGGACTAATCCTGGCAGAGTGAATGCTACACAACTTCACATTTTTACGGACTGATGAGAAAAGACAGAAACAATATGCCCTCCTAAGAAATGTGCCGTATGCAAAAACAATCGTCTGTCTTTTCCTGATGCAAGAAGAAGCAAGAAGCGGCGCTCCACAGCTGGGTAACGAGCTGTGTATGTGTGTGTATGCGAGGGGCATGGCATGCTCAAAGCAGGCAAGAGGAGTTGAGGAGGCGAGGGAAAGGAGGAGGGGAGATGCCGCCTGGGTCAACTAGAGGGTGACGTTCAAATCTCTCTCACCTCTCCACAATGGGCAGGAAGGGAGAAAAAAGTGGTGTGGCGTGGGTGGGATGGTGCTGCTGTTGGGTTTAAAAGGTTGAAGGCATGCAAGTTGAGCGGTTGATAGAGCGACGGAACCGAAAACAAAGGAGAGAAGTAGTGCAAATAGCTGATAGAGGCAGCTGGCAAACAGGTGCCAACACGAATCCAGCAAAAGGTTTAGAGGCGTGAAGCATGCTCAGCAACAACTAGGAAAGCTCGGGGGCAATGGTGGTAATAACTGCACTGGGAATTATTCAATTAAACGCCCCCATCCATTCCCTGTGACGTTCTCCCTCCCTCTTTCTTTTCCTTTGTCCTCCCTGCAGTCTGCGGAGGCGGCGGAGGAATGAGGGGGTCGGAGAGCAGTCTGGGCTGGCTGCTCCGTGACCCGGTCATGTGGCTGGACGCAGAGCCACTTGGCTGGGAGCGTGAACAGGTCCCCGAAGGAGAGGCACGTCTGCTTGTATGTATACAAACAGTCGTCTGACCTTCAACCACAAAACAACCTTGAGACAAGACAAGCTATTTTTATTTATTAACAGGAACAGGAAAAAGGATGTTGATGGGAATAAACAGGGACTTTTTTGACTACCGGCACACATTTGCTATATAGCATGGTCAGTTGTTGCCAGCTTTGGGCGGATCAGTCCTTAGACACAATATCTTGTGTCTATAACCACGTCCTTCATTTCATTCTGACACGTATTGTTCTCCCTGCGTGTAAAGAACTCAGATTTTCCAATGATGCAACACTCGGAAAGCCAAATATGTCGTGCTGCGAGGGCCACGCGCCAAGTGGTGCACCTCTACCGTGGAGCGCTGATGGCCAGCCAGCCCTTGCCAGTATTTGAAAGGCAAGGTGACTCTTTTGTTTACTGGCCCTACAATCAAACTGTCCTGGTGACTTGGAGGCAGTTTGGGTATCCTGTCCCTCTGCTTTCTGCTGAAATCCACTGGGTGATTGTGCAAGTGCATGGCTCACCCCTGTCTATAGGCTGGAACAGCATGAGGTACAAGCTTCTAATAACTCCTTCAGCACCATCCTGCTGTGATAATGCTACAGACGGTGGCTGTAAGGGCTGAAGATACAGACTTATTTTTCACAATTACTGCCATTGAACAAAAGAATCAAAGCCGTGAGAAAAAGAAAAAAGGAAAAAAAAGTGGCGGCTGCTACAAAACAGAAAGACCACATCTAATGTTGCCAATTTGGTGAGGAGACATCAAGCAAAGAGCAGACAAAGCGAGGGCTTGTGAGTGGCTCTAACTCAATCAGAGAGCGGCGGGGTACCGCCCCATCAATCACTGTCTGCTTGCCGTCCCGGCTCGAATCACGGCCGGCTGAGTGGTGGAGAAACACCAGCGAGCCGACCCGCTGTGCGCGAACACAGTGACCGAAAATGACCTCCGGGCTAAGACCGGAGGGCCATTGGCTTCACTTCCTAGACCGACAGACCCTCTTACCCACTGCAAACAAACTTTGCTTCGCCAAGAGCCCCTCTGGGGATTAGCTTGATTGAATAAAGAACTCCCCCCCCCCCCCCCCCCAACCTGCCACCCCTTGTGGATCTGTAAGCACTGTGGCGTTGGTGAAACAAATGTGGGACCGCGGCCACATCAATCAAGCTCTTAAGCCTCATTCAAGGTTAGACCACTCAACGCAACATGTCCGACAAGCCTGGACACGCTGTATTAAAGCGCCCACACCCTCCTCTCCCTTTTCTCTTTCTGAGACGGGCGGGTCAGTAAGACATTTGGAGCTACAGTTTCAAAGCAACCCCCCTCCACCCAGCCCCGGCTACTGATCTGCTACCCATGAACTCAAATTATTACTCATTCATTCACTCTCCTTCTCCCTTCTTGTTGTTTTTCCACGTGTCCTCATAAACTGTGAAATCAAAGTTTAATGGAAAAGGAAGAAGGCGAGACGAAAACCTGTTGTTAATTATATTATATGAGGCAGAGATAAGGGGGGGGGGGGGGGGGGTTGAGAGGGCGCTTATTGCCAACTGTCCTTTGGAAACAGAAACGCATAATTGAATCATAGCCCTAGTGTTTAATCCTTTTTCATCAGGCGCTGGAGGGAGAAATGAGTAGGTATTTTTCTTACAGTCAATAATAGATAGAGAGCTGATATTACCAAATGTTGTCCTCTAATCACAAGGCTCTCCGTGCGGCTCTTTTTTTAGCAATCTGTTTTGGATTTAAAAAAAGAAAAAAGAAGAAATAAAAGAGCATACGGCTGACATCTCTAAGCCGCGGCTCCATTCCACAAGAAACTTCCATATAGGGAAGCTTGCGTTGGTTTCGGGGCTGGAAAAGAAAAGACATGAGAGAGAGAAGGAGAAAGAGAAAGAGAGAGAGAGAGAGAAGAAGACAAAACGGAATCCACCAGCCGTGTGCCAGAAACAGCTTAGGGACACTCAATCTCTGGCAAACCCGAGCCGCTAACTCCCACGTCGAGATGAAGAACAAAACAGGCAGACACGTGAGACCGTACGATGCTTATGTGCCGCCGCAGATAAATGCGACCCGGGCTTGAAATCCAGCGGGTTATTTATGAGCACTGGCCTGTTTCGCGTCTCTCTCTCTCTCTCTCTCTGTTCCTTGCCCTCCCTCGTCCCTCCGTTTCTTACTCCTTGGCTGTGAAGTGGACCCCCCCGCTCCTGCTGCGAGGCAGAGTGGCTCGCCTCCCGCTTGTGGTCAGGTCGTGCATGAATCAAAGTGGTGACAGAGCAGCGGGGAGGACGGCAGATGCCACGGACAGAAAGCTTTTCAATCAGGCTGCCCTTCCGAGCCGCGGCCAAGGTGAAACACTTCACCGGCGGATGAAAATAAAAAAGGAAGGAGAAGGAGAAAAGAAAAAATAGACCCGCAACCCCATGGTCAAACACGAACACTCACACGTATTGCAAGCATGTGCATGGAGCTACTTTTATCCTGCTCATTAGCCAGGGAGAAACCCTTCGTGCTTTAAAGAGATGAAGACGAGGTGTGAAGGTCAACTGCTCTCCCAGTGCGACATCTCTGTCCGCCGTCCCGTCTCTCCGGCCCGCTGGTTAGCTCACAAAGCGAGCCCTTAACGTTCCTCCGCTGCTCTCATGGGCCCTCACCTCATCCGCGGTTAATTTTGTGCCGGGTCGCAGATCGAGAAGGATGTGCTATAAACAGACAGTTAAGTCGCGGAGTGTTCGTCTCCGGAAGTTAGGGTTCGGTGTAATTGCCATGAAGTGCCAAAGTGGATTGCTTTTTTGAAACACTGCCGACAAGCCGCACTGTTTCAATGTCAATGGAGGTGCAGTTTGATTTCCATTGTTATGAACCCTGGGACTCCATTGCCAGGGAAGATAGCAGGTGCACAGTTTCAGCTGCTTTTGGCGAACCCGGTAGTTAAAAGAAGCGGCGCCGCGACACCTCAACGCCCTCCTCATTTCTTTTGGCGGCGGCGCTTTGAACCCCACCAGCACCCTGACGTGCACGCTGAAAAAACGCGCACTGTCCACAACATAAATAAATGTCCTCTAACTCTAGCCTATAAGTATCTCCAACAATCCATGTCGCTCCCAAAAGCCCGGGAGGTCACGGCACTTCCCTTCTTTAAAAGCCTCTCGCGCCACAGGCCCTGTTGCATTAGTGTCTTGTGTATTTTTCTTCCATGACAACGTCGGATAAATGGTTACACAGCCCACTTCTTCTTATTTGCTCGTGGTTGGATTCTAGAGGAGGTGAAAGAGGAGTCGTGAAGGGGGGTGGGAGGGCGAGGAGCTGTTGTCAGATCCTCACTCCCCAGCTGGGAAGCTCCACCGCTATCATAGAGCTGCTATTCAGGTATCCGGAGAGAGGAGGAGGAGGGGGGGGGGGGGGGTTAACAGGGGAATTAGGGATATTGGCCGAGTTGCTCTTTCCCCTAAAGCCCCTTCTGTCCTCCACTCTCACTTCCTAGGAACAGGTGGCACTCTTTGACGGGCACCGTGGCCATGTGAGCGGAGTTAGTGTGATTCCACATGACAAAGACAGAGCCAACTATGGAGCCAGGAAAAAGGGTCTCCCCCCCCCCCATGGAGCTCCATCATCTCTGGAGTTTGGACCAGGTCAGGAATGCCAGGAAGGGCAGGATGTCTATTGTAGAGGGGTACACAGCGGAGAATGTTTGCCTTCCCAGCAGGCCGAGCAGCTCCACGGGGGCAGCTCAGCGGGGTGTCCCGGCGGAGAGGGGCATTGGGACAGAAGGAGAGGACTACAATTAAAAAGAAGAGGAAGAGAGCACTTTCCCATGCTTTGAGTTACAGGCACCTGAAGGCGGGGGGGCTCTCGCTGGCTTTTGAAGGCTGACTTTCCCCTTCCGTCTCCTCCCCCACACACAAAGGGAGGCATTCCTCAAATATCTTCACAGCCGCGTACCACCCTGCCATCCATCTCATTTGAACCCTCCCCTCTCCGTCTACTGCTGCACGCTACTGTCACCCTGGAATTTTCTGCGAGGTCCGGAAAAACACCAACCAGACAGAGAGGAAAGCAAAGAAACGAGGGAAGGCCGAGAAAGAGGAGACGGTGGGTCTGTTTTTAAACCCCCTCACTGTTTTTTTACTGGTTGGGTCAGCAGATCTGACGCTCTCAATGATTCATAATGTCAGGGGTGCATCACACATATAGGTAAAGTTGGTTCTCCTCCTCGAGTCAGCAGGAGATGGAGAGCCTGCTGCTCAGCAGGTTGTGCAAACTTTATCGGATATCTAAAAAGAGAAATCGTAAGACCGTAAGAACTAGACTAAAGTCTTAAAATGTGATAAACAACCCATTCAATCAGCCTTTTACGTGAACGCTGTCTCAAATGAAATCCAGTGAAACCTCTCGTGTTTCCTGCACACTCAGCCGAGCCCCCTTATCAGATGGCAGGGAAGCGAGAGGGAGCGGAGCGAAAGCAGTATCTGTTTACTTCCGTTTTTCTTTCCAACTTGAGCTTTTCGCACGCTCGTTAGGACACACTTCTTTTTTTTACTGAACCAAATGGACTCCAAATATTTGCCCTCGATGCGGGCGTCGCAGAACGTCACCAACCCTCCCAACAAGCCCACTCTACAGCGGTGCGTGAAAGGTAAACACGCTCTGCATTCAGAATCGCAGGCCTCACTTAAGTCTCCTTATCTCGGTGATGAAGTGCTTTCCTCCCCTCGGCTCTCAGGATACAGGCCTCTGCACTTCCCCAAACAAACCTGTCCGGGTGAAGCACACACGTGCAACAACACCCCCCCCTCCCCCCCCATCCCTGCCACCCCCGGGCCCCGCCAGGCTCCACTCGGTAAAGAGGCCGTTTTTTCCCCTCCACTTTGAGTGCTTCTTGTTTGGTTTGCAGATAACAGCCATGTTGGGGAACATGTGGTGCATGTGTGTTCCATTTGCCCACTAATTAGATTGCAAGGCAGTGCACTGAAGCATGCTTTGTGGCCCCCGCCCACTCTGCCAGTCCATCAGATAAGGAAGCCATTCTCATCAGTTTCCATTTATGTAAGGGCTGATTTGGTGAGTGGTGCTGCGACATGGAGTCTGATGGGTCCAACACAAATCACACCCAACTACTGTCCGCGGACACATGAGTAACTATTCCCCCGTTCCATAATCCAGTTACCTATGACATGCCTTGTCAGCGATTAGCACAGCAGCCCACTCTCATGTTACATCGCGCCGTAATTCAAAATTAAAGAGGGAGAAAAAATGGAAAAGGAAAAATGGATTTCACGTCATGGCCTGTCATTGCCGGCTAAAGTCGGAGGGAAGCGGCACGAGGCGGGATGCATTGTGAAGTGGAACTAAAGCCCCATTAAAACCACCGCATTAGAAATATTCCAAATGAAACGGCACGCCGAGGTAAAATTAAAGTGGAAAAGAAAAAAGCTGTGGGTTCAGGTCAACCCCACAGTCTCTGCGTGGCCCACATGAATCAGAGACTTACTTAAGTTTCACGGCCGTCTGCCGGCATATTTGGTTCGCATTTCCTAAAAAAAACAGCCTCTGTTGAGCCTGCAGGGGTTTAAATTCTTTTTAGTGCGTGTGTTTAGAAACAGGAAATTCATTCCTGACTAATTTGATTAGCGCGGGCATTGTTTCTGCTCACAAACCCATCCCTCCTCCTGTGACTTCCTTTCTCTCTCTCTCTCTCTCTCTCTCTCTCTCGTTCTAACTTGAGGATGTTGGACAGTTTAATAGTCCCTGTGGTGCTGCTGTAATCGGACCCAAAAAGAAGTGTCAAGGAGCATCCCGCTTTTTAAAAAGACGGGCTCGGATTCGGCCTGCCGTAAATCTCTGACAGCAGTAAAGAAAGGTTAAAGTGGGATTGAGATCCGGTATAAAACAATTTAGAAAAAATAATTATTATATATAAATACAAAACACACACGCGCGCACACACCCTGCAGACATATAGGGAACACAAAAGAAACGTAGGGTCCAGGATTTTTGGGTGGAGAAGTGATACAGTAACAGGATCCAGCAAAGCCCTGTCCTCTCCCGAGCCCTGCAGCGTAAACAAACAGCTGAGACAGAGCAGGGCAGAGACACACACACACACACACACACACACACACACACACACACACACACACATAGAGAGAGAGACAGGCAATCAGAGGGAGGGGGCCTGCAAGGCTCACCTCAGGGCAGCCACACTGAAACAGGCTCATCACATTACTGTCTGTCTCCCGTTTCATCGGCTTAAACTATCTATGTGACAACAGGTTGGCCGCTTAGCCCTTTGTTGGATGCGACAGCAAGTCAAATAAGGATCAGTAACTAACTGTCACTAAAGGATTCACCTTGAAAATAAAAGGGTGGGGACAATTTCAGCAAGTTTTAACAGTGACTGCCTGATTCAATTGGCTTTTGAGTTTTTTGTCTTGTTCATGGAAACCCTACTTTTGGAAGTTCTCACTTGTTTTTGAGGGCAGTCATGGGATTTTACAAGCACATGTGGAATTAAATGGCTCATTAAGACAGATATTTTTATTTTTCTTCTTCTTCTTCTCACACTGCATAAAGTTACCACGGTTAATGGCCCCAGATGAACCCAAATGCCATCTGCAGAAGCACGGCAATTCAAATCAATATCTCACGCCGGTGACTTCCCTCCACGAGTCCATTCCAAAACCAAGTGCATGGAGGGGGAATTCCTTTCTGCCCTGTGTGGTGGTGGAGCAGGGTCGCAGTGGCACGGTTTCAGTGAGCCTGCCGACACTAGATGGCGCAGTTTCCTGCGCAATATGCATGAGGGGATGGGGGGAATGACTGTCCCGCTCACTCACACACGCACACACACAGGAGCGTCCCGCACGCATATGAAAAGCAAAACCCAGAAATACTTGGAATGAGATATGAATGTTTGTTTGTGTGAACAGCTTCTCACGGTGCAGCGTGAACTTCCCAGGTAGATTCATTTCTCTAATAATGTTATTTCATTCAACCATTTTTGCAGAACAAACTGCTGAATATTTTCTCCCCATCCTTTTTATTCCGGATTAACTATAAATCAGATTTGGGGCTTTCGGAGACAACAACCAATTAAATAAGATATTTGTTTCGGCGGTGTGGGGGGCACATCTGTTCTCCATCGTAAATGTCGCTGTGTACTTACTTGCATTCCCGGTCCTCCAGATCGAAATGCGGATTGAAATTGATGAGGATCCGCTGGTGAGGACCAGGCGCAGATATCACCCACACGCATCGCTGAGAAGAGGGATAGGCCAGGGGATAGCCGGGCGAGGTGAGGTAGTTGGCCGCTGAGATTCTGATGTTGCCGCCACATTTATCTACGAGGGGAGCGGAAAAGGGAGTTATTTCAACCCTCATATCTATTATTTATTACAGCTCCATTATAGCAGTTTATAGTTGGACTACACCAAAATATGGACAGTGTAGGTCTATCTATCTATCTATCTATCTATCTATCTATCTATCTATCTATCTATCTATCTATCTAGTTATCTATCTATCTTTTACAGCGTTTAATAAGTCAAGATATACACAAGTTTAAGACTTTAACATGGACATAATGTATATATGTTGTCTTTAGTATTATTATTAATAATACTATTACTATTGTGTATGGGGAGTTATTATGAAGCAGTCTGACTGTGGGTGGCACACTGAGATGAAGGAACACGTTACAATAAGAAAAGGAGCAGCTTTGGGTGGATGTATGAATGCAAATAAAAAGTGTGAATGGGGAAGCTTCAGGGAAAGAAAAAAAGTTTCGCCGAAGCCAAAAGTCAAACGGATTCAGGCTGTTCCTTTGAACGATGAGTTCCACCATTAAAGGAAGTTATACTTTGTTTTTCCCAGAGGGCCGCGACTCACATTTATCTTCATTCGCGCGCGTTTTCATAGTTTTAACATGAAAGCTTCCGACATCTGTTGCTGTAATACGCACGCACACACACAGGCGCGCGCGTGTCCCACTTTGATAAACAATTCGATCGGTATAACATAAGATTAAATGAAAGACCGAGGTAGAATAAAAATAACAGGTAACTGCTAGAATACAACAAGGGGAAGTTGTGTAAGGATTTGAGCTGACTTTTTTATCTTCACTAAAACACACAGCGACACCGGGCCCCACACAACGGGAATCAACCGTGCTCTCAAAAGTAGCTCCCGGTAGATAACACGCATCACAGAGGCTGAAGATATTGTATGGCATACATTTAAAAAATAAAAATAAGATGTGAATATTGGAGGCTAAATCATAAATATTATTTATAAAATAAAGAGGAAACATCTAGACCGAAAGCCATGGTGATCTCTCGCGGCTATTTAGCAATAATACTGAAGTCTCTGTTGAAATATAATAACAGGGATTCTCCCAAGGTGTGGGCGGAATGGGCAGGTAAGCGCCTTGCGAGTTTGCTAAAAGATCAGCGGAGATCAGAGCGAGCTAATCTTTTAGAAAAATATTGGGATTACTAGCTTTGCAGGGTACACACCGGCTGTAGTCATAGAGATGTCAGATATCACACTTACCGTTTTTGAAAGCCTTGACCGCCAAAAGGATTCCCATGAACAGGATCAAGACTAATCCACAATGCATCCTTGTTTCGTTACCCAAAAAATAAAATTACGCATACAAAAAGTTTAAAACTCCGTAAAAGAAACTCCTCCGGCAGGTTCTTCGAGCGAGTATTCTTGTATCGACACAATAAAGCGCGAGGGTCTCTCTCTCTCTCTCTCTTGTTTCCTTCTTATTTTTAACGAAGTTAGAAGTGTCGGTGCTCAGGTCGCTGGCATCCTGTCATTCAGCTCTTGTTTCCTCTCGCCTGTGCCGGCTGCGCTCCTCTCTCCAGCGCCCACCGTGCCATATCCTCCCCGAAGAAGCCCAAATATGTGGAAGAAGAAAATGACTCCGTGTTGATTGTGGCGTTCTTACTCCGTCAAACGATGCCCGGGCAGGAGGTAATCCTTGGCTGTGGGAGGAAAAAGAGACAGGCGGAGGTGTGAGCAGGTTCGGGAGGAATGCGTGCTTGCATGCGGCGGGTCGTGCGCTCTGGACATTCCCCGGGTCCGTCTGTGCGCGTCTGCTGCCGATACAAACACGGCTATGTAAAGAGGCACGGATACACCCCTTCACCCACAAGTGTGACCACTTTTGCTTCTATGGGCTGTGAGGATGATTGGCCTGATGACAAATAGCCGACCGATGTGGATACAGCCTCGTGTCCTTATATGTAAGCGGAGCCGCGCACTGAGTCACAGAGTACCAGCGGTCCGTTAAGTGACATGACTCTCTCTCTCTCTCTCTCTCTCTCTCTCTCTCTCTCTCTCTCTCTGTGTCTGTCTCGCTCTCTCCCTCCCTCTCTTTTACTTACTCACTCTCTCTATCCCTCCCCTGCTCTCTCCTTTCTTACAAAAAGAAGCTATCATTACTGGTGAGACGGAGCACCGGAGCAACGACTCCTATATATAACACACATTATTTGGCGGTATCGCCATGTACCAAATGGGATATTAATCGAACATATGCCACTATACCACACATCACGAACCACGGAGTTGACCAATTATGAACGCGAATTACATTGAACAGGGATGTTTATTTGGGGTGTCCTCCTCCACTTCTATCTGGGACTGGACATTTTATTTCTCACCTAACTCCCAAATCTACGGAAGTTCTCTTCGACCACCCTCCTCCACCCCTCCAGCTCAGATTGAAGCATATCTGCACCGCAGCGCTTGTAGGCCCAGTTTTTTGTTTTTGTGCACAGGAGCTAAATAATAGAAAGCCTTCCCCTCCACCCACCCACCTCTTAGACCTTATGGGTTTCTTTTATGCACCGGCAGCTATCCAGATGCGCCGATTGTCTGCCTCACAACAGTGACACCATTAAACTGACACTCTGATATGTAGTGGAAATCAATTAAAGCGTAAATTAAAGTAGCCTCGAGTCATTTACTAAAGGCTGCCCTTACTGGGTCACGCTGTTCACACATACTCACTCACGCACGCACACGATGAAAACAACCAGCACAACCTCGATTTGGAACAGATACAATCAACATATCTCATAAACCACGCATGGCAATACACTATTATTTAAAAAAAGAATTAAAAAAAGTTTGAATATACATGTTGTAATCTGAATATTGTATAAGCAAAAATAAATAAGGAACAATAGCGGGTTCATATGAGATCAAATCTATGGAATTGTTGGTGAAATCATAATCGGAAAGTGGTGAACAATCTCGCGTCACACCAGCGCTCCCTCACGCAGCGGTATTTCTTTAAGTCAAATAAAATCATCTGCATTCACCTGCGTCTTGAGAAGCCGCACAGCCGCAGGCGTCCAGCCCTCCTCTCTCCACTTCCAACATGCGTGGAGGAGCAGTGTGGCTACGATCCGACAGGCTCCCTCCGATTCTGTTCAAATGACACCAACTCTTCTTCGGAGACGCACAAAAGCAAGGTATTCCCCCCGTGTTAGTGTGCACCGGGAGATAACCACGGCACAGTCCAGCTCGGTCCCGGGTCCACACCGTGCAAAGACGCACCGCCGATAGCCGGTGACTCGCTCTGCTCTCCGCGTAGAGACTAGTCTCCTTCCCGGCGCTGAGCTCTCCGGGTCTCTCTCTCCGTTTCGCCCCCTTTCATTCGGCGCTGTCACAAGTGAAATCCGGCCAGTGTGAGAGTCAAAATAAGCAGCTCCCCAAAAAATATCAGAGGGAGCGGAACACTAATAATAATAGTAGATGAACGTGAAAGTCCTGGTTGATCTGTTGCAAGTTTTTTCTTTCACTCCGCGCGCCACCGCTCTCCGCTCCTCCGCTGTTCCAAATGCAAAGAAGGTTTTGAGTCCATGCCAGGGCAACACGCCCCTTTACGAGCGATGAGTGCGCGCACGCGTGGTTGTTTCCGTGCCTGCGTGCGTGTCTGCGTGTTCCAGTGTGTGTGTGCGTGTGTGCGTGCGCGTGTGTGAATGGGGTGTCTCAGCAATCGAGATGCAGATTTCACCCAGCTGCCGCTCTCTCTTCCCGGCCGCCTTCATCTTTTATTGGCCGCCTCAAGAAGTCTCGTTAGACAGAAGCTGCACTAAGATGAAGTTAGTAAGAACATGAGTAAGAGAGTCATCTACGGGTGTACCTGCCTCTGCTGTGCCTGCATGTTTTAGACTGGATTTATTTATTCACTCTGGGTTATATACAGGGTTATATTCATGGTTATTGAATTGTTTTCTGAACGTACAGTTGTATATATATATAAGCCCATTCTGCAATCACTACTCCCCTGCACCTGCATCCTACTCCCTTGGCCAATCCCTTGGCGAGCAGGGTGTCCAAAAACGAAGACATTAGAATATGGTCTATGGCTAATGCCTTTTCGCACCTTGTGCCACGCCCACCTCGTACCACGATTTGGGTTTGGGTTAAGGGCCCCAAAATAGTCCAGTCTGAGCTGGGAGCTGTGTCTCATGGTGTGACGTGCTACAGGCAAAGTGGTGCATCTGAGGGCCTGCTGGTGCTGAATTTTGATTTTAGCTATAGGAGTATAAATAAATGTGTTATGCTACTTTGCCATAACAATAAATCTGTAACTCCCTGGGAGTATTGTAGGATTACTGAAATGATATCAAAACTATTGTTGATCTGGATACACACTCCAGGTTCCTATATATCAGGAACATCAGAGGTCTGGTATGGGCTGATGGGCTTAGTGGGAGTCTAAACGGGAGTCTATATAGGAGCCCAGGAGAACCATTGAGAGTGCACTGTTGTTTCCGTGAATAAAGAAACTGTTCTCTGTTGGTGTATGGTCCGTCTGTCTATCTGTCGCACACTGCAGCCTACCCCCTTGAATGACAGCATGTGTCATTTTAACCCCAATCTCCTTTACATGGAGCTCATGAACGATTAAAACAGAGTGATGAAGTGAAAAGAGGAACTGTTGAATGAGCACTTGAATGAGAGGTGGATGTGGAGATGTGAAACAAAAACACAAAAAATAGGGCCAACAATGGAAAGAATGCCTCTTTCTGGTCACGAGTCCCATGCAAGGTTTGAATAATAAGTGCAGTCACAAACCCTCATTAGAAAATATTTTTTCTCTCATTGTGCAAACCTCCAGAAAGGGGAAGTGGAAGTAAAAATCCCCGACCCTGTTTCTCTAACCACCGTCACTGGGCCTCAAGGGTTCAGAAGCCGGGCACACGCTGCTGCTGCTGCTGGACATCTGTTGTTTGAGCTCAATTGACTGCAATAACTGGAGGTTTCCAGCTGCAGGTCTCCAGCTGCTTAGAAGCCTTCTGTCCTGTAGGGGGCATCAGAGCTGGTGAGCAGTTCGGAGAGAAAGAGAGAGAGAGAGAGAGAGAGAGAGAGAGAGAGAGAGAGAGAGACCCTCTGCTCCTCACCCGCTCACCTTAATGTAATGCCTTTGAGATTGCGCAGCTGGGTTTTTTGTTGTTGAAATGTTTCTTTATTTTGCAGACTCAATCATTGTATTCAGCGCAGTCAGACTTCTCATGGCTCTGCATCCCTTCCATGCACTGTGTATATGTGTGTGCGTGTGTGTGTGTGTGTGTGTGCATGCACGTTATACTATGCTTGTATTAAGAAGTAAACCGTTGTCTCGAGCACCACTGTCGATTCATGAGGCTGACGTGCTTCGACGTCCCCCAGTTGAAAAGTTTTTGTGACACAAAAGAGCAAGATAAGCCTACAATCCCTGTACATGATTATTTTCTTAAAGAGAGAGAGAGAGTGAGAGCGGGAGGATGACAGAGGATCAAGTGGCTTTATTCCTGTCCCAGCCTCAGTAATTCTCTGTCTTGCTGATAACACAGACGTTAAAACGGTGCCGGGCATCTCTATCAAAGGCAGCACTAACTAGCCTTTCGTGTCTTCGGGATAACACAGGAACAATGGCAGAGTCATTTCACAAGGGTGCTTGCCTGCGCCAAATCTAAAATGAAGGGTGTGTGTGTGTGTATGTGTGGGGGGGGGGAAACAAAAATAAGAGCCATTTAAAGGATTTGCTTCTTCGGGTACTGTATATCCGCACTAATCTTTAGTACAGGCCCGATGAATAATTAGCTACAGCACAAAAGCAGACATTGTATGGCTCCTGTGAGCACTGGACTTGATTTCATTAGCCTGGCCTTTATTCACCGAAGGTCCAAACCATTTGGCAACAAAATCAGCGCGAGTGGTCCGCCCTCAAGTTTCTTCTCAAGTTGTCTGCCAAGAATTCGGCTGTTTTGCTCTTGGTGTCACAGGCAGGTGACAAAAGAAAATGAATGATATGAGTCCACGCAGTACACAATGGCTCACTGAATGGTTGGATGAGTGTTGGACATGCTCCTGTACACCTCCTCCCCAACCTGCTGACCCTTCCTTTTACTTTGCTATACACAGGCCATATTCCTTCTTGCTCTGCCACTGGACATATAGATCACGAGATGCAGATTCGTCCAACATGGAGATCTCATCATGACCTTTGGTCGATACATCTCTGATCCACCGGTAACATTTAATGAGACGTTCTGGCATCTCTGAAATATTCCTCTCCAAGGGTTTGTTTAGTCGTCCGATTGAATCGAATTCGGATTTCCCCATCGGTACAAGTCATTTGCAACCAATTCTGGAGCCGCTCGATTGAGGTGGGAACAGGATCTGAAGCTAAACGCCTCCCGCAGCGATGAGCCAAAGTTGCTTGCACGCTAGTCTTAGACTGAATCCGTTTTGACCTCCTTCCTTTCCCCTAGGGTACGGGGGAACGTGCTCACCTGGCTTGTCGCGATGCGTTTTGGTTAGCGCGAAACTGAAACAAGGGGGAAACTCAACACGTGTACCAACTTGGAACAGACGCAAAGAACTAGACCAATCCCTGTCCTGGTTACTCTTTTGGGCGTAACACTACCCTCAAACAGGTTACTGGAGAGGCAAATCCAACCGGCTTGCAGCATCAGGAGGATCAGATGGTCAACTCATTCAGATGATAATTTCATCCCTGCTGCCCCAAAATGACTGGTTGCAGGTTCCAGTCCTGACAACATATCATCCAACTTAAGTCGGAAACTGGATCTTACTCGCCCCTATCATATGGGCCATTTCATCTCTTTGGATTTATGCACTTAAAACCACAAAACCTGTTTTATTATATGTGCTGCACCATTTTCATCTTGGCACTATCTCCTCTGTGAAAACAGGGAATGCTCTGACTGTCACAGAGTGCATCGGGGACGTCACCGCTGCATAGACTCTGGACTCTTTCACTATGAGATGACAGATATGGTATTTCCTCCGCCAGCCGGAATATTTAAATGCATGTTCTCATTCCGCTGCATTACAAAGTGGATTAGAGGTGCAGATGTGAACTTTTTAAAAAGATCTTGTTACCTACTAATCATGCCTTGTTCCAGCTCCCAGTTCCATGACAACCGCGGCAAAAGACAGGCTGTAAGGTTACGTGCACATGAATAGGGGATAGATGGCCCCCTCACTTTAGAAGCTGCTGTACCTGTTAAACAATTCTGTGCAGACGTTGATAATTACTAGCCGTAGAATGCTCCGTCCGCTCTTGAACGAGCTAGCGGGCACACCTTCAAACTCTGTCAAAATGTTGTTATCATCAGGGAGCTGTTTTGTTTTTCGAAGAATGTGGAATGCACATGTGCGTGTTTGTGTGAAATGGGGGGTTGGAGATGGAAACCAAGGGGAGGGAGACAAACAGAAGCCAAAGTGAGCTGGCTCTTCTGTATCCACTTTCTGAAGTTCTGGGCCTGAAAAATCACTGCACCACTGACTCTTGAGGGGCGGCTGGTGGCGGTGGCTGTGGTGGTGGGACGGAGATGGGAGGGGGGGGGCCAGTCAGATCAAGGTCCAAGGTCTAGAGTAATTGCTACAGAGGCATCGTTTCTCCTACGAGGCGTTTGGGGCGAGGTGAAGCTATGTGTGAACAGAATTAGCAGAATCCTGAATAATCCTGAATAATCCTGAATAATATTGAAGCTTCTGAAGTTTCAGAGAAATAATGGAAAGAGAGAAAGAAAAACGAAGCTGAAACATCTGTTGGGGGATATTCCTTATTTAAAGGCGGGGGGTCGGGGGGACACAGAAGAAGAGGAGGAGGAGGGCGAGGTGGAGGGGATAGAGCAAAAACATAAAGAAATGGCTTCATTAGAAGTAGAAACATTTACAGTGACATTTAGTGAAGCAGGGAGGATGTATGAATAAATATGCATAATGTTGCCGGGAAGCATCGAGAGCTTCTCAGGGGCAGAAGGAGCGTGAGAGTGATGGCTCCTGAATTAATGATGAGGGAGCCTACTGTCTGTCTCTGGGTGTGCATGTGGGTCTGTACAAGTGTCTGCACACGTCATTGCTTTCACACACACGCACACACACACACACACACACACACGCACAAACACACGCGCACAAACACACACACACGCACACAAATCCAATGCACTCTTGCAGCACCCCCAATTTCACATCATCACTGATGGAAATTACCCAATCCTCGATACCTAATCAGGCGACCACTTTTTTTTTTGGAGACTCACAGATTCACATTTGTCTGCTTAATTATAGTTCTGGAAAGCTAGGGAGCAAAAAAGCTGGCAAATTCAAATTTTTGGAGTGGATATATATTTCTTTTTTTTTCACCCCTCCACTTTCAGATACTGCGATGATGAATATTGTGCTACTCATCATCAAACGCACAGGGAGAAGCCCCGAGAGATTAGAGCAATGGTGGGGAGGGAGGGGGGTGTTTGGAGCGAGGAGGAACTGTCAGGGAGAGCTGCTATGTAGGTCAATGAAGAATTGCACTGGGATATTGCCTCCTCAGCTCACAGTCTGGGAACCTGATTTGATTTCTGGTGAATCTATCTGACTTGAATTATGAGAGATTACCCTCACTAAAATCACCTTGGTGACTATAGGAGACACTATCTGCTCCCAGGGGGATGTATGCATAGATATCTATACAGTATATTGGATAGTATATGTACTTAAAGTGTGTCCAAGTTCTTCATGGAAAGCTTATTCATATGGTTTCTCTAGTGTGAAGGTGTGTCCTTCAGATGTAGCGAGGAAGGAGTTAGCCTTCACTCCGTTCATCCATACTTTAGTGGCTGAACAGAAGATACGTTCCTACTATGTGTATATTAAATAGCAATTAATAGCAACCAAATTGTAGTTCTGATATTGGATGGTTTTTCAAAATACATTTAGTGAGAAATAGTTTTTAACCTGTAAGGCCAACATTTTAATGCGCAAAGCCACAAATGTATCGTCAAGGTTATAGAAAAAATAGTTTCCAGGTCAGTGAAAGGATGGTGTTTTTCGTCCTTTCACTGACCTGGAATTTTTTTTTTTTCCATAACCTTGACAATTCTTTAAAGGACTATGTTGTAAATTGTGATCTCCTAAGATCATGAAGACTCCGAACTGGTTAGAGGTCATTTTTAATACATTGAAATTAAAACTCTTGTCAATTAAAATGTTGTCCTGAAGAACAATGTTGACTTGGGTGAGTCTATCTGGGAGTTCACATCAAAAGAGACCCGCCACTCCTCTCAAATGTTATCAGCACATAAAATGGCATTTTATCAGTTGTTATCACATCTGTTCAAATGCTTGGTAAATGCCTGGTAAATGCACCGACTACTTGGTCAGGTTTAGGCAGCAACACTATACTTGGTTAGGTTCAGGCAGTACAACTAGTTAGCTAGGTTTATAGGCAACATAGGTTTCTTCCCTGTGAAATCTTTTTTTGTAGTTCTTGGGAGTAGTTCCTGATCCAATGTGTGGCTCTGAGACAGGGATGTCCTATGTGTACAGACCCTTTGAGGCAAATTTGTAATTCGTTATATATACAAAATAAACTGAATTGAATTGAATTGAAAACGAGTTATCTATGTTTAGGCAACACAACTACTTAGCTATGTTTAGGCAACAACACTACTTAGCTAGGTTTATGCAAATAAAATGCATTGTTTTAGGCAACACAACTACTTAGCTAGGTTTAGGCAATACAACTATTTGGTTAGTTTTAGGGAACAAGACTACTTGTTCAGGTTTAAACAACAACGGGTGGACGTTAGCAGAAAGTAAGTGTCTGCCTCTAGCAACGGGTGTAACACGCATACATCATGTGCGTGTCTCGCAGCCCGGCCTTTACAGATACAGGAGCTAAGTGATGGTTACAATAAGTAGCCTTTAGTAAGGCCACACCATTGACATTATGCTTTGGTCTTTATCGAGGTTCTAAAGCGAGAGAAATCACACACAGGTTTTTTCGTACATTAATTCAAGATATGATTGGGACAACAACAGGTGGTGGACAATAATGAGGGGCATTCTACAGCTACTATGCAGAAAAACACAATGCATGAGAAACAATGAACGAAAATAATTATCGGCCCAAATGTCACCCACATAAACCCTAATCATGCAACATGACACTGCACATTATTAACCTTTAGAAATCTTCTTCTTTGTGACGGATCAGGGTGAAGGTGGTGGAATGTATTGGTCATTGTTCCCCTTTCTGAAGCACTCGCTCCGCGCCGGTCATGTAGTTTGTATTTCAGAACATACAAATCTACATCAGCTTCAATGCTTGTTAATAGTGGTTTACCTTTGTGATAATGGGGACTATTTTCTTTGATGAAATAAAAAAGCACTGTCAGTTGAAATAAAAAACCCTCTTTGCCTCCCATGCTTTGTTCAGTAATTGCCACAACAGGTGGTAAACCTAGCTGCCCCTCTGGCCCTACAATCTCACAGGGGGGTTAAAGACACACAAAACAGGGTGAGAAATGGAGCCTGAAACCGCCGCCGTAGTCAGCACAAAGCTCAGAGTCCTAGTAATTAAGCAGAGGAAATCCCAACAATAGCGGCTCGGCCTGTGATGGTAAAGATTAGCTGAAACAGTGAGACGGGCTACTGAGGAAGACGAGACGCTGGCCTTTGTACATCAGTGTGTGTGTGTGTGTGTGTGTGTGTGTGTGTGTGTTGCTTGAGAGGTGGGAGGTACCCTATCAGTCTCACTGTTTAAGCTTGACCACTCATACAGTATATCATGTCATGCATACATACATCAAGTTGTTAAAATAGCCACCAGAAAATATATATTGTAATATATATTCTATTTTCTGGTGGTTACCTGAACAAATTGTTGATTATCTTTTGTATTTCTAACATGTGTCACAAGGTCTGGCTTTTGTCACGGAGCTGCTGCTGACCGAACTCCATCATGTGACAGGCCTGGTGATCTCGTCTTGGTTTATTTACAGAAGACGGACAGCATGTGGCATACCAGACTGAGCACTCATGTTTGATTAAGATCTAAAATGGACAGGAAGTTGCACTCAGACGTCTCATTCATATAAACGCACGCTCACAAGACCGCATTTCCCAACAAGAATTTATGTGGTTGGTAAAAATGAGTTTTTCATCGCGGGAGGGGAATAACTTGAGGGAACTTTCCAAATCAATTGTACGAGTTCTACCCGCGGACCGTGTGACACAAATGGGACTGACATCCATGTTAAATGCATTTCATTCTCAAAGAGTTGTATCTCACATGCCAGTACAACATCTAATTGTCACAGCAATTTAATGAGAGTAAACGCTTCATTTGTCGATAAGACTGAATGCAGAAAGCCTTTGACTGCTGCTCAGAACGTATTATCTTCCCTCAGGCGGTGCATGCGCAACGCTTCATGAAATTAAAAAGGTTGTGATATAAACGGCATTAATAGAAAAGGGGAAAACTATTATTTAAACATAGATATCGTGGAGGAGTAATGTCAACCATAGCAGAGAAGGCAGTTCCTTCCTCTCTGTGCTTGGTTAAACTTTTGACCCCACTGGTTAGCTCACCCAGCCCTCACTGATTTATGGAAGAGGAAAGAAGAAGAATTTAAAAAAAATGTACTTTGAAAATCATTTTAATGAATAAATATAGAATCTTTGTTTGAATGAAATCAAGTGGCTTCAAAATTAAGTTTTATTATTTGTGGAACAGCTAAGAAAATCCAATATGTGTAAAACAGCCCCAACTCTACAATGCTTTCTTTGTGAGTGGTCACAAGTCAGCTAATATTTGTTTAGCATTTATAGAATTATGATAGGAATAATGATAGATTATCATACAAATACACTTTTTGTACATAAACTCTACATAAACAATATTTCCCTCTGAACTTTACTTGAGGAGTATAAAGAAGAATACATTGCACTTTAGTGCAGTACTTGACTTTCAATGACTACACAATTACACAATTATTTTATGTCACATCCACATTTCTATTTATGTGACAGGGGAGGAAGGAAGGGCAGGAGGAAGTTGCAACTTCAGTGACAAGGCAATGCAAATGTAGGCAGGGTATCTGAGTGAACGCCACATTAATAGCCATGTAGCTATTTGGCTCTGCAGAGCTGTAATTGCAAGGCAATAACAGACGGCTGATTGTTGAATTATAGTGGAACCCCCCTTCCTCCAAAAAAGCAGACAGTCCGTGTATAAAGCTGGTATTATACTTAACAACAGTCCTGCCATTGATACTATGGCATAGGTGTGACTTCTTATACCTCAGCCTTGGATTTAACCCCATGAGCTGTGAGCTGTATTTCCACTTGCCCAACAATCAGTGGCCTCTGACCTTGTGGGAAAAAAACAAAAGCAGCGCCATGCTGACCAATCACAGCTCCTTCCAGTAGGGAGCAACACATTGCTCACCCTCTTATGTAATAGTTGCAATCTGCGAACATGGCAACATTCCCCAAAATAAACATTGACATAAACAATAGAAATTCCCACATATGTAACACACCACAACTATTCATCCAGGAAACCATACAGCTGATGAGTGCAGTACTTTAAAACTTCCCCTCTCCTTTCCTGGCTGCCCACGGTGACCCCTTAAGTCCACTCCCTCCTCTTCGTCACTACGTGGAGTTGTTATCCTGACTGCAAAGTGCCACCGTCACTGCAGGAACAAACTAACTCCATTTCACCATGTCAGAGTGCAGCCCTCGGAGAAACCAAGCTGTCTGCCAGGACAAATAGTGACGGACAGCGGGAGAAAGCATTGCGACCGGACGTCGACAAGGAGGAAGAGAAGGAGGAGGAAGGGATTCTCAGAGACGAATAGATGCTTGGCGGGAAAGATAGAAGGGACAGACATATTTGAAGTCAGTTGCAGGGGAAGGGATAGCGGGTGAGAAATGAACATGCATTAAGAGCGAGAAATGGAATTGGATGCAGACAGAGAGAGAGAGAGAGAGAGAGAGAAAGAAAGAGAGAGAAAGAGAAAGAGAGAGAGAGAACAATTCTGCACTGCACATGCAGAGAAATGGGGGGAGAGAGAAATAGAGAGATTTGGAGAGGAATCCAGACAGAAAGGGAAGGAGAGAGAAATGGAGGGTGACAGGGAGAGAACAAAAATGTAATTGGCTGCAGACAGAGAAACAGAGCAGGCAAGTGGAGTAGAGAGAGTGGATCAGAGGAATATACTGTAATCACAGCCTTGTTTACCTGAAAAGATGTATATCTATTAAGCAAAATGGTGCTGCAGGTGCAGAATATTAAATGCTGTAAAATATATTAAAGGATGAGGCAGACACTACAATAATACTCTAGTGTTCCTTTATTTATGGGAAGTCCCATAAAAAGACAAAGCGTGGAGTGGATCGGCTCACACAAATTGTGTGTATTGCTGACAACCGGTATGTTGTGTTCCTGTTGCAGGGTCCTTCATTACCATGAACACTTATACACACACACACACACACACACACACACACACACACACACACACACACCATTAAACACTCACGGGAGCACCAAATGTATGTTAATCCTCGACTGAAAATAGTCCCCAACAACAGTGCACTATCTCCTCCCGTTTGAGTCTTGTTTGCTCAGGAAATGGTTATTTCACAAACATAAGCAACTGTATATTTGCGAGCTGTTTTAAAAAAAATCCACAAAAGAAAGGATTATTTACTCGATTATTCTTTGAGTTGGTTGGTCCATAAAATGTCAGCAAATGGTGAAACACGACTGATCAGTACTTCCCCAGGCACACGATGACTTTTCCAAATGTCTGGATTTGTCATCAACTTAAATATATTCAGTTTACTGTCTTAGAGGAGTTACTGAAAACGATTAAGCAATAATCTACATACACAATGCAAAGAACCTAACGGCACCTGAATTATAGTTTCACATAAACATAGATAACATTTTCATGGCTGTATCAGGCACTCATAGCCCACTGTTATTCTATGTCTCTCTAACTGTGTCTAAAGGGCTTTAGCTGCCTGAACCACTTGCATGTTTTCCATTGCTTTGTCTTGCACGTAAACAGCGACCATCTCCCTTTGCTTTAACTCTGCCACATGCTCGTGAACATTATTACAGGAAGCAATTATGTTCTCTATTAAAACACAATAGGCAACAAAACTTAGCGTAAAGAAGCAAAATATGTTAACAATACAGACTAATGCCAGCCTTATATTTGTTTATGTTAAAAACACTAAGGGGATGATATTAAATTATATTATTGTACATTTTTCCTAAATAAGCAAACAATTATCAAAAAATAAACCCTCAAATGTTGCAAAGTAAACTGTACTCTGGGTCTAGAAAGTAAAGAAACAACTAATTATGTGTTCAGGTCAGGGAGAGGGTGCATTTGTTTACTTGTTATTCTTGTGTTCATGATCGTAAAATTGATTGCATGTAATATAAAGTAGCTGTTTGTCATTCTGCTCAGGTCAAAGTCTTCCTCCTGTTCAGAGACAGAGAGACACAAGTGGAGTTGGACAAAGGGAGGGAGAGAAAGGGAGGCTGAGAGACAAAGGGCGGAAGAAGAAGAAGAAGAAGAAGAAGAAGAAGAAGAAGAAGAAGAAGAAGAAGAAGAAGAAGAAGAAGAAGAAGAAGAAGAAGAAGAAGAAGAAGAAGAAGAAGAAGAAGAAGAAGAAGAAGAAGAAGAAGAAGAAGAAGAAGAAGAAGAAGAAGAAGAAGAAGAAGAAGAAGAAGAAGAAGAAGAAGAAGAAGAAGAAGACCAACCCCAGTGATTATCGTCTGTCCGAGGACCGAGTCCATGTTTATTGGTCCAGGCATGAAAACACAAATATACGTATATTAACTTTGCCTCGTGGTTTTGACATACCAACATCGTATTTCACCCCAGTTTCAAGCTTTTACAATTCTCCTTCTAAGATGTTGGGAGAACAATAAACATCGGAGCCACTGCTCTGTTTTAATTTGTTTTAAAGACTTGTTAAATCGTGCAGCCAGAGGACGCCACGACCGCTTTTTGGCCAGCGCACAGAAGCGATAGCTCACCACACTTACCCCGCTCATATTTTATGGTTAATTATAAAGCGTTCCATGACTGTCTGTTTAAAAAACGAAATAAATGGACTGGATGGCCGAGTGTAAATTGCCACAAGCTTTCGGTAAACTGCCGTGAAAGCAACACAAACAACCCACTCGTGTTCGTGCTGCTTTTTTTTTATTTTGGACACAATCATTTTCATCTTTCGCTGTGTAAATTCCCTGATATGAATCAAATGTCATAACGCAAGCAACTGTTCTGTGCTTGTTTTGCAACAGTGTGCCGAAGCTCAGCTGTTGGTTTTATCAGCTCCCCTTGCTCCTGCAGGAACGGCGGTCCTACCAGCAGCAGACTGAGACTGACGTTGTGATGCTGTTGACTTTCTGTGACCCCATTTGTTTCACGGCTGACGGCTGATGTGGCGATATTGCTCGTCCTGCGTTATCTCTGGACTCTGCCACCTTCACGCGCCTCACAAAAGGGCCCATGAGCCCCCCCCCCCCCCAAAAAAATGCTCACACAAAAAAGAAATTGCACGTACGACTTGCCACACACGCAGAGAGGTTATCTCGCCTGGTCATCAGCGTCACATCACACAGCCAAGCAGATCTAACAACTCTCCCAAAGAGGTTTGTTCTTCTCAGCTGTTTGGTTTCTTGTCCCATCTTTCCCCATCGTGCCCCCTCACTCATCATCCTGTCATGCCGAGGAAGTGCGCCTTAGCAGACACTTAATTTGTCTTGTTTTGTCATTAGCTGTGTGGCTGCAGAGTGACCCACAAACACGCGACCCCCTCGAATCGATTTAATGTCGGCCGTCGTGTGGCAGCGACGTACGGGTCGGTAGCCCTTGCTTTTTTTTCAAAAGCTGATGGGACGCCAAATAGACCAGATACAGTGGGCGGTGGGGTGAGACGTAGGACGGATGGCATTTGATGTGGTGTTTTTGCAGTTACTGGGACAACTACGACAACAACTGCTGTTTGTAGACAAGGCCATCACACCAACACAATATCTATTATAGTTTTATCATGGCTTATAAGGATTCAAAGACAATAATTTTGTCAATTTAAAATGGAAATAATATACTGAAATAATCAATTTGTATATTGCACGTGGGGAAGAGTACACTAGGGACGGTTGTGCTTCCTCTGGAATAGGCCACACTCCCTCAGAGCTTTATTGGCAAAAGGTGCTTCTAAAGAAAGGGAACTTTGGAAAGTTGCTACATATTGCATGCTGCCCTCACACCGTGGGGTTAAGTGTCTTAACCCCACGTTGCTCCTGTAGCTGTGCCTACAGGGTCTGATATGAAGGCAAATCACTGTCAAAATCCGAGAGCGCAAAATTCCCTCTCGAGAGCGCAAAATTCCCTCTCGAGCGAGCAAAACTCGATCTCGAGCGAGCAAAACTCGCTCACGAGAGCAAAAGTTCCTCGCGCGAGAGCAACAGCTGCTCGCGGGAGAGCAACAGCCGCTCGCGAGGAACTTAAACCTGCTCGCTCGCGAAAACTTCAACCTGCTCGCTCGCAGGTTTTCTTTTTGACAGTAAGGGGGCGTACCCAGTCACCATTGAATCTCTACATCTAATTGGACTAAAGTTGCTAGTAGGCGATGACCAATAACAGAAAACTGGGAAGTCATGGCTGACCATATATATATATACATATATATGGACCGGCGGACCCGAGAGTCGCCCCTCATCTTCAACACACCCACCTTCTTGGCTGTCCCCCCCAGATGTTGATGTTATGTTGTTGGTTGCTACGCCTGGCTGGGTGCCAGGCTAATGGTATTCTATATGTGTCCCAGACTTAAAGTGACTTCATATTCTGGGCTGGAGGCGAGCCGACTAAGCTCCGTTCTCAAAAGAGTCAAGCCAACATACTTGGCTCTGGACAAAGAGCACCAAATCATTGTCATGGCTGACCATAAGGAGGTAACGACCCTGTAAAGTGGCTGCCAATCACAGTGTGGCACTATGCATGCTGGTCGAAGGGGCTTGCCTGTGATTGGCGGAGTAGAGGGGAGGCGGGTTTAACCTGTCGCACAAATGGAAGTTAAATGTGATTGACGGGAACCGTGTTGGTTGAGGTTCGAGCTACAGATCTAAGAGGAGCTCGCCGTCGTTGCTTGTGGATGTCCAATAAAAGAAGGTTAAGACCGTCGGCCTGTTTCCGTGTCGTCAGTCCATAGCGTCTGAAACGTTACAATATATATATACGTAAGGAGGTAACGTGTGTATATATATATATATATATATATATATATATATGATTCCCATGATTCCCCAGTTTTCTGTTATTGGTCATCGGCTACTAGCAACTTTAGTCCAATTAGATGTCGAGATACAATGGTGACTGGGTACGCCCCCTTACTGTCAAAAAGAAAACCTGCGAGCGAGCGAGCAGGTTGAAGTTTTCGAGAGCGAGCAGGTTTAAGTTCCGGAAGCGGTTGTTGCTCGCTGCGAGAACTTTGCTCTCGAGCGACTTTTGCTCGCTCGAGAGCGAGTTTTGCGCTCTCGAGAGGGAATTTTGCGGTCTCGGATTTTGACAGTGATTTGCCTTCATAGTCTGAGATTAGTTACTGCTGATGTGCAGGTGGAACCGTAGCTCTTCCCATCAGTGTGTGAATGAGACAATGATGTCATGTGGTGTTAAATCGCTACGAGTGGTCGGAAGACTAAAAAAGTGCTATACAAGTACCGATTCATTTCACCTTGAACTTTGAGCATCTCGCTCACATACTGTATCTGCTGCACAAAGGACTGCGGGTCAGGATTGCCAGAAAAGCCCAATGAGAACCGATGTCGAAGAGCGTCCTGGAATTTTGGGCAAACCGTATTTGAAATACTATGTATTGGGATATTTTTGGCATCCCAAATAGTAGGATAGTATGGATATTGAAATGCAAAGACATAGACAGACCACCATTCACCTTAACCTTCATGTCCTTGAACAGCTGGAGGAAGCCAGAGAAATTGCTAACCACACTACAAAGTAAAAAACTAACAAAGCCCTCCAAGAATAAATAATTGAATTAGTGGCCAAACTCTTGTGTTGGAGAGTTGAACTTTGTCTGTCGGTAAAACGGATCAGTTTCTCAGGAATTGACTGCTTTGTGGAGGACCAGCTGATTATTCTGGGACGAGGCGTACAAAAAAAGAAAAAAAGAATTCTAACTGTCTGTTAGCCACAAATAGCTGAAATACAGCATTTTTATTAATTAGTTATTAAGCACCCTCTACTCCCCAGATTGCTTTCTTTTTTTTTAGGACCAGTAGCAATAATAAGCCACTTAGTCTTAGTCAGTGCATTTTGTGCCAATCACAGGGACTTGAGCCGTCCAGCCCCGTCGATGTCGGCGGGAACATTTTATTGCCCGCAGGATGGATGAATGTGCTCGTTTGTGTCAGGGCCATTCATCTAAAGGACAAACTGTGTTAATGTTGCGAGTGTACGCATTGCATTATGTTTGACAGCGTATTTATGAATGTTGTTGAGCGGATTCTGAGCGAATTAAAGTGATTTGCTGTTCATAACTGTGAGCTGTGGTCTGAATGGGTTCCGTGATGTATGGCTCTCAACACAGTCTCAAAGTGAGACATAAATACAATAAAGTCCTGAGCTCATTGACGCACACACAAGCATGAGGTTTTGACACTGGATTGGGGTTCCGGGGTCCTCCCGATCCAAAACACACCAGCATCTCTTTTCACAGCAGCATCATTCGCACCACTGCCCATATCTGCATTATTGTTGTTGCTGTTTTTATATTTTCTCATGTATTTGTTTCTCCACCGTTCATATTTATCTGCCCCGGCTACCTTTTTGTGATCTGGGAAAGCACCATGAAATCACATCTATAATGACTGCGGGAAAACAAAATTGGAATTGCCTTTCCTAGGTCGCCTCGGGCCTCCTGCAGAAAACATGTCAAGAATGTAAGAAGGGAACACTCATCTTTATTGTTTCGAATAACTTTAGTATCACACAGTCAATGAAGATGAACACTTTCGGGACTGAAGTAGGACGGGCTGGTGTGCACGTCGTGTGCGTCAGCCGAGCGTTTCTAAAACACAAATGTAAAGTGTGCAATAGAACATGCGTCGATTCAAACCTGAAATGTATTCATGGAGGTTTATGGTTAGTTACGTCTTTCTAGCTGCGGCCCGACGGCGCCCCTTAATCGACTCGTCAGGCCTCTATACTGCTAGTCCCCCCCCCCCCCCCCCCCGATCCCTACTGAAGAGAATGTGGCTCGAAAATACATCGAAATTGCAAGATTTCAGCTCCCGTACATCCAGGATACTTTGGCTTCCCTTTTGTATCGTGACACGAAGTAGAGACACGTCGACCATCTTTATTTAAAATGTTTTTAAACAAACCAATGATCTGAACAAAAAATTCAACTTAAATACAGCGCTGTCACACCATGAAACAGAAGTATTGTTTTGGCCCTGGGATGGAGATTATTGTCCACTTTTTAACTGAAAAAGTCACAATGCAGCCGTCCTTGTCCGCCTTGGACATCAGGGATCATAACTGTCTCTGGACTCATATATCAGCCTAAACTGCAGAGGACACAGACACATCAATGCTGCACGCTCAGATTGGAAACGTTGATCTGCCCAACAGTTCACCCAGATCGCGCCTCAATTGTGCTCTAAAACTTTTCGCACACCTCCCATAACACGGTTGGACGCCTGCTTTGTGCCTCTTCACGTGTCATCGTCAAACTCCGTTTCCAGGCAACTGAAGGGCACGGCGGTGACAACCGGCGTGCATAATACGGGGCTGGCATGGCTGCAGCGGGGAACTTGACGACTCTAACAACACAAAGAAGGGGGGGCGGGCAGGAATAAAAGGCAACAGAAGCCGCCGGTGACTGGCGGTCAAACGAGCGAGGTGAAGAGCGGAGGAGAGGCACAGACCGAAGCATGGCCTTGATATACATCTGGTAATAAAGAGGCTTTTTCGTCAATTTGCTTCGGGGGGTTGATTCGACAGAATGACCTCACTTAGATTCAAGGCTGCTTTGGGAATGGCTTTGGCTTTTATTCTCCCAAAAGCTCCTCCGATACATGTGGAATGTTATATTTGGTGCTCGGCGAATGTGGTTGGAATCTATCCTGCTTTTCTTATGTGGGTGAAGGTTTTTAATTGGAGAGGGCCGCGTTAAGTTCAGTTGGCATGCACCAGGTGGGTTTTTGGGAGGGAATTGGCGGATTCAATAAGACCTTTGTGGAGATGTGTACACACAGTACTTGGGTCTATTAATTACATTTTAATCCAGGATTCAAAGGCCTTCATCCACATTCATGTTTATTGTGAAGGAGAAATGGTTCATTTTTCCTTTGACCTTAGAATATAAACATGTGCGTCCCCCTATACAAATAGAGGGTATGATGTAAAAGCGGAGAAGGACAATACGTGTTATAAAAGCTACAACCAAACACGGAGCGAGGTTCATCTTTCTCAAGCGCAGCGTCACCACATGAGAGGCGTTTTCACTTATTTTCCAAGGGAACCCTCCCTCCAAACATGAAAACACAGCGCTCCTGTTTCACCAACCACTCGAGAGACAAGACATGGACTTAAATAAATACAGTGCAGCGCCGTGGTTTGAAGATTGAAAAGTACAAGTTGGCGTACCACTGATGACCTCCATGGTGACGACAGTAAATACTGTCATGGGCTGTTATGAGGTCGACAAAGTCAGACATTGGTACTGTCTGCAGAGAGGAGAGAGCAGTAACTATCTGCATTACTTCTTGTCCATGTTAACTCAAAGTTAGGATTGTTTTATATCAAAATCAGTCCCGGTTAAACTAATAACCAGTATTTATGGCTGTTATTTATTTTCATGGAATAGCTATTCAATGTATTTGAATTTAGTCTGCCACCCCCATCCTGGATTAGCTTCTCATGCACAGCAGATTGCCTGTAATTCAAGTTGACTGTTTTTCTTGATATTGGTCTCACTGTTTGCCACATTAGGATACTGCTAATAGAATTCCAATCTGCTTCTGCTTCACATTCAATGTGTTTAATTGGTGAAACACTGGGAGGCTTTTATTGTGAAACGGCCACAGGAAACGCAAGGTGAGCACCGACCACTAACTCATAGTTTTCCTCCCTCCTGTTTGGGAAACTCGGCGAGTGCAGCGTAAAATGGATTGCGATTGATCATGGAATTATGGATGATTATTACATTTTTCCAGTGAAACAATGTGAGCTTGTTAGCAGCTAACGGTGCTGACTGCACCAACAGGGCCAATGTGAACTTATTCTCTGGTCTCTGATTTATACTACACTTTGGAAACAGGGATGGAGATCATGTGATTAGCTTCTACATGCATCTTATGCTGAGATTGTTTTCTCAAGGTCAGCAGAATGTCTACATTTAAACTAGAATCATGTTACATTCATACACCGTAGACACTTCAGTAAATGTCTTCCTCAAGGACACATAGACCTGGGCGGGGTTTGAACCACCAACCCCCTTATTGAAAGACAGAGCTGCTAACTACTCACCCACAGTCACCCTATTTACTAAACATTGACTTTTCTCTTGATGCCACTTTATTTGAAAAAGGCACTCCTCCTATATGAGGTGAGCTGTACTTGCCACAAGGAGAACTGCTTCTGTGAAAACATTTGCACGTCTATGGCTCTGGAGGGAGCTCGGTTCAGATTGAAAAGTAGCCCTGATGATGTCATCACCATAATCTGAACACTTAAAATGTTTAACGGAAATTACAAAGTGGAGGTGTTAAAAAAAGAGGCCATTTGGAAGGTCTAATGAAACACATTATCCAGTTGCACCGTGGTAAATGTAAGATCCAGCAATGTCTGGAACTTGGTCCATACCATTGACGCTCCGGATATCTTGGGCCGCCGCTGCTTTGATTTTCAACATTCTTTTTAAATCCATCCCCTGGTGCAACACAGAACAGGTACACAGTGTTTTAAATCTGCTTTGGCCACTAAAACATTCTGTCTGTGACTATTAAGTCATTCTCAAGATATTTTTCCTTCCTGCTTCTTTTTGTTTGGTGTTTTTGGGCAGTTTCTCACTTCACCAGCGCTGCTTTTAACAGTTTACACAGAATTTTCATGTGCTGACATATTTACATTGCAGGAAGCCCCGCTTACTGCTCTGCAAGTCTCACGTTCTCAGACATGCAGAAGGATGTTTAAGCAAATGTTTTACCGTGCGTACAGTTCACACCACACGTTCTTCAACACGTCTACAAACAGAGATTAGCACAGATCCCTTTGAAAACCATCTCTGAATGAACCCATTCTGGCTGTTGACACATTCTGTATGTCCCCAGACTCTGTGTTTATCGGGGAGAGTAGATGTGGAATGAGTGTGTGTGAACATCAGAATGGAGCCGCTGGAGCTTTTGTCTGAGTTAATTACTAAAACAGCATCAAACAACAGAACAGAAAAGCTCTCCGTGGATAGCTTCAGCTGGCTGGACAGTTTGTCACAGCTTCAGAACCACCTCCCACTGCCGTGATAAGGTGTGTGTGTGTGTGTACGTGCGTGTGCGTGTGCGTGTGTCAGTTGGATGGCAAAAGAGTCTGTCCGTTTGATGTGAGCTTGTCTGTGTTGTCGCGCTGGGTGTCCCACAACAATTTTGACAGCGAGCAGATAAAGCAAAACCGTCTGTGTGTCCAAACATTTTAGCATCAAACACACCAGTGTTGACACATCTTGGGAAAGGCTCGTAACTTCACTACACAAACTGGTTCTAAATTTCCATCCAAACATCGGGTAGGTGCATGCTATAGATGTGATCGTCAGCATAAAGTTTCATTTATAAACATGACATCCAAGAAAGATTCAAAAAAGTGAATGTAACATGTTTGACTTTGAGTCCTCTTGTTGGAAATAGGCAGACCTAACCATCATATATAATAGTTTTGTCAATAGGGAACATATTGCATCTGTTCTGAACATCTGTGAACACTATCAGTGTTGTAACAGAAATAAAGACGGAATAGTTTGACCGTTAGATACCCGAGAACCGAAAGCAGTCCAGTCAATGTTACACTTTTTTTGTTCCTGGTTTAAACAGTAAAATAAAATTTAAAAAAATTGTAAAA
This sequence comes from Liparis tanakae, assembly GCA_036178185.1. NCBI lineage: Eukaryota > Metazoa > Chordata > Actinopteri > Perciformes > Liparidae > Liparis > Liparis tanakae. The sequence goes on along the minus strand of CM070096.1, from coordinate 9,927,170 downwards.
AAATCTCACAAACAATGCAGGAGAAGCAGCTATTTTGCCCAGAGAGGCAGGTGAACTCACTTTTACATTCAAACTGGAAGTGTGAAGTCCAAACTGATTAAAAGTGAAGGAAGAGAATGACATTTTTGCCATTTTCCAGTTTTTCGTTTTCGTTTTAGTAGATGGAGGTCTTTTACTGAGATGACCTGACAATTTTAATGCGGACTCACCTCGTTATCTTACGTAAATAGCATCCTCAGGGGGATTTTATGGAAGGGAAGGTTGTTCCATCGTTAAACACTCACAAAGTTGAGACACGGAACCGTCAAACTGTGGAGAGCTTTTCAGACCGATGCATCAAACTCATCTTTGACATCGAATTCAAAAAAGCAAGACAGACGAAACACAACTGTGACGGCAGGAATTGGAACAGCAGTGAGCCGCTAAAGAGTGCGGAAAATAGCTGTGACAACGTTTTCAGACTGATAGTACGACACATTGCTGACAACAGAGCGAAGCAAGTGCATTCTGCCTTTGGAAGGAGGAAGTTGTGATGTTGGAAGGCAGCTTTGCTCACCACTATTACTGTCCTCTATCTGTCTGTGTTGAACTTTCCCTCCGTCTGTCAGTTGACGACTATCATCTGTCTGTAGGTCTTGACTTTGCTTGTCGACTAGTCATTGTACCTGCATGCAAGTCTTTTGTTGATGTTGAGCTGTGTCTGACCGATTTTTTATATATGTTATTTACTCTGCATGATTTTATGCTCTGTGCCTCTGACATGGATATTTCTATTCTCTCCATCTTAACATAGTTCTCCCTTATTGTATTTGTTTTGTGCGTTTACATTTGTGAGCCTCTGTGTTGCATGTCTGTTCGTACTTGACAATGTCTTAGAGTCTCCTGAATGGGGATACTCACTATTTTCACTATTAATTGTTTGTGCATCCATTGAAAAGCGTCAATATTGTATAAACCTTGTATATGGAATCTTATCCCTGATTTCAGGTTTGTTTTGTGACATCTGCCTCTCGGGACTACAGATGAAAAATAGCCTCTCGGGTAACTCTGGCACATTTGCAGAAATGTTTTTATTAATGTGCACTGTCCCTTATCAAATAAAGCGAAGTAAAGTATAACGCCGTCACCAAGCAAAGATTTCTCACCGGACAGAAAGCAATATAAAGGCACTGCAGATGATACAATATTGTCCAGGGAGTCTAGTTTGAGCAACAGATTCATGAGTTTAAAAGCTTGTCAAATGTCAAAACACTGCACAGCGGGTTATAAATATAAATGAGAAACAACTGTGGATCATGCCAAATGGCACAAATGGCATTCGTGCGCTCCGGGTGCCATTGAAGAGCAAATCTTTAATGATGTTCATCAGGCTCAATGCCTTTTGAAAAACATGTCTTTGGTTAATTGGCAACAAGTCCTTTCGTTCACCTGTGGTGGAAAATGTACATATCACAATATGTACGTGTGAGTGAAAATACATTGTGAGAACTTACACTTTAAATAAAGCACAAAGATTTCCCAGCACTGGAACCGTTAAATAAATTAAGAGCTTTCAGCAGAATCTCCACACATCTCCGCATGTGGACGCTTTGAGTGCTAAAGATTAACTGCTATCAGTTCGGTAATATTATTCTTCTCACACTATTGTTGGATATTTCCTCCCTTCTACAGGTAGAATCATATCTTCATCTCCCTTTTATTAGAATCCCTATTTCAATATCCGAGTTTCCTATTGGAATCAAGACTGAGGCCCAGTAAATTGCACAATAACTTGATATCATATTCAATTGAAATACCATAGAGCAATAACGATTTGCTATAGCAAACAGCTTGCAAATAAAGCTTGTCTCCCGGAGAGGTAATAAAATGCGTAAATGTGGAAGAGGTGATATTGGGACGGTGAGAAATCAAATAGATCGTATCTGTCGATTTCCCTCTGAGATACAAAAAAGAGTTGAGGCGGTCTTGTGGAGCGGATACTGAAACGTTGAGATTCAAGAAACATGCAGAAATGCCACAAAGAAGCTATTTACTTGCCCGGGGCCACGTGTTTGGCCTAATGGACTGTGTGTGGTCATTCCTGAGTCAGTGGGTGCGTGATCTCAAGTAAACCAGTTAATGTGTAACTGGTTCTGCAGCATCATTAGAGAACCGGCCTCCATAACTAGGCGCTTCAGAGAAACACGATTTGACAGAGGCCATTTATTTTTTGCCTTGCCAAGTTTCTATAAGGGGTTTTAAAGCAGTGTGTGATGGAGCTAATATTCACACTATCGTATAATGTATATCCATTGCGGCAATCTGTCCTCTCCATATGTGCCGTTGAGTGATCCCTTTCAAGCATAGTTCTAGTGTAAGAGACGGACGACAACATTCTCAGTGTGTGCAAAAACACATTCAAATCAGTTATTCAAATCAAGTTGATCTCTACCAAATCTTCATGCCATGCCCCGAATCTACCGCATACTAACTCTTTACAGTGTATACTACATGCCGATTGTCATAGTGTGCTGTTGTGTATCAGAAAAGATCCACACACACATACACACACACACAGTGAGCAAGAGGTCTAGTATGAGCGACCACAATACAAATTTAAATCATAAGAAAGCCAGTATGGTTATGTAAGAAAGTCCACTAACGGTGGTTGTTATTTATTTACGGTTGTTACGTCACTATTTTAACTTTTCTCTCACCTTGGCCGAGTAGTTTTGCCGCTTCATACTATACCAACGGCCCCACCACCTGGCAGTGTTGGTTACTTTATGCTTGATACAGAGCTGATATGAAACATATTTCTGGTTCAGAAATGGCAACATTCAAATGTACAATGGCAACATTGCCTGTGTATCTTGGTTTCTCGTCTGCATTTCAATGTGCTGACTGTGCTTTGGACACGGCTGATTAAAATCTGGGCAATCTGTGAAGTGGCTCAGGGGTCAGCGACACGGCCTCCACTAAAGTAACTGGCCAGAACACGCACTTTGTTTCTCCCTTTGATTTGCTTTGCGAGCAGAATGGGCTCCACACACTCGCACACTTCCACGGGTGATGAGATACACGCTTGCACAGGTCAACAACTACAAAAGCCGCTTTATCATGTTGAGTGTTAACCTTTAACCAAGGGCCGCTTTGAGGCTCCTGCATACACAAAGGCTAACAAGGTCGCGCAAGCTAACCACCCAGTCCACATGCCTGCAGTGTCCAGACTCCACTTTTAAATGGAGATAACCTTCCTGAGCAACAGAGGTCCTGGGACTCAGGGCCAAATGAGTCACCTATTATCTGTGTTTACGAAAGGTCAGCGTCGTTATGTGCCTGGACCTGGAGAGTCCGCCGGCTTATCTTTCCCCCGGCCTCCGCGGCCAAACAGGCTCCTGTGTGAAGTGGTAAAAAGTGCAGGAGCTGTCAGGGGGATCTGGAGACGGTAAACAAGTTGGTGTGTGTGTGTGTGTGTGTGTGCGTGTGTGTCGGTGTCGGTGTGTGTCGGTGTGTGTGTGTGTATGATACTTAGCAGAAAGTTAGAGAATGAGAGGGAAGACCCTTTCGGCCCTCAGGACATAATTAGGCTTCCCCACTTCAAGTAGTGCAACGTGGTGAGTCTCCAACTCCAGAGCTCTGCTAAACCTTTGCATTGGTTTTGCGCGGAAGCTTCCTTCATCTCTGTACATGTACATGTACATGTGATGAGGGGAAAGGACATGGACAGGGCAGAAAATGTTTTCAAGTAATGTTAAGTGAATAAAGGTTGATTTCTAAAAACCTCTTGCGAAACATTTTCATGTCCACAATGGAGCTTTCATCAGGGCCTGCTAACAAACACTATTAGCGTGATTAATGTGTGTGTGTCTGTGTGTGTGTGTGTTATCCTCTGTGTGCAATAGAAGGGGAAGTGATTGTCTATGATGCCAACTCTTAAGTGCGCAAAACACATTTGCAGCATAATTATGCACAACTAGCTGCTAAATAGCCGCGTCTTTTTTGCACGAGAATCATACACACACACACACACAAACAGGCGACATCCCTTATCAATGAAGCGGGAAAGAATGAAGAGGCAACCACAGGGGCGATCATTATTCTGTACACCTCCTCTGTCTCTGAAAGACAAAATGATTACCCAGCTCTATTAGAAAGACAGACGGAAACCCTTTTCATCACGTCAGACGTCCTTTTGCATGTTGCGTGCAAGCAAAAGTGGGCGTGCACACCAGCGAACGCGTGTTCACACACACATACAAGTGCTGCTGCGGGGTGAAATAAACAAAGTGTGCAAATGAGTAAGAGTGCAAACAGGGTGTAAATAGAGAGCGGAGGGAAGCAGCCCTAATTAAAGGCCGAGATCATGTCGGCACCGATGTCTCTTAGTAGTTTCCACTTGCGGCAGCTGGTATGTTTTAAAGGGAATCTGGTAATGCCTCTTTATTTATTCCAACTTGTAAATTAAAAAAAAAATCTTTAACTGTTTGGAAGTAAATGTAGAACGTTGGGGATTGCCTGGTGAAAGGCACTTTAAAGGATAACAATGGTGTTGTTTTATGTTTTTTTTATCGTCTGCAAAAACCATGAAAAGAACAACAATGCTTAATGATCAGACCATCATGGAGTAATACATTCTTGCTGTGACTCGTCCGTGAGACACGCAGACGACACGATGGTCCCAGATCAGTCGTAGCTTCCCATCTTTTATGACTTCAGTGCTGCACATTGGTGATCTGGGGAGGTTCCAGGGACAGATTTCTGTGTTCCAGACAGCGCCGATGACGTTGCTCCACTTTTGTGCAGAACTGGAAATAATGGCGAAGCAAAAGAGCGCTCTGTGGACGGACTTCATGGAACGTCACCGTGGAGGTTGTCAAACTGGTCTGCACAAGGCGAGAACGCCACAGGCTTCTCTTTGTGTCGCGTCATCAGGATTCTGGATTGGTTGTCATCCTCTGAGACACAGAGATGAGTAATTATTGCAGCCAAAGCTCTTTTTTGTGAGTTTCGGATGGACCACATCTGTTGGGTCGGAGCATGACTGATCTGTGTTGTCTGATTCCTGCGTTTGTCACCACTTAGTCATTTCTGACATCCCCATCTTGTCTGTGGCTCTCAGCTGAATTTTAAAGGGAAACTCTGATTTTCAACATTAAAGTTAACAGGTGTTAACCACCGGAAGGGTGCAAAAATATGTATTATGCCTTTTGTGTCTCCAGAGAGAGATACGTGTAGTCTGTCAATGGCCTTGAGTGAAGTGAGCTCACTTGGCCTCTGTAAACCTCACCTCATCTTTGCTTGGAGGCTTTGTTCTGGTTATGTTAGCATATTAATAACATAACATACCCGATTCTTTGAATTGATTGTCAGCTGTCGGGTTGTCTTGAGGGTAATGTAGGTGCTAGGTTTTGACATGTAATAAATAGCTTTGCTCTATCAATTTTGACCCTTAAAAAAAGACAAAATAGTTTATTCTCTGTCAGTGTTTTAGGAGTGCAATGCTTAACAGGGCACTCTTTGAGAAAAAGGATAATTTTCTTATAATGGCAGAGTCCTGTAGATTTGAGAAAATGCTCCTCAAACAGGTGTAAACAGGGGGTTTATTGTTTCATGTTTGGCACAGAATTAATTGCCAGTGAAGCTCATCACTGTGCTTTCCATACTATTTGGATGGTGAACAAGAAGAAGACAAACGCACTACTTGTTAGTCAGATCAATTTGTTGTTGGTTCTTCCTGGATATGCTGACAAAAACAAAAAAAACACATAATATTGTGTTTGTCCATTTGAAGGGAAATTGTTTCTCATTCTTGCACCCAACTAGAATTGTCTGAATATTTGAATCGACAAACAGCCTGCCACTCAATCCATTTCTGTGTGCTGTGGCGAGATGTTTCATTAGAAGAGCTCGGAAGTCAAATTGTCTCTCTCTCTCTCTCTTTTCCTAACACTCTCTCTACCCTGATAGCGCCACACGGACCACAGCTTAATGAGCCCATTTCCTTTGCTGGAACCCCCGTGCAAAATAAATATGGCACTTTAATCAACACTGGCTGGTTGATTACAACTGCGCCGCAGGAACCCAGCCTATGCCATTTTCGCCGCACACAGGGCTGTCATCGTGACCTCGCCGTGGCCCGTCTCCGGGAATATAACGGCTCACCCGCTTGTGTGATGTCCTTCCAGTGCAGAGCTGGGTCGTTGATGGCAGACCTCTGTCACGACCATGCTCCATAATCAGTAATGCCTTTGATGGGAGGAGAAAGCTAAATTTAAAAAAAAATGTTTTAGAGAAAGAGAGAGAGAGAGAGAGAGAGAGAGAGAGAGAGAGAGAGAGAGAGAGAGAGAGAGAGAGGGAGCATGGATCTTTGAGAGGCTGGCTGATGGGTTTTAAACAGCATCCCATTTGAGCATGCAACACTGAGAGGGATGGGATCTGTCGTCTGGGGTCCCCGAGATGCGTTGATGCGCCACTTTTACGGCGACCCCTCGCTAACATCCTGCAACCCTCCCCCTTGCTTCGTGCCTTCCATCCCTCCTCTCCTGTGTTTCTTGTCCAATCTTGTTAAAATCGTTGCCTTTTCGTCATCCCTTTGCATGTGCTCATGTGCATCTTTCTGATGTGTCACGGAAATGATTCCTCTCTCTACTGATCCCCACTCTGGTTGAAGGGATAACGAGCACAGGGGAGGCGGGGAACACGCAGTTGTTCTCCTTGTTTTTTTCCTGCCCTCTGTCTACTTCAGTTCTCTCTCTCTCTCTCTCTCTCTCTCTCTCTCTCTCTCTGATGGAGAGTTGTAGAGACACGGGGAAACTCATTCCTCTCTCCCCTGGAGGGCCAGATTGCAGCGTTGTGCCGTTAGCCAGAAGTTGGGCTCATGCCTTGGCGGCTCATTAACATATTTCATCTGCACTCACCGCTCTCCCTTCACAACTCAGTTGCACTTCTTATTCTGCATGCGCTTCTTATAAAGAATAAACCAACTTCGACAAGCAGTGGCCTCCTTTGGTTTTGTTTGATCCATCCACCTTAATGTGCGGGCTCTTGGTGTCTTTATACTCATTACCTTTGGCCTCTCTCCGTCCTCAGAGTCATTACCAGTGTTTTTCAGGGAACTGTACATGCACGGGGACACAAAAACCCAGACGAGGGACACACACATACACAAACACACACGCACACACATAGTTATTGAAATGCACCTGCCTCCTTTCTGTCCCCCCTTTCCCCGTCGCACTCTTTTGTCGTCTTCCTTTGTTCAATGCTAATGGGGCGCAGCAATTTCCAGTCATCCTGAGAGGCAGGAATGTTGCACGGGAGACCGGGAGGGGAGTTAACCCTGGCAGCAGGGAGGGCCAGGAGGGGCAAGAGGGACCAGGGTTTTCTTTTCTTTTTTTACACAGCTCCGCACTGGATTCAACTTTGACCTAGAGTCTGAGGCTCTAAAAGCTCAGGCGCTGAGGATAGCACCTTGTTAGACATGACTCTGAGAGGCCAATTATCCGAAGTGTTTCTTTTTCTCGAACATCGGTTTATTTAAAAAAAATGTTTTGGCTTGCATCATGACACAATTACTCTCAGTAACAATCTAGTAAAGAATCCAACTGTTTTCCAAGTTATTTGAGTCGTGGAAAACCTCAGAGATGAACACACTATACTGATAGGATTTGCTTTCATTACATGCAACTGACTGCTCGTGTGAGATAATATATTTTATTCCTCTCCATTAATGGGCCTCGTTCTGCTCCTCGCGAGTGTGTCGTCAGCGGCTCTCCACGATTGAGCTAATTGTTCCTCATCAAATCCAGCAGGTAGTAATTATGCCTTTGTTACGCGCTATCATACTGTTGATACAATAGACGTCTCTCAGGCTGCAATTGTTCTCTGCGATTGTGAGAAGGTAAAAAGGATTATGCATTTTAATAGGTGAGAATTAAAATAATACGAGGCAGAACCCAGCGAGCGGGGAGACCACCCTCTTTGTGTTTACTACCAATGTTTATTCATGGGATCTATGAGTGCAATATCATGATTCAAAGTGACTCATTCGCCGCGCTCAATCAATTGTTCTTGACTGCTGCCGACGATCAAAATGGAAAACCAAATTGACTCCTGTCTCAGTTGATACACAGCAAAAGGCAAAAACAAAGAACTAATTGGCTATTTAAGAGCCGGAGCTCTAAAAAGCTGATTGCCAAGTGCTCTTTTCCGCAGATGTTGTTTGTCGTACAAAAACGGTTGAAAGGGATTCTAAGTGATGGGCGAGCTGATTTTTGAAGAATACACCACTTAGAAGACCCTCTGCTGATTGCTGTTACAGCCACAATCACTCGTTGGCTGAGACCTATAGCACACAACATCTTTCATTTATGGTAACTTGTTTTTAAAGGCTTATATTTTAAAAGTGTTCTCGCCCCAAAAAAGACACAGCAGCATTGTCTACATGCATGGGAATGTTTGTGATTTCCCAACAAAGACCTCTTGTGGTTGGGAGGAGCAGTCCAGTATTTTTATTGCACATTTCTGCACACTTTTATGCAGCGTTGACGTTTAAGTGCGCAGACTAAGTGTCCTTTTCATTTGACCTGTTCCTAAATTGCGTCTACTTCCTTTTCTTAAACAGTCTGTGGTTGTCAAAGCTCCGCAGCCCTTCCAACAGTCAATAACGGTTTACATTAACCATGACCATTATTTTTCCTTAACCTTGGTTTTAGTTGACTGAACCATAACCATAGAGGTGGCAAAGATGCTTGTATGATTCCTTTTTGTCTGGTCATATTAATCTATTTTGGAAGGCAAAGACAAACACTGAGCATTCTGGAACTTTGAAAATGTGATTTTGCAAGAACATCTTCAAGGAAGAGTTTTTGTCATTTTGGGAAATACACTTACATACCTGCAAACTCATGAGGGGTGAAAAATGTGACAACAAACATTTTAAGAAAAAGAGGTCCTATGAATAATTTAGTGATCGGGCCCTAATAATAGTAATAACTTTACATTATCATTATATATAATATGGTTAAAGTCATTGTTCCATGATTCTGTTCCATGATTATGTTCCATGACTCTGTTCCATGATTCTGTTCCATGATTCTGTTCCATGATTCTGTTCCAGGAGCCTGTTCCTTCGACGTGTCCCATCAAAGATGTTTTATTGCGAAGATCACCACATCGCATGTTCTCCGTGTCTCACTCCAATCTCATAAACGCCGGCCGTCCAATTTACCCCCCCCCCCCACCCCAAAACAAAAACTCTTCGGATCTACACAATTCACGTGGATGACCTATTTAGATTTCAAAACGGCGAATTTCGCCGAAAGGTGACAAGTTTGCAGGTATGTAATCTATATTTTGCAAGAGTAGGTGAGAACATTTATAACATTGTCATTGAATAAAAAATAAAAATAAATTGAAAAAGTTCCATTTTTAGTTCGATGGGGCTTTATTTCTTGGCCAGGCGCAGTGACTGACTTCTTGGAATCTTGTTATCATAGTGAGGTCCGCGCACATCTTAATCAGCAGACGGAGATTGCGTGGTCGCCATGGCTATCATGGATATGCACGTTGACACCGTGTGAACTCAGTACAGAGCTCACTGGTCACATACTTACACATACTCCTTGTCTCTATTCAAAGGGAGTGTCTGACATGGGATGTAAATGGCTTTGTGATGTTTCTCCAGTCACTCACGGACTCCTCCTCAATCGTTGACCTCAATTATGTACCCTATGAGGACCCAACTATAACTTAAAGGATTTGAACCCTTATAATCCTTAATTATACATTTCCTGCTTTGATTATTATTCTATTCCAATGTAAAACTATTTTATAATTTTGCAGCTGTACACAAGTGAAAAACACAAGATATGTCTTGGTGTAGGGGCAGTATACAGGGGAATATGAATGCGTGTCTGACTGCAGTTAGTGGTCAGGGTCTAGTGGTATTTCTTGTATCTGTGGAGACGGTGTGAAGCCCAACCAAAAGCAGGCAGAGGAGCTGTATCATAAAGAAGTTAAAGGTAGAGGGAAATAATGTACAATATTACTTAATGTGTCTATTCTGCCTACCTCTAATTCCTGCCAACAACACAGATAAATGACTCATGTCATACAAGCCAAAGATCTAGTTTTAATTGTCATTATCAAACTCACAATATGAAGAACACAAGCCGAGGTAAAACAAATGTACTGAGGACATAGAGTATACTCTCCACTAATTACAGATAGGGCTTAAGATAGGACAGAGAGGCACAATAATTAAGTTGTAATTCAAACGGTGAAGTGAACTAGTGGGAATTGAATTGAATTGGATTTATTGTCATTGCTAGAGTACAGGTACAGAGGCAACAAAATGGCAAGAATGAGGGCTGTGAGAACAACCTGGAGGTCCTAAAGGTCCACTGCTGCAATTGTTTGCTTATAGTCATGCAACACAACACATCGGACAAGTCCTTGCATTTAAGATTCTCAAATCAAGCAAATATATGATATTCATCACCACTTTCATCATGTCCCATTCATTTTCCACCCTGTTAGTAGTCAGTTAATTACAATTAGTATAGTCTCTCGACGTCCAACAAATGTTTCCATATGATCCATGATGGTAATAATGTGTTCAACTCTCAAAGAAATCTGTAAAACCGTTTTAAAAGTTTGAAATCCTTATGGAAAAAAAATAATTGGTATGATGGTTCATTTGTGAGTTTTGGAGGCCCAGGATGGCTTTTTTCATCTATTTCCAGTTTATATGCTAAACTTAAGTCAACAGCTTCCGGCATCATATTTTATAGTTGTATTAATTTTTTCAGATTTCTTGGCAAAAGTGCAATGTGTTTTCCCCCAAGCATCAATCTGTTCCATTTCCAATCATTTGATCAATACCATATTTGTTGTTTCATTTTTGGTTGACTGACATAATAAATTAATCTGCCACAATCTACAAGTATATTAACAAAATCACATGTTCCCTGCAGCACACTGCCAAACCACTACATCAGCATACTCAATGAGTGAGCCATGAAGCAGTGAGCCTCATCATAACATTTTACTCATAAACAGGGAAGGTGTCTGTCTTTGCAGAAGTCGGTTTGAGTGCTGGTGTCTGTATTTCATCAAGTAATTTGCAGATTAAGAGCGACAGTTTGAAAAAAAAGAAGACTAATCGGTTTACTTAAAGACGGAAGATTTATAAGCATCTGAGTCATCTCTTGTTCCTGTTTTTTCATTAAGACTTTGCAGAGTTTAATAAGTTCTACTAAATGCAAAAATGCAACAAATCAAATTTGATAAGATCACTACTTGGACGTCTTGCAAAAAACGTTTCCCTTCACTGCGTCTATGATGTAACAGCCAAGTAATGAAAACAATTAAACTTCCTGTGTGTGTTTGTGTGTATGTGTGTAGATGTGTGTTTGTGTGTGTGTGTGTGTGTGTGTGGGGGGGTCGGGCGTTCTCTGTGATTCATAAGGTCGGTTGACGACCTCTGCTTTTTGGTTTGTTTCCTTCAGATTTTGTGTAAAGAGCCTTTATTAGGAAATATATATATATCACCTTGAGAGCACTGCAAATGTCCCTGCTGTGGGACTCAAGAAAGGATTATTTTATTCTCATAAAAGGATTGTTTTTGTGAGCTCGAGGCACCCCCGTCACAGAGTGTGTGATTGCTTCTCCATTAGTTCAGAATTTTTTCTTTTTCAAAATAGATCCAAAAGTAAAGGAATGCGGCACAAATAGTTTTAACCTTGGTGGTTTTGAACCAAAATGGTGAATGGACTGCTAGGTCGTGCTGGCACAATGCAAACTGAATATATTTTCAGTTGTCGAAAACTCAAATTAACTTCTCAAACACCTCCTGACTTTGAACCACTTCTTCGGCAGCGGAATCTTTAAATCCCCGCCCCCCCACACGACTGGTCCGCATCATCCAGTCGGTTGAGTGCTTTCTCAACGATACCAAACACCCTCAAAACTGTAGCGAGACTACATCCGTCCTCCGATTCAAGAGCCCGGGAGTGCAGACTCTGCCGGCGTGATGAATGGAGTGTTTGCGCTCCTTCTCATGTAATGCATTGGCTTGCTCCTCTGGAGCCCCCTTTCGTGCATCTCTTTTGTCCCCTCCGTGCAGATGCTATCAAACACAGCAAATGCGTCACCCTGTTGTATTTTCTTAGGGGCTTTCATCTGTGCTCGCCTTTATCTAAAAACGGGATGACGACGGGGAGTGCTGTGACATTTATCGCCGTGCTTGTATGTGAGTGACTGTGTGCCGGCGTACGGACCCTTTTGTCTTTATCTTTGAGGAGCGGTTGGATACACAGGGCAAAATAGCAGCAGAAAGATGGAGATAGTAATGTGCGCCGGGATGCTGGTATCTCACGGGGTTTCCTGCTGAGCGCGGCAGGGGATGGCTCTGCTTCCATGTGTGTGCGCGAGTCCAGTCTGAGACTGAAAAGCACACTAATACTAATAATGCACTAAAAGTTCCCTAGCTGCATGTGGAGCTTAGATCACCCTCGACCACAAGGACATTCTGCAGTTTATGATTAAACCCCAGACACTGGCATAGATAGAACCTCTGGAAGTGTTTAGTGGCTTCCCAGATAAGAGCCGCCGCGGTTTGGAAAACGTGCGTTCTGGCACGGTTTAGGCTCTTTGATAACAGCACGAGGCGGCAAGACTCCCGCCAGCCGGGAGAACTTCTGTGCGAGGGAAGCTGTGCCTCGCTGAAACACATTCATCATGTTGTCTTCTTACTCACCCCTTAAACAACGCCAGCATTTACATAGCCCAAATAACATCTGTCTTCGTGTCAGCCTCGTCCCCCGCAACCCCAAAACACACCGCCGAGTGTAACAGACGGACTGCGTTCACAATCAGGCCTCCAATTAGTTGGTTTGGAAGTTTTGATGTGGCTGGGAGACTTATAAGCAAACGCCTTTGAATAAAGCAAATGGTACATTACGCGATCAGCTTTCAAAAAGACTTTCAGAGTGTCTTGTTTCAAACCACAAACTGAATGATGTCAGCCTCGCCAAGCAGATCCTCCGTCCACATTTAGAAGAGCTTCATTACATTTTTCAGCTGTAACCACTGATGTTCTGTGACAAGCTTCCTGGCAAACAGATTTAGTGGCAAACTTGCGAAAAAATCTTCCTTTCAAGAAGATGTGCAGAGATTATGGGCACTCTGATGCTTTGTCCATGTCCAAGGAAATGTCAGCCGAGAAAGCAAACAAATAACAGCTGCTCATTTAGGCCGACATCTGAGTTAATGAAATGAAAGACAGAAAAAATTAGGGCCCGAGCAAAGTACGGCCTGTCTATAAGAAGTAGGCGAACATTCTTCACCAAAAGGCGGCTAAAGTGCTAATGCTCTCTAAAATGTCATCAGTCAAATCGCCGCCTTCATCTTCTGCTTCCAGCTGCTTCGATCGCAAGATTTCTTTCAGCCCAACATTGATTGACAAAGAAAGGATTGATGAGGGTTTCACCGTGAGCTTGTCTGCCCTGGCGACACATCTATTCCCCTTCAACAGTTCGCTCTGAACAGACAAGACAAAGTGACCGGTCGCCTGGTTGCGCGTTCCCCCGACATTCGTCTTTGTCTGGAACATGCAAAGACACAATCTGTCTGCGCGCACATCACTTATTCTGAACATCCCTGTGTGTGACTGGCTCACTCATCCTGCATGTGAGCGGATGCTGAACAACTACAGGGTTTTGGCTCTTTGATGTTCCCGTAGGCTCGGTCCTGGGCACCGGATAACTCGCTGTTGGCGAAAGGGAGGCGACGAGGTGGGAGCGGGAGCTGTGAAACTCGGTCTGAAGGCCTCGGGGGAGGGCTGTGTCTTGTAGGCGGGTACAATGACCGAATGGCGCCTGCTCTAGAGGCACCAGATGGCCGGGAGGGGCAGGGGCCCATGCCAACAGGGTGAGGGGACCGTGTCACTCTGTGCATCTGGAGCCTGTGTCGGGATCCTGGCCGAATCGCGATGTAAGGCCAGCCGTTTGGAAAATTCAAGTTGGGCAAAGGATGAGTCGAAATGCAGCCACTCACCTGATGCTGCACCGATGTGCAGGGAGTCAGTGGCAGTCATCCAAATAGGATCTGAGAGTATGGAGAGCAGTTCGAGCGAGACTGGCTTTGGCATCTGGACAGCATACCTGGGTGAGGTAGAAGTTGTAGCTCATCAAAAAGTTCTGCTTAATTATAGACTCATCCAGGTGAGTTGAAGTGCCAAATAAGTTATATTTCGAACATTCAGCACCAGGGAGCATGGCCCAACCATAATCCCCATGAAGTGGTTTCTGTGGTTTGCTCTTTACCTGTGTCGGTCCATCTCAAGAAATCTCACTGACAACCTTGAGGATTGCGCATATATTTCATGTAGCCCGACTTCTTTCAATTTTTTGAATGTCTTTAATTTCCTTCATTTAACAAAGCCGTGGATATGTGGCTACTGTATGACTACACTGAAAGCAAACACATTGGTCTTCTATGGCCTGCAACAACCACTGACCTACCATCCGCCCTAGGTCCATCCTCAGGGATGCGTCGTCCAGCAGAGCTGATTAGAACATCAATGCAAAGGTGATGCTCATTTCAAGGACAACTACCACTGGAATGTGGATCGAGTCTGACAAGCCTGTGTTCTTTGACTTTCTTGTGTGGCCTTTTCCTCCAGCCGCCACCGAGTCCCGTGGATGGCTGGCTGAGACTACACAGCTCAAAGACACTCACTGATCAATATTTGAGCAGCTCGGCGTGGCCGGAACTCCCCGCCCATGTCATCGGGGTCCCCGTTCCTCTCGCTGGGACAAGTGCCAGGACATGCCGGGCTGTTTGAGACCCGCTTACCGAGGCGATCCAGCACCGCAGCAAGAACATCCCTTGATCCATTATAGATGAACTGGGGAATTTGCTGGCAAGCTATACACATGTAATTGAAGGAAACAAGGCGGATACATCAATGTATGAAGAATAAACACATACATATGCTGAACATGTGCCAAAGACACAAACACAAATCTTAGTGCATCATTACGGAGGTCTGAACAACACGACCGGTTGGATGCTCAGGGCCCGCCACATGGAGAGGGGGGCGGGTGGCAGAAATTGACACTTCTATCGTCATTCACTAAACATCGACAGATAGTCGGAGCAGAACCTGCGGCTTGGAGAAGAAGTGCGTCTCCATCCTGGTTTCTTGGAGAGCTCCGCACCTCCGCAAACAAAGTTCAAAATTACAAATGTGATTCAGCCGAAATATCATCGTGGTAAAGGATAGAATTTCTGCCTTTGATCTCTGCAGAGTTGCCACAAATAGCTATATTTCACTGTTTTATAACTTACGTTGATACTTCTGGTTGAATTACTGGAGCCAACTTGCAATCATTTTTCTGATAATTTATGCAGTAAGTCTTTTTTTTGCTTCCTATCACATCAAGCAATACTTTGATAAGTGTTTAATTACATTAGAGAGGAGAATTGTGTTGCCTGATAAGTACTTTAGAATACATTATCAGTTGGATGTATGCAGAGCGCTGATTTATTGTGTTGCTCTTGTAATACTCTGTTAATTAGAAGAGGGGAGGGATATTTAATTAATGTTGGTGGGGAGGATTAAGGACACAGGGGCAACAACTTGTCAATTAGAAGCACGGACGTAAAACACAAGCCAGATAACTGACAGATACACCGACTGCACACAAACAAGATGCAAACAAGGTTTGATTGTTTTGTCAACCGCTGCTGGTTTCCAGTCAGATTGAACGTGAGCTTTTTTTTGTTTTCACGTGCCGCCGTTTCGATTAATATACAGTTTCTTGCACTTCCTGTTTGAGTTTGTGTTTTTAGGGAATAATAAGCACCCTGGACTTTGAGGAATTTACCAGTTTTCATCAGTTCTGTATTCAGTTCCTCGATTCTGCTGCGTGGCAAAAACCATCTGTACTACCCAAACAGCACGGCGTCCCTTTTTTTTGGACTGCCTCCCCGCTCCTTTTCGTCCCATCACTATTCTGTATGTGTACACGTATGCACGACAGAAATGATTACAGATTAGAATCTTTTGCTCCGTGGTCTCCTGTCTTGCTTCTCCCTCAACCTTCTGACATGAAACTGTTGATTTATTTCATTCCCTGTTTCCTTGGCAACTCTCTCCGAGAGACCAGCAAGGTTTCGGCAGGAGACAGAGTGCGGCAGTGGAGTCATTATTTACTGCAGGACTCAAGCTCTGATATTCACTGACATGCTTTACAGCGTCATCCCCTTTCCTCCCATGTCTATTTCTACCCCTCATCAGGACGTACATGATTACAGTCTCCATGGCGATGCTGTTGGTCGGGTTACTGACTGAACATTTTGAAATGGACCTATTATCTGAAAGAAATGGTTGGAAAAATTCATGTTAACATCTAAAAACAACATATTTAATAGGGCTCTGAAACTGTGAAGAACTTGTTGAGGTTCATAATCAAGAACGTGCTTCAAGGCTAATTAGAAGATTTATTCTACGTGCTAATCACTGTTTGTTGGTTCAGCGTCCTCACAATGAGGCAAGGCATGCAGAAAGGCCACCTCTTACTGGGTGATAAATCTAAATCTGAAAAGTGTGAAATTCAATAAGCTGGCTTTTAATTTCCGCCCATTTTCACATTCTCCATTCATCCATGACCATAAACTGAACAAGAGTGCTATGAGCGGCTGTGGCATGCATGGAGAAACAAATGGAGTTCACCTTGTCCCAAACCCATTCATCATCAGCTGTCAAGACCAGGGCAATGTCAGCTCACTTTCATTTGAAACATTTGATAAACTTTGGTTTACAATTAGATGATGCAAGACAATTGTAAACAAATTAGACACTGCATGTCATGTCCCCCCCCCCCTCTCCCCCCCCACACACACAAACACACAGCATGTATGTGTGGGGGGAATAAGTCCAGGTATTTCCCATCAAATACAGTTTTTATTAAGGCAAAAATCTGTTCATAAAAATGTCATAACCAATTGTGTTCCCATTCATCATTTGTTTTACTGGTAGGTTATTGCACCAGAAATAATAAAGGAAGTCACAAAATCCGAACATCCAAAATCATATATTACATGTTTTTAGCTAAACAATTTTGATTTGATCCCATAAAGGTGCTTATCCAATTTAACGGCACGGCTCCATGTACAGCAGTGTTGGTCTGTCGGTTAACTCAACACGTCCAGACTTAAATATATGTATTCCTGTTTGATAGATTTGCAATTAAAACGTTTACAGAGAGTCGTCGCCCTGAGAGGATGAAGTCTACTGGCTCTGGTGATCCAGTGGATTTTCCTGAAGCACCACCAAACATTTTTTGTTTTGAGGGAAATGTTAACTAATTTAGGATTAATTGTAACAACTTTGGTGATCCCTGCTATTTGATCTTGGTCAAAATTAAAACATGTGGAAAGCAAACAAAATCAGGGCTGGATCCCAGTAATCCTCTTCTGGCTGTATAGGAACAACTTCATGCAGCCATGTTTTAAACGTTCCAAGAACAGTGGGAGCTGTTTTAATTTAAGGTTTAGCAATGAGATTATATGTCATCCTAAAATACTAAATCTGACAGGGTCATTGTATTGTGTGTGGCACACAGATGATGTAGCATCAAGTAATAACTTTATTACATTTTCACATAATACATAATACAGAAAATAACTAAATTGAGCTGGAAAATTATTGTTTTTCAGCAACAATAACATCCCTGTTCGTTCTCTATCTTGCATGCTGTTTATGACCGGTTATGAAGCACAAATGGAACACTTTGAAACAAAAAGTTGTGCTTGTCAAAGTGATGTGATTTCAAACACACAGCAAGCTTTGACAGACACGCAGGTGTTGGTGGTCTCCTTGACCGACCTTCCGAATTGCCTTGCACCAAACGGCGTCTTTTGTCTCTGAAATGGCAGCAATTAGCGGCTGGAGCCGAGCGGAAGGGGGTTATTTTGAATGTGCGTGGGGGCAAATGCAGTAAGAAGGGAGTGAATGGGAGAAAGATGAGGCCCGAGAGAGCCACAGGGGCCCGGAGTGGGAGGCAGGGAGAGGGAGAGCCAGAAGGTCAGTGATAATTAGAAGCCTTTGTGGCCCTCACAAGAGGCTCAGGAGGAAGCCCACAGATGGGTTCTCAGCTCCCAGACACATTGGAAAGGGTGGGTGGACACACACACACACACACACACACACACACACATCAACACACACACACAAACAAACAAACACAAACACACACTCCCATACACCTGAAGGATGCTGTAGTGAGAGTGGACAAACAAGTGACAGTGGGCACAGGTGCATATGGAAGAAAGAAGAACTGACTGGAAAAATTTAAGCAATCATTTTTTTCTATAATTGTTACCCAGTCTTTTTTTCTAAATGATGAATTTGTATAATGACAGCTATTTCAACATTTTGACAAGGGGATGCTGTTTATGAAATTGCCATGACAATCTGGCAGCCAGTTTTCCTATTCACAACACATGATCCTGATAATGTCCCACAGTTGTGCTGGCTTAATTAACATTCATTTGCTTTGGAATGTGTTTCCTCCACCTTTTACCTTTATGTCAATTATGTTACCTGGGTCGATATCCGCCCTTAAGCTTTCCTTCCTCGTAACCCAGTGAAACCCGGTCAAAAAATCAATTAAAGTAACCGTGACTTGCAGAGGCCTCAGGTGTAGCGAAGGCGGAGAACCCGGGAACCTGGCAATTAATGGCCTGACATTTCTATCCTGGTAGCATGCAAATCCACTGCCGGAGTGTGTAAACGGGGAGGTGAGGGAGATCATTTCTGAGGGGCCACAATGCTGCTGTCTCCAGGCGGATCAAGAGTAAAATCCAGTTCAAACCAAAGATTTCCCACAAGATAAAATCGTTTGTCAAGTCGCCAGTTTCAATAGCCAATCAGCTTGTAGCAAAGTCAGCTGCCAATGTCAGTTATAAACTGTCCCGGTCCAATGGCAGAGCTTTGGGTCGGAGGAGAGAGAGGATCGCCTCATCAATTTGTTTGAGGAACAGCAGTGTATGTTCTATCCGGCTTCTTTCATCCTCTTACGCAATGACCGTGATATTGACGCTATTGACACATTTCGCAGGCTCATGTGCAACAGGATAGAAGGTATGGTCTCATGATCTATGATATTTAAACCTCTAAGTTCAAGTGCTGCCCGGCGATCTCTGGGGCTAAAAAGTGAAGTGAATGTTGAAGTGCCGATCTATTGGTCATCATGGGACGGCTCCTCCGGTTGTATAGAAGTCTATGAGAAAATGACTCTACTTCTCTCTTAATTTAATCCCCCAGTAAACTTTGTAAACACAAGTGTATGGTCTCCATTGCTTGTTTCTAGTCTTTTTCAATACAGCAGGGTGTTCATTTAGTAAATTATGATCCATGTAGAGTAAAACAATAGTGAAATTGGTTTAGGCTTCAGTGAGTGGCTACCTTGTGATTGACCCTCTCGTTTCTATAAACTAAGTCGGAGACTGCACTAGAATCAGAAAGACAAGTTCTGCATCGTGACATTGGTGTGAACTGGAAGGTTTCAGAACGTTGCATTACATATGTACATAGAGGGTGGAATGACCTTCGTTCTCCTGTAACCATGCAGTGATGGCCGTCAGTTAAGGCCTTGACAAGCACTCCAACCTCACCAGGCTGTCCGGGAGCTAACTGGCTGATAGAAGCACTTCTGTCGCCGCTGGTTGGCTGTCAGGAAGCGTCTCCGTTAGAGGTGTTGACCTTACTGTCACTGTCATCTGATAAATGTAAAAAAGCACTGGCTATCGACTCACGTGTCTGCCTGCCTTTCAGCTGGCATTTGCAATTTGCCTCTCCGGCATTCAGCCTTGTTTACTAGGAACGTTTTTTTTTTTTTTCCTCGATGAGGTAAATTATATCTGGGAGAGCGTGACACAGGAGAGGGATCCGCCATACAAATGCCCTCATCGCTTTATATTCTCTCGACGCTGGTGTTGCAACGTCTCCCGGTGTTTTGGAGTCGGCGCAGTGAGCGACGTAAATGGTGCTGTAAACAAATGTATCGTGACAAGAGGGTCAACATTCGACTGCGGCGCTGACAGCCGAGGCAATGGGAAGAAATTACTCCTGATTGATATTTTGCCTCTTGTCAGCAGAGCAATTTCAACCCCGAGCAGACGGACAGGATTGAAAGTTCCCCCGCAGAGCCCCCGTGTTCTGCCTCACCGCTATGTAAATAACTTGGGTGTGTAACATTTTAATGAGCTTGCGGTAGATGTCTTGGCTAAGCAGGTCACCTGTAGTAAATGTACGCATGATAGATCGTGTGTAATTACTAAACTTTGTTTAATCTCAAGATTACTGTTTGGCATGTTAATTCGGCGTCATGCATAACATGCAAATATGAGCTAAATGTCACCTTCATTAGGGGATCGGCGTCTGGATGCGGGACAACCTTTCTTTACGCCTTTACATTGGATTTAGATGAGTGAGCACTGCCTGGAGGCCAGAGGGGGGGGGGGATCCTCAAAATGAGGTTGTCCTCAGAGACCATGGCCTTCTGGATGTATGCGTGTGTGTGCCCATCCGGAGATATATAAATGTGTTTGTGTGGCGGCATCAAATCCATTATGCCCCCCCATGTGCTCCCTTCCCTCAGCCTAGTGTTGATAATGAACAATGACTTGATTGTTGACTGCTGCGTGAAATGTCAGCTGTCTGTTTGTCCCTATGTGACATGTGTCATTTTGACGGGAGCAGTTTTTCCAACATCGCTTCACAGCCGTCTCCGTTCTTTTTTTTCTTTTTGTGCGAAAGTGTTTATGTGTTCTCTCGAGGCGGCAGCTCTCCTCAGCAGGAACCATTAAGAAATCTCACAGATCAATCCCATTGCTCAAGCTGTGCGGCTGACGTACAAAGCGTTGGGCCCAATTATTGCCGTTTCCATTGTAATGACGGTTTGCACATGTGCATATTTATAGTTTTCAAATGCCCTTTGCCATGCGGAGAGGAATATTCCACTTGTCTATCACCAGATCCATCCAAATCATGTCAGCTGAATCAAGTACGCAAGCCGTCAACACGGCGACCTCCCTGTGCTCTGGCGAATAACAACACTCAAGTTGGGCTCGGTTCAATGCAGTGAACTTTTTGATTATTGACAGCAGCAAATAGAAGGTCATCCAGATGGCCAACACCTTCCTACTTCATGTTCCCACCATCATCCATCCCAGGGACCTCTAAGCTCTCTCCAGTGAGGATGAAGCTCCCCATGGTGTCATGTTGATTCTGACTGGCAGAGCTGCAGCTTTGGCCTTTTCCCCCCTTCAGGCAAAGTAGGAATGTGTGTGTGTGTGTGTGTGTGTGTGTGTTTGGCAATTATCAGGGTGCGGCGATGTACATGTGGGCGCTGTCCCTGATAATGAGCTAAATAGCATTCAAATTGTGGACCCTGCCATCTGTCCAAAGAGGTGGGGCACAGAAAAGCTCTCACCCATTGTGTTATAATGTTTAATATTCCCACAGAGCAATAATAGGACTGCACAACATGACTCAAACACGTGCATTTATGCAAGATTGCATTCGGACACTCTGTCAATCATTCTGCTACTTTCTTAATTGTTTGTTTCTGTCCCCTCCCATTACATTCTTTTTCTCTGACTTAGTTATACATATCTGAACATACTGCACAGAAACATGTGTAGGTCTACCTGTAAGTAATTGGCTCTGAGCGGCATTCCACTGCTTTCACACATAAAGGTCAGTCAAATTGTCAATGGGAGTACTACTCAGCCTGGGTAAACGGCTGTATAATGTCAAGTATAGTCATAAAGGTTATCTTAGCTTGGGCTTGGACACAGCAACGTGTTCACAAAAAGATCACGAATAACACGCCAAATTACAAACTAGGCAAGTTCTCTATTATTTCATGCGCCTGTCGTGATAATAAAATTCTGGAGTAGGCCTACTCATTTGATTGGCAGACAAATAAAAATGCAAATGCAAAATGATTAACACAAATTCATATCCATCTATCATGTGCACAGCAACACCAGCGCATCATTGGTAGTTAATAATAATAATGTATCCTTTATTGATCCCACAATGGGGAAATACTTCTCTGTATTTGACCCATCCTTCATCAAGAAGGAGCAGTGGGCTGCAGTGAAGCAACTGGGGGGGTTCAGTGTCTTGCTCAATGACACTTCGGCCTGCAACTAATTGGGAGAGCGGGGATCGAGCCTGCTACCTTGCGGTTGCGGGACGACCACTCTCCCCACTAAGCTAAACCTCCCCCACCGCTGAACCTCTTCGATGCCTCATGGCAGGGTTACACAGCTCTGCATCGCCGTTTATTTTGAATGTCGCCGCAGCGTCACTAAAACAAACTAAACGGCTGACGCAGTACTTGAGCGGACTGCTAATATTTGCCAAATAGCGCTTCATAACAAGTAGCCTAATGCTGAAGTTGGTGTAATTAGTTTGGTAGGTATCATAGTCATAAACCAAAGTATTGGACAAATTGAAAATGGCACTAGATGTAAAATCCAGGTGTCACCAAAGCGATGTGGAATCCTATTAGCGGGGACAACAGTTATATATTTTAGAGACCAAAGTTGTGGACGATTACCATACAAATTATATCCAACTTTCTTCTCCTTGAGTAAATTACCTGCATCATTTGGATTGTTTGAAGACTTGCCCCAAACCCTTTGCGTTAAAACAAAATACATCATATCAGGAGAGCAAAGGTCCCACTTCAGAGACCTTTTTCTTTAAATATTATGTCCTTCTAAAATAAATAACCCCACCCTGATGCTGTTCTCTGGAGAGTATCCGGTGTTCAGCCATCACTCTTCTCCTTCAGGGCATGTATGCAGACACTACCACCGCTGTTGGAGATTGGAGAGGAGATGATGGGTGCTGCTGCTGGAACTCATGTGGCACATAAACAGTTTCCAGGTATCTGCTTTTCCAGGCTGCAGGGCCGCTGACCTGTATACCACTGGCTGTGCATGTCAGATGTCAGCTCTTCAACTGCAGGAAATAATTGCAGCGGCTGGTTGTCTCGACCTTAAATGTTCATCTGCATCAGATACACACACAAAGCCAAGTTGAAAATACAAATTGCCACAATTTCATAGCCAGAAAAAAAGAATGGAGACAAAAAGAAATGCCCTGAATGCACCATAAAATTCTGCAAAATATTTAGTTTTATGACCGAACCGCGAAGTATAACCTTTCATTTTCACTTTCCTTTGCAGACCCATTTGTTAATGTCTTTTAAACCCATTACGAAAAAAATTAAAATATGAATCAATCAATATAGTTTCAATATCATATGGACATTCATTTAGGTAAAAAAAATATTAAAAAATGTACCATTTACAACAATAACGGAGACTTCAACCTGCGTTCAAACAACTCTGAAAACTGAGGATTTCTGTTCAGCAGTTAATTAGCATGTCATGTCCAAAATATATAGTATTACTGTGATTTGCTCAAACGAGGCCTCATTTCCAAACCTCCGTATTTTAACTGATGTTGAAATGCTCTTGTGTTTCTTCTTCTTCTTCTTCTTCTTCTTCTTCTTCTTCTTCTTCTTCTTCTTCTTCTTCTTCTTCTTCTTCTTCTTCTTCTTCTTCTTCTTCTTCTTCTTCTTCTTCTTCTTCTTCTTCTTCTTCTTCTTCTTCTTCTTCTTCTTCTTCTTCTTCTTCTTCTTCTTCTTCTTCTTCTTCTTCTTCTTCTTCTTCTTCATTGAATGTGAAACTTTACCCTCAATTAGATTTCTGTGAATGTATTTAAAAGGACAGAAACTCTGACACTCGCTGCTTCTTTTTATACATTTTGATTATGATGCGTTCAAGGAGTCTGGCAAAGGTAGATCATCACAATGTGTTGGAATATAATCTTGTAAAAAATACTTGTTTCTCACTACTTTGCCCACTTTGCTTGATTTATTTGAATTCATTGTCACATAATAATGCAGCTGACGATTAGGATTGTTGGGAGCTTCTGATGATGCGAGCAGCCTGGAGCAGAGGAAATTGCTGGCACCATTAGAAGTAAAGGAAAAAGCCAACCTTGCATAAACCGCCGCGTCAACAAAAAACAAACCAATTTTGTAAACAGCTGGAGGGGTGGAGGATGGACAGGGAGGGCAAGGCGGCGCCAATAGTTGGCTGCGAGGGCAGCAATCAGTTTTAAAAGTGCTTTTAAATGGTTAAGTTCGAGGGAAGTGGCTCCGTGCACTCGCTGAAACAAATATCTCATGTTTATATTTAGCTTAATCTATAAAGAACTAAGTGTCTGCAGTTATATCTGATCCAAAACACTCATTCTTTTTGGATGGCCCGTCGATGGCTGCTGCGTTTTCTCCACTTGTAGATTGTCTCTTGAAGCACATACGGCAGCGCATCGATCGCGTATATTGAGGTCGGTCACGGGGCGGCCATTAGCGAACACCGGCTCAAGCAGAACATTAGGAGATGGGTTGGTGAGCACTACTACTGGCTTTTTAATAATAAAACCAGTGGGCTCTCATTTTTAACCACTCGTGGAGGGGCGTTGTTGATTGATTTCATTCTTCGGCTAGAAATATTGATAGGCTTCACGCTCCTTGTTGTGAAAAATCAATGACAGGAGTCATGAATAAGGAGAGATCGAGACCGCAAAGGAGATGGAGAGAAATAAACTACTTGTGTTACACTGGACAAAAATGCAATTCAAGGTGAGACAGCTGGAGCGGGAGAGGTGGTGCGATTTCCTCAAAATGTCCAAATTCAAAGGAAAGTACAGTACACTTCCTTTCCTTTGCATTGTAAAAAGGAGGAAAGGAAGGACAGGAAGGGGGAGGAGAGGGAAGGAGAGGACTGCAATGAAAAGAAAAGGAAAAGACCAAAGAGGAAAGGGTAAAAAAGGGTGGGGGAAAATAGAAAGGAATTGAAGGAACATTTAAAAAAATTTAAAGAAAAGGAAGAATAAGGAAATAAAAGAAGAGCGATGGGAACAGAAAAGGAAAAGAAGAAAAGCTTTGGGGCAAGGAAAGGACAGGATAGAAGGAGAGTTCAAATCAATGGCGAAAAAGGGAAGGAAAGGGTCAGGTAAAGGAGATGAAGGTAAATGAACAAAAGGAGGAGGAAAAGATAAGAAAGAAAACAGAAAAAGGAACTAAGAGAAAGAGAGAAAAGTATAGAAAGGGAGGGAATTGTAATCTGTAACAAGGTAGACTTGAAAACATCACAGGGGAGTGCGAGACATAAAGAATGCGGTCTGACAGACTGATTACTTGAGAGTGACCCCTCAGGCTTTGCAGACCCTGAGGTCCACTGCATGTCGCTCTCCCTGCAGACGAGGCTCCAAGGCTCCGAGGCTCCGATGACTCGGCGAGTCCCGGGACCGCGGAGCGACGACAGGCCACGCCAGAGCTAATTACCCCTCAGAGACGCGAGGAGAATCAGTCCGCCTTGTCTCTCTCATGCACATACACCGAGACCACATATTAATCCCATTCGCCCTCGTCTCTGGTGACATAGACCTTCTAATGAATCAGGAGAGCCTTTTTGAAGCATCTTGTGCCTTTCAACTCTACCTCCTCAGTTTAATTTGAAAGTACAATCTTATTTTTTTCCCGTTGGTCAATCAATGACAAAAGCTGATTTGGATTGACACCCCGAAAGATTTCGTTGCACAAATTAACCACGCCGATGCGCCGACACATTCCATCATCTCATCTGTATGCCTGCCATGCCGATGTTTGTCTGATTTGAAATCGGTAAGAGAACTGAGGCAATACATGCAGTTTTCTGGTAATGGCCCCTGCTCAGACTCCGCTAAATAATTGGACCGACACACTTTTCCTCTCCAATGTGATGGAACTCCGAGCGATGACTGACGCCACAGCCTCGATAAGTGTCGCATTGACAGGCGTAACTTGAATATGAACACACTCACACAAACGATGCTGAGACCTCCCGCAGCTATCTGATGCCCGAACGCACTTTCTCCTGCTCCACTCAAGGCAGTGGGAGGAGCCAGTCCTGTGTTCCTTTTCATTTTCTGTTGTGCGACTACAGGAGCACAGACAAGGCCATGATAAATTAACAATCTTAACATTAGTAATACAAAAAAAGGTACAAAATGTCAACCGAAAGGGGGAACAATCAGGATTTTTTTTTTTAACTCTATGCTATCTCTTTAATTTGATTTATTTCCCCAACATTCTGAGTGTTAACCCTTTACAATAGAAAACCACTTACAAAACCAGTGTTTTGCCACTCCTTTGCAATACTACCATTTAATTAAAGGCAAAAATGACAGTTACGTGACACTGCAATCAACGATGACTCAACATAATGACGACTACTCACTTTGAAATCTCTATACGCACTGCTCCTATAGATTATTATACTCATATTGAGTGGCTATGATGAATTTTCAATAAGGGAATGGGGCAGCTTGTACAGCCAAACCAGTGAACATTGCTGTTCATTGTGGATTATGTTATTGACAACTCCTTAACATTAAAGCCTGATCCTTTTTAATGAAAAATAATCACAGTTCAGCACCAGACAGCACCACAACTCACATGGTGGATTAGAGGCCTTGTCAATGGCAATACTGTTGGTGTGACATCGGGGAAGTTATGGGCCCCCAGGGGGTGTGTGCCTCGAATGATGAGCACCGTGTGTGTCATCATCATGCTTTCTCCGGAGGCTCCCATGGGTGTCCTTCCCCAAAGGCAACACTCTCCCTGATGAGCTGGCAACAGAACAATAACTAGCTCCCAGCTGGTTTTGATGGTGTGGAGGCTTTAAAGCGTTAACCGGGTGAGCCTGTCGCCCTTCTTTTTATTTTTTTCAGTCAGTGTTGAGTTTTCACAGTCGACTTTTCTGTATTCCCCGTTGTGTTGCCTATCACTATTCATCCGTCATTTCAGGATGCTGGAAATGTCAATGACATGCAGCAGCTGGAGGGAATGCTACAGTGTAATTCAGCTCCAAACTGGCACATCATAGGATACATCACAAATGTAACCCCACATCTACTCTGAGCCGTGGGAGCACATATGTGCTGCTATAGGGGGGAGGGGCTACGGCAGTTGCTCCATGATTTATTATAGCCTTGCAGAAAGTAAAAGTATGTGATGGGGGGGACTTGTAGGAGCCCTTTGATCTATCCCTCCTGCAACCCCCAAAAACCTCCCTCTAAGGTTTGTTTTTTACACATTTATTTTCTACACAGCCACATTTCAGCCACATCGGCCTAAGCCGTGTGTGTTGAAACGTGTGTGTGCGTGTGTTTCCTATCCAGGGTCCCAGCGGGCCATCTATCTGAGGCGCCCACGCCGCAAGAGGGGGAGCGTCTCCCTGACCACACAGGTGTGAATGGATTCCTGTCTTTATTTCATTTAACACTCGGGTCCCCGGCGGAGCCACGGGTATGAAAAGAGAAAAGGGGGGGGGGGGGGGAGGTGACAGAAAGGTGGGAACGATACTTCCTTTCCCCACATCCATTGTCACAAATAGGAGCATGCTGTTAATGGATAGCAATGCGAGACACCTGACAACGAGGGGGATTTCCAGCGCACCTACAAACGGTTTCATATTAACACGTGTTTCTCCTTTTTTTCCACCTCCGTCCAATTTCTATTTCTATTCACGCATGACTTACCACCTCCATATTTCATTATCCCTTGAATGAGGCCGAGCCCGATCAAGCTTGCTGCGAGAGACGCTTGATTTTACTTTTTTTTAATAGGATACCTGAGAGTCCTGAAGCTTGGGCATCTTAATTGGAAAACTCAAAGATGATGTGCATGCACATCCAGGGGCCCATCCAAAATCTGGCTAATGAGACCCTTGTAGAGCCGAGGAGCTTGAAAGGGTCTTAGAGCCAAAGTGGTTTTCGGGTCAATTCCTGCCTCCTGATACCCTCCTCTTCACCTGTGTGTGGTGCCCTCACCCGCAATTACATCTCTTCTTGCCGAGTCATTTCTTTACCAGCACTTTTTTTTATTGCATCTGCAAGACACACAGCAATAAAGTCAAGGTAACCATGGATACATGAGGGCCACATCACTGTTTTTCTTGCCTCTTCCTTGTCAATGCTATTGAAACATACCTCTTTTGAATTTAAGTATTAGGAGTCTCTTATTTCTCCTGGTTCCTCGAGGTTCTGATTGATGTGTGGGAAGGAAACAATGCTGCATGGGCTTTAACAGAGCTTTTCCTATTTTATAGAAGGAGAAAATAAAAGCTTTGAGGTGATGCCGGGGAAGTTAACAGGGATTTTTAAGCCTTGACTTTTTATATTTCTTTTAACAGAATTTGTAATTACTCGAGAAAGAAACAGCCGCGTCTCAGTCTGCCGCCCTGATTGACGGAACGTCTAATCTCTAGATGGAGTTAATGAACACATCAGCTAATTAGAAGCACAGGGAGTGTGCTTTTACATGCCCACAATCACACACACACACACACTTATACACACACACACACACACACACACACACACACACACACTCGCCCCTCAATTCTCACAAAAGTAACCAGCTTTCCGTCTTTGTTTCTCCGTGCGAGCGAGGACAACAACAGCTGAAACATATATATATATATATATATATATATATATATATATATATATACATCTATATATATATAGATGTATAGATGTATAGATATATAGATAGAGAGAGAGAGAGACACTACTATAAGAAGGTGAGCAGGTAAGAAGATAGGAAAGGTGAGAGTTTTTTTTAAAGAATGGTTTCTAACCAGATAGCCTGCATGAGTGGAGGAGGGTCCACTGTATGATTGAGCCTGAGAAGGAATGTGACAGTGGCTGAAGTAGATTCTCCTCACACCTTCCTTGAGGTGACCTGCTGCAGGAGGAGGCCTCTTCACTAACAACAGGCGAGATCACAAGGAAAATGAGGAGGAGGAGGCCTTCGGAGGCTCATCGTATGCTGCGAACCATCTTCACCCTGGCTTCCGAAGCCGCGCATCTGCGACGACAATAAATCGCTCCGTCTTTGTCTGTGTTCGGCATTTGAAGCGATCAATGGAGAAGAAGAATAAAAAGTCGAAAGACGATGACGACGACATACAAAAGCAGCAACGACTTTTATGGTAATTGCAGACATGCCGGTGGGAGCTATTCCCTCTATCCTCACATATAATGTCCCGTGCTATTATTACCGCACAAAGAAAAGGCTTTAATAAGGGAGCCGTAATACAACAAGGCGATAATGAACTGAAGTGTTAATTTAAAAGAAAATACATATATTTCCACCCCACTGTTTGTGATGGAGCCTGGAGAGATGGAGCGGCAAGAGATTTCATTTTCCCATTGTATCTGCAGCGCGGCTGGCAACAGAGTCACCAGGCAACAAGGCACCTCCTTGTTCTGGGTCTTAAGTAGTCAAAGTGTTTGCTTCATGCTATCACAGCTACAGTTTCTGTACACATTCACACGCAAACACACAGTCCTCCAAATCCCCCCTTTTCAGTCTCTAAGTCTGTTCTAATCCTTTTGGGTCCGACCAAAGTCCTCCAAACAAACGTAATGGACATTAATAAGCTCTGCAGCAGTCCGTGCGTTGGCTTGTTTTGTCACGTTCAGATGACCGAACACAATATCACTGTTTTCTTAATAAAAGAGGGTGTTATTAATCTGATGATCTCCAGTCCCTGTGTGCCACATCACACCCTGCTGGTTGTTTTTCTATTGGTCTCACTCACTTTTGTTTTTTGCGTGGATGTGTGTGTGTGTGTGTTGGTCGAGACACGTTCGCAATCAGGCTGAGTGATGAGAAGTGCGTAATGACTGTTATTAAAAGTGCATCGGCAGACTATAAGAGCCATGTCCATGTTTGATTGAGACCCGGAAAACAGGGAGGACAAAAGAGATCTTTCAACTGACACTTCAAGGTTATTACATCGTGGGTATTATCTATACAGTTCTGGCACCACATTCCGTAAAGGGTGAACTTGAAATGTCGGTGGCGTCGTGATTGTACCGGAGAACTGTCCCCACGCATTGCTACGCTGAAGTAAAAGCAAATTCCGCTGCAGGAAGTAATAAATTGACTCCTTTCCTTTTTTTCACTTGCCAATAACTTTGGCTAACCTTGACGTTTGATTAATTGGACTGTATCCACCATCTCACTACTTTTCTCATCTTGTTATTCAATTTAATTCAATTCAGTTTATTTGTATAGTCCAATTTCACAAATTACAGCCCTGTCCCAAAACCTCACATCGGATCAGGAAAAACTCCCAAATAACCCGTCACAGGGAAAAAGTGAAGAAACCTTCAGGAGGGGAACAGAGGAGGATCCCTCTCCAGGATGGACAGGT
This sequence comes from Liparis tanakae, assembly GCA_036178185.1. NCBI lineage: Eukaryota > Metazoa > Chordata > Actinopteri > Perciformes > Liparidae > Liparis > Liparis tanakae. The sequence goes on along the minus strand of CM070096.1, from coordinate 9,896,816 downwards.
GTAATACATGTCATGTGTACAGAAGGACAGATTTAGAGTTAAAATACATTCAATTAATTATTATCTTGCTGAACACTGATGTGACGCTCACCTTTGGTAAACTATTGTCCTTATAACACATTTCAAACACTTACCCAAAAGGCCACAAGTCACAAACAATTAGCAAGGTTAAAGAAAAGCATTCATTTAGCTATGAAACTGAATATACCAAAATACACAGAATAATTAAAAATGAGTGGAATACGAATCAATGATCTGTGTGTCCTTCCTCACATTTATTTTCTATACCCCTCTCTTTTTGTCTCTTTGTATCTGTCCTTATTTTTATTTTTATTTTGCAAAAGGAGGGGGCCTACGGCGGTAGCCCAGCCGAGTGCAAGCCAAACAATAAAAGGTTCATCCAATTCAGTCTGGCATGTGGCCGTGCCTCTCCGAATGGAGAAGGTAACAGCACCTGGTATCTCTCATGCCTCCATTACGCACTGCCAAGATTGGAGAAGATTGCTCTGCCAGAACAATAATGTGGACATCCACCATGAGCGTCCATCACCCCAACACCCCCATCCTCTCTCTCTTTCAACTACTCACCCAAATCAATCTGTGTGTGTGTGTGTGTGTGTGTGTGTTCATGGATTATCCCTCCTCCCAGCCTGTCCTTTATGGAACAAGTCATCACAGGTCTTTATCTCTTGCGTACTTTCAGTCTCTCTCCTACAGTATTGGCTTTCCTTATCGTGGCTGGACCAACTGCTTGCCCCTACATGCCTGACCCATTTCACACCTGGACTGACCCAATGCCTAGAACCCCCACCCTCCCTTGGCCTCCACTGCAAAACAATCTAATCTATATCCAATGGTCCTGCGGAAGATGGCGAGGAAAGTGTTTACAATTCTATCTGCATGTATTGTGCCCTATGACGTGACATGCGATGGCATTTACGACCAAATTAGATGGAATTTCTAAGATTATGAGGTAATTTGCATGATGTTTGTAGGTAAAGCTCAAATGTAGTACATTGTTAAACCTATTGACCATTTGCAGCTTGCCTTGATAGGGCAGACAAAATGATGACAAGAAACTCTCAGTACAGAGCATGGACTGTATTTAAGAAGTGGACGTAGTTACTATGTCATGACCCACTGGTTTGTAGACGTCTGTTTTGAAGCCTTGAGTTTGGCTGCCGCCATCTTGGTTTTTGGCTATTGTACAACCAAAAGTGACACAAGATATCCTTAATGAACATCATGCTGTATTGAAGAAGACTTGAAACTACTATTTGAAACTATCAACTAATGTTTCAATGTTTCCTGAGTTAATAAATTGAAGTGAGAAGTTAAGTAATTTTCTCATAGACTTCTATATAATTGACAACGAGAGGAGTCGCCCCTGATGGCCACTTGACGTTTTTAGACTCTTACGCAACCTTTTACAGACCCACAGGTTGCTGCCTAGTACTGAGACTTGCAGTAATTATTTACTTAAAGCTACTGTATATCGACACAACACAATTACAGATCCCACAACTCCAAAAAGGCCCGTCCACATTCCAAAAGGCTTCTGCACATGCAAGATTAGGTCTGCAGGGTCATCGCTATCAGCCCTCTGTCCAGGCTACAGACCAACGCGCCTATTGACCCGCTTTCCCCGAAGTCCCTGTCTTGAAGACCACCCACCCACCAGCACTTCTCCCAGTCGGTTTGTGTGTCATGCCTCAGATAAGATGTTGCTGGGCAGATTGGATGGAGAGCTGAAAGGCATGACTTGAGCCCATTCTGTTTGCTGTGCAGCCACCGAGGTGTAAAGCAGGGGGAGACTCACGCATGGGAGGAGGATAGGATGTTTTATGACTCGGCCCTGTACGGGAATAAACTGAAGGATTTCATTAAGCACTGCTCGTTGGAATGTGTCTTTCTTTGAGCATGTTGTGGCAGGGTTCAGTTTGACATATTTCATAGCAGCAGAGAATACATTGAGAAAAGGAAAACATTGTGCAACCATGTATATAGATACCACTTTGTCAGAAGCATGGACACATTTAACCTGAAACTATAAATACTTCATTGTCGAGTAATCTTCGATGTAAACACACAGTGGTAGGCTATCCCACACGTTGGGTCATTATATTAACAGTAAAAAGCAGCGGAGGCGATAATGTGGTGCACATTACAGTGCACTTGGTTTCCTTCACTGCCACTAATGGCTGTGAGTACAGTATTTTCATTGCACAGTAAAGTTTAATGGCATTATTAAATAGGGCGCAATATACATCAACACATGCATGTGATGTAGGAGTCGATCTATCTGCACGGGTAAAGTAAACAATGTGTTTAATGGATTATTGGCACGCCGAAGGGTTGATCAACAGGTCCGTCAATGAGACGAGGAGGTCCAGCATTGTTTCACTAATAGGTTCAATGCTAGCAATCGCTAATTAGAATACACGGCCAGGAAATACTGTCAGGGGAACAGATACTAATTGTGTAATGGAAAATCTAGACAGGCTTATCAGCATATTGTGAAAAGATCAATTGTTAAGTAACTCAAATGATTGAATTATTCATTTGAATAACACTATAAAACTTTAATGAAAAAAACAAAACTGCTTTTGTTAGATCTCCGGCCAAATAAATCGATGCAGCTTTAATCCAAGGATCAGTAAAGTTCTGCAGTCCGGAAAGGAGATATTGAGCCGAATCCTTGAAAAGGCCAGAGATTGAGAGATGTCATCAACTAAAAAGGACAATGCGACTTCCTGTGGAAAATGGGAAACAGCTTGATGACTCAAAGGATGACTCAACGCCTGAGAAGACACACAAAGGTTCAGAGACAGTTCACTCACCGACACCCGATAATCAATGTGCTTCAGCTCGACAGCATCAGATGAGTTTCTGGGGTGCTGCATACAAGCCGTCAATAAAAAAACCTTACTCGGTCCACGCAACTTCTGTCACAGGTCAATAAAGAACAGTGCGTCAAAGGATTCGCTCCAGGACAATCTTGTGAGAGGACATCCTGCGTCGGCAATCATTTACCGAAATGTTACGTCTCAGGGGTCCAGGCGTGCAACGTTATTGCAAGATTTCACTCCAATACAAAAACAAAACACGCAGTTCCTTATTTAGAAAAGTTGTCACGTCACTATTTCATTTTTCCGTCTTCAGACAAAACTGATTTTTGTGTGCAACTTGGCCCCTCTTCATATTTTTTCCGACATATTCTAATCTTCTGAAAGGAGTTGGTGAGAGAGCCAATGAAGCATTAACGCAACATGTTATTAGCTCATCAACGGATAAAGATTCATTGGAAATTAAGCGGAATTCTTTCTATTTCTTTTCTCGACGACAGATACACAAGTTGGAGAGAAGTATTATTTCATAGTTTTGCATTTTATTGTCTAAAAAGCAGTTCTGGGCAGCAAAACCAAATCACTCGGCTGACTTCATCCCAGCCTTCACACAGAGAAACCTTGGCACACAACAATCGCTCCGATGTGGGTGCTGAAACTACAACTGCATCCTGAAGGCTCCTCTGCGGCTTAGAGACATTCCATTATGTATCAGCACACCCACGCACAATGTTTCACGCCAACACTGTAGCGACGACCACTGTATGTTTTCACACAATTGACCTTGACTTCAAATAACATTCTGCGTATGTCCGTGTGTGTGTGTGTTTGTGTGTGTGTGCCTGCGTGTGCTGACGGTGCTGCCTGTCAGACAGTGACTTGACTGTTGAGTTGTGTTTTTACAGGCTTCGCAAGATTTACATGCTCAGCAGCCGAGAGACTTAAAGACAAGAGAGAGGGGAGGGGTGGGCGAGTTACTTATCATCTGATGCTGCCTCTCTTGCATAATCCCACGCTTTCAAATGCAGAGGAATCTGCTGATGAAGCCACGGCGCAGAACAATTGAAGGCAGAGGGAGAAAGGGGACAGAGGGAGAACGAGGAAGAGCAGAGCCTGCCCTCTTCTTGTGGTGTATCAATGTAAATTCCTGACAAGGCACGCCTCCCCTCTTTTTCACCAAGTTTGTGTTTTCCAGGCTTGCATTTTGACTGCATCAGCGTTCCGATGAAAGACCGTGATGCCCCAAAGCTGCGTTTGACTCTCTCAAAAAGCAGTCAGCAGTTGTCTCTTTTTATAATACGCAACTTCTGCCATGCACCTGTAGACTCTGTGGGATAAGCATTAACTTATCATTCTCACAGCGCAGGAGGGTGACTTTTCACCTCTATCAAACTAGTTTCAAAGTGTGGCAAAGATAAGGGAAATCTTAAAATATATTTAAAAAATGTTGGATCAGAAAACTGTTACTCACATTGAACTCATTCATCTTCAGCTTTCCTCCCTTCAATCTTTTTTCTGCTTCCCTTGATCCCCCAGGCCCAGCAAGAACCAGAATCCAGAATCTCTTGGATCAGGTACCGAATCATCTGAGGTATGCAATGCACTTCAGGCTCGCTCTGTTACACCTGGAAAACATTAACATTTCAAACTCCCACAACTTTAGAATGTTTCTCACTGGTCTTCATGTATTGAAACAGCCTTAGGCTCTTCCATTCTTCTGTTTATGTATGTGTGTGTGTGTGTGTGTGTGTGTGTGTGTGTGTGTGTGTGTGTGTGTGTGTGTGTGTGCGACTATCGGTGTGCATTTTCCATTTGCAAATGACTCCTGTGGAAATGGGTGCTGACCAGCTGGTGCCTTATGTTTGTCGTGGCCCTGGCTCGTTACAGGATGAACAGCAGGAAACCCTGGCAAGTGTGAGCTGTTTTACATTACCAAACAACCACGGTGAGCCAAAACTGTATTTACACATCCTCACGAGCGCACGCACGTGAGGATGCAATTCAAAAGGGGGTGTGAAGGTGCATTTTTATTAAATTATTCTACAAATTCCAGACGCTATTGAGATTGGAAGTAAGTGAATGGATAGGGACAACGAGGACGACTAAAGCAAATCGATTTTTGTATGAAGACGTCCTCTTGCAGAACAGCTCGGTTCACTTTATTAGTCTGCGCACAATAGGCTAGGCAACCTTTTCCTTGCTAAAGGTCATCATATCCTGTTCGACTGACCTATGCTTTTGTCATGTACAACAACAACAAAGCCACATAATGTCTTAATCTCCCTGCAACATTTTATTTAAATAAAGGCAACTATGTGCCAATCTTTTTGTGGACATCGATTATTTATGGGAGAATAACACAACACAAAGTTCAGCTGACAAACATGCGGCATTCGCTACAGGAGTGGACAACTTTAAATAAGTTGCAGGAGCAGGATGTGTTCGGCCTTAGCGAAATCCAAACCAGTTCTGATAGAGTGAGAGCAATTAATGAACCGTAACAGGGCTAATGAGTACGAACAGGAACATCAGTGTAAAACTAAACTCCAAACCTCAGTCTCAGTTACAAGCTGCAGCGATGAGAGCTGAACATGTTGACACTCACCAACACGGCCATTACCGTGGCTTGCTTGCTAGCTAGCGTAGCTGTGTCTTCTCATCGGCCGAGAAGGGAAAGAGCGAGCCAGACCTGTCCAATGTGTCAGTAAATCCCGTTAACCCTCCTAATTGACCTTTGGGGTCAATTTGACCCCATTCAATGTTTAACATCATTGTTATACCTAATTTATTTTACTTTATATTTCATGCCTTTTCCTAATTTATTGGGGACAACTGGGTAAACACAACAGTCACATGATAATATGTTGTCAATGTCCTGAACACAACTGTTTTTCACTGTGGAAAACATATAGGAAATATTAACAATTTACACACATTGATTTTGGTTGTTTTGGATAATATTGAGGTCACTATAACGTACAATTGCATATTCGTCAGAAAGTTTAGGACCCGAACCTCACATAAACCTTGTGTGGTGTTTGGGTTTGTGGGACCCGTTTTCGTTTTGTATCAAAAGAAAAAATATACGATTCATTATTTTTTCAAACTCAGACTCATTAGCCTGGATTCAATTTCTGATCAGAAGATATTTTTAATAACCACACACTGTATACCCCCCCCCTTCCACACACACACACACACACACACACACACACACACACACACACACACACACACACAAACAGATCATTAGGGGAGGAGCAAACATATAAAAGTTAGCAAAGTAGCCTTCTACCACTTGTGTTGGTCTTCTGTGTGTTCTCTTTCTGCTCTCTACAAACTACAAATGTCTTCTATGAAAAGGTTTTTTGTCCTTGAGGGGTTGTCACTACTCTTTGACCATGATAGTGACATGGATGAGAATGTGTCGCAAACAGAGGATGATGTTGAGAGGACCTAACTATGAGGCATCCTCCTCTGATGAGAACGAGACGCTCAGTATTGACCCTCCTGTCTCTCAACCACCAGCAAACATACTGCCTTCCAAAAATGGAAAGTTATTATGGTCTGTCTCCCCACTTGAACCACAGGGCAGACTTAGTGCTGCTAATGTTATCAAAATAGTTCCAAGCCCCACCAGAGACGATGTCAGCCATGTCCAAGACATAAAATCAGCATTTGAGCTCTTCATAACACCGTTAATAGAAAAGTATGTACTTGAGATCACACATTTAGAGGGGAGGCGTGTGTATGGGGACAGTTGTGACTTGGATGTGACATACTTACAAGCCTATATTGGGTTTCTCATTGTGTCCGGAGTGTACAGGTCAAAAGGCGAAGCAACAGCAACCTTTGGGCTGTTGACACTGGAAGGGCAATATTTCCAGCCACCATGTCTCTAAACACATTCCATGTTTGCTCCCGTGTCTTTGATGAGGCAGGGCAGGGCAGGGCCAACGAGTGTACAGTAGTGCAGACAAAAGGCTGGAATGTACCTTCTGGTGGCCTGAAAGAAAGATAATATGCTGTTTATATTCTGTCAAATTTATTTTAGTGATTTTGTTTTTTTAACTATCTCACACAAACATATTCATATACACAGCCCTTAGTGTAGCATAGACCAATCATTGATACAATGCTCAAATGTACTTCCTTACTGATGTTCTGATGAGGAGGTTCTGTTTTACAAATAATACCCTTATAAATTTCTGAAATTGGGTTTGTTTTCCCTGGGGTCAAATTGACCCCAAACTTAATCCGTGTTACTATTCTTCATAACAAAAATAGCTTTTCATTTCAAATGTTATAGATGTAAAAAATATGTACTACGAAATAGTATAAAATATAAATCCATTAAAACACCCAAAAGATATCTTTCCAATTTTAGGTCAATCAGTGAGATTGTAATGGTGATCTACATATTTCGCCATAGTCGCGAACATGTACAGTCAGGTCCATAAATATTTGGACATTGACACAATTGTCATCATTTTCACTTCCGATGATTCTTGGGGCATTTTCCCTTCAGTTTGGTCTTCAACCCTAACCCAGCTCCATTGGATTCAGGGCAGGTGATTGACTTGGCCATCGCAGAACATTACACTTCTTTGCCTTAAAAAACTCTAATTCTAATAATTTTCTGGAGGTTAAAATTGCTGGGGTCAAATTGACCCCAAGGGTAAAAGATGTTAGTAAATTTGAAGGTAACACAGGGTTAAGAAACACAGTGGTTTTGTAGTTTTAGTGAGAGATAAATAGTAATAAATACATATACTAAATACATATTTTCAGTCGTATATAGTTTTAAAACAAAATGCAACTTTCTTGTTTCGCAACATTAACAAACATTATCATTATAAACATATGTGGAATCCATGTCACAATTCAAAACGGATCAAATAACTATTTGTCTCTCGCCATTGACTACTGTACAATTGTGTTCCTGAAATAGGGTGCTCTATGGTAATCTCACAGAATGTGGCTGCACTCTGCCCTTCTTTGAATGTCTTCCAGGACAGAACAACATATTGCATCCCAATGTGTCTGAATTACAACTGTTTTCAAACGTAACCCTTCAGTGACCCTTAGTAGAGTCTACCATGGAAAAACCAAGCTTCAGCGTTTATTGGTAAGCCTGTGTGGAAGCAAACACTGCCACAGTTTATCATGGATGATCAATACAATATATCTAAACCCTCTCAAGAACTCATTATCTCTTTACAAAGCACCCTCTAACTGGTATCCGCCAGCACTTAACGCTGAATCTGCAAATCTGACCGTGCTCATCACTGCATTAAATATGCAATGAGAGACATCCGCTGCGACTCGTACTGTCTCCCATGATATGATTGAACGAACTGGGGCAGAGAACCCTGCCGCCTGTTATTTGGAAGTTCGGCGAGCCGCTCGAGAAATCAAACTTCCGTGCACTCACCAGTCCGGGAACCACTTGGCACGAGACATATTGAAGGAGATGAGGCAGTGCCCTGATAAGCGGAGTTGGCATTTGTTTGAACAATCGCCCATTGCCTCCCAATCACTGCATTTAATGCTAGCTGGGAATCAACTCGATGCAATCCACAAACAGAGGCCAGCCTCCCACCTGTTCCACTCCAATGAATTCATGCATTTCTTCAAATATTTTTTTTTCAAAAGAATTCAAATCAAAGAGGCTGTCTCTCAACAGAATGATGCTATCAAAGGAGGAAGACAATGTGGTAGCTGAAAGGAACTGGGAGAAATTGTTGTTTGTGGTTCTTCAGCATGAAAAACAGAGTAAAACAGAATGATTACACCGGAAGATCAGCCCTTTCTCCTCCAGATGAAAGACTCATACCTGTTTTATCACAAACGCACACAAACACAATTGGCTTTGCACTCTGCCTTCAATGTCCAAATGTATATCAAACACTCCTCTGCTTTGCAGCAATTTCTTTCACTTGATTTTCAGCTCTCCGCAGCTTTCATTCCGCTTCCCCTTCCCTTTCATTCCATCTCTCTGCATGCATGGGGAAATGAAAACAGAGGTGGAAGCTAGGTGATTGAATTTTTCTGTATTCATGCCGTCGTCCTACGTAAATATGGAGCCGTCAAGTGTAAACTGAATTCCGCAGCTAGTCCGTCACAGAGAGCCGGCGTAGGGATGTGGGACACCACCGGGATGCCACACAATCCCACTGTTGTTCCTGTCACATTGTCCTGCCATTCAAACCCAAGCACAGCTCCTAAACAGTGCTAAACAGGACAGGATCTCATAATAAAAAAGGCTTCTTTTTCGTTGTTGCCACGATCCACCTCTTGACTGAATCCAGAGTTTATGTAATGTGGGTTATGTTTTAACAGCATTATATATTATTGAGTTTGTTTATGGGTTCCCAGGGTTTTTTGCCATATAGACTGGTTCAAATATAGATCTAGGTTAAAAGCTGAAAGAAGGAATCAACATTGCATATGTTAATTACAGATGTGAGGATAGCAAACAGTTCCTTCATAATGACCTCCCATGGGCCCCTGCATGGTTATCCAGCAGTGTGCTAATGGGGTTACTTCCAGTCCTCTGTGGATTTACCACCACCGTCTATGAAACCACATAAGCGCTATCAGAGTAAACACCGACCATTTACATATTTATCATGACAAACATGACCTAAAATGGTACTATTACAACACTGAGATGAAAGTTTTAAGATCCTTGAACATCAGAGAGTTTATTAAGAAATAAAGAAGGATTCTAGAGTACAATGTTCCACATACAAATGTAGAATTATGTGCAGTTAGACATCTACTGTTAAAGTAAAGTAAACCCACAAACTAAAAGGAAACATCGCGATAGAGAAGAGCCCAAACTATCCAAACAAACATTCCAGATTACAGGCCTGATTAATTATACCCTACAGTGTTTTCTTTCTTACAATTCTAGTATTTATCTATTTAAAATACATTGTTCATAAAGGATGCCAAAATCAGTAAATAATTATACTGATTAGCAAAACTCTGAATTCATGCTTTGAATACTTTGCGTACGATGGCTTTCAAACAACTTTTGAAAATCATTGTTTTCTTTATGGAGTTAGGATCAATAGGTGCTCGGCTATTCGAACACTGCAACTGCTCCTTCAACACTACAAATATGGCTATCTCTTCATAAATACAGGAGCAACATTATTGATATTCCACGACTTATATACATACATTTATACATATAGCTTCATCCGGTCTCTACAAATATGAGGACAACGCTGATCACCCTTGGTGAAACTGCGCTCATCAGTTTGAATGAATTCTGCACACTCAGGGGCATTTGCGTCCTATCCTTCACATAAGTGTCATTCACATCACACGGCTCAAACAACTCTTTGCATTGGCTTCGTATGTAAGGCATAAACAGTTTGGTGTGAATACACCAGTTGAACTGGGAGTTAGTTGAGAAATCTCTGGGAGTGCATCAACACAATGACCCTTTTTATTTGCTGCACAACCAGCTCTTTGGGGCATTCAGAGGCCTGAACGTCTACATTTCAGCTCGTCCTGCCGACCTCCGCGCTCCTCCCTTTGTTCCCTCGACATGGGCAAAGCTATCTTAATAGTAGGAGATAAGCATCGACCAGACGCTCAAAAACACAAGAAAAGAGGGAAGGGAGCGCGAGGGCTTTTTGCAGCACACACTCTTTCCTTGCAGCCCTGTCTTGTTTGAACACTGGGGAGGTGGCAGGATCTCGTGTTTCACCAGCTCTTGTCACGTAGCCTCACCACTGCGCCGTCTGCTGCTGTCATCCCTCTGAACACCCAGTTGTTAAAAACAGCATGCAATGTGCAGTGGGACTGCTTCACATCTTTTAGGTGGAGGTTGGTGCTCCTACAAACAAGAGAAAGAGGACAATAAAAGAGCCAGCAGTCATGTGTAGGATCTGCATGTCCCTGCTTATTTCAAACCCCATTTTTTTTCTCAGGCCTCCTCTCTCTCACCCTCTACTGATGTAATAAGACTCCAGCCTGATGTCTATCACGATGCTCATTATAACTCTGTTGTCCTTTTTCCCTGACCCACATGGGAGATACTCTGTCTCAGGTTGTCCTTGTCTCCCCTGTTCACCCCCTCCATTCCTTTGTACCATCTCCAATTTTCACAGAGAGCCTATCATATAGAGAGATGAGCTGCAGCTCACATGAATTCAAAAAGGTCAAGCTTCTAGTTTGTTCTAAGAATTTGGACTTGTTACGCATAGAATTGTTGCAAATTCAGCACAGCTGGGATGACATGTGGGTGTCTGTGATGGTGGTTGTGGGAGCAGCATCAGTGGATGGAGTGATTTTTTTCTGGAACAGTAGAATAGTTCTAGCCAACAAGCTGAAGAGATAAAATATGAATAGAAACACCATATAAGAAGTTTGAATGTTTTTTGATGATGATTAGTTGACCACGATGCGGAATCTAAAAATGGATGCAGATGTAATGATTCCAATGGCGCATGGATTGCTGATTGTGTGGCACAGTGCAAGCAGCTAATCAATACCCCTAGCTTTACTAGCTCTCGTTTCGGCACCCGAGAGCTCAGCACCTGTGACTGCAACCCGGCACTAATTTGGGCTTGATTATCATCACAGCTCATCTGTTTCATTGCATCTCCCCAAAAAACTCTGCAATTAGAGGAGTTGGTTGCTGCTAAATCAAAGTGTACAGCACAGTGGGACAATTACTGTGGGAATTAGTGTGGAAATCTTTTTACAGATGTAGTATATGGTTGAAAGTGAAACGTATCTTAGTAGTACTGTTTTCTTAAGAGAAACTTGACTTGTTAAATTAAGTGCATTCAGAAATATACAATATGAGTAATATTTAATGACATGTTGCCACCATATAGAACAATACTAGTCCATCTGATGTTTCACGGTGATGTGTAGAAACTTGAGGCTGAAACAGTGTGACTATTTCATTTTCACAACATGTTGTTTTCTTCATATCAATGCAAGGTTACCATGTATGCCATTGTTATCAACTGATTCGTGTTTGGAATTTAGAAAAAGGCACAGGAATATAATTTGAATAGCAAAGCAAGTACCACCACATCACAAACACATGTCTGCACAATAATGTATGTCTATGACAAGTTGCCTCTGAGAAGACAGTGCTCGAGGATATCATTCCCCAGCCTTTGTTGTTCCATCTTTTGGAGCAGGAGACGAGCTGGGGAATGACTCCATTAATGCAGAACCTATTTCTTCGAAATCAAAAGAAACACCCCAACCTCTTCTCTCCTTGCCTTTGGGGCTTTCTTTTTACTCATCTCAGGAAGCGAAGTCATGAAGGTTGGGGTGTACAGTGGAGTGCTGTAAAGAGTCGCGGTGCACGTGTGTGGCGCTATGTCCTGTGATTGACAGTGCTGAAGTACTTACTAACAGTGTGTCAAATTATCACCGTAGACTGCAATATTTATTTATTTGTGTTTCTTTTCACAGCCTTGCCTCTGAGGCTAATTTGTGATTTTGGGCAAATAAAAAATGTAACTGATTGGAATTTAATTGTTGAGGTACATCTGTATGCCAATACGATTCTTAAACCTCGTTTTTATGACATTGCGAGGGCCCCTCAACAGAAGTGATGTTGAGTTATCTTGTTAGCTCCAGTATGATTGTCTGTCTACAACAAGCAATTACTTTTTTTATTAAGTTACTTGATATTAATCGGTAGCTTAACAAAACTGATATTCACCGACAGCGTAGGAACAATTGCTATGTTATTTAAGTATAATCTTTCAAACAAAGAATGCATTTTCCTATGGGTCTCTACATAGCATGGTGCAGAGATGAGTCGTAAAATGTAGAGCCATCAATTCATCTACTCAACACTATATCTGCCCCCCTTTTTCCATCCAATCATCGCCTGAGCATTGTTGCAAACTCTGTGGTATTGTGCACATTCTCGGCCACGTAGCATCTTTGAGTCTCTCAAACTCGTTTCCCTGTGCTTGTTCTTACCTTGTCTACCTTTGGCTACAGTTCAGGCCATCCCCTCAGGCTCTCCAGTCTATACCTGCCCTCCCCATTACCCTACCTTCACCCTCTTGTCCTCAGTCTCCTGCTACTCCATTACATTTCCTCATTTACTCCCCGCAAATGAACCTTTTCATTCCTTGTCTGTGTCTGCATCTGGGTCCTCCATCATACCGTGACAGGCTGGCAGCCAACCACTACGCTGACGGATATGCAAAAGGTATTTGACGCGATTCAGAGGGGATCAAATTAAATTGGTACCGTGAATACAATTATTGTATTTTAAATTGTTGGAAACATTTTGAATATTGTAAGTACACCACTCAACAAAATAGGTCTCGATGTATTTTTTCAACATTTTAAAGTGGAAATGTCATCTAATAATCCATAAACGAGGACCACATGACATGTGCTATTGAATTATACCCTGCACTGAGTGTCTCTTTGCAGATGGTCACCTGTTGAGGGAGTCTGTGCCCAAACCACTGATGGTTAGCTGGAGTGGCTGGAGTCCTAATTAAGCCATGGTGGAAATATTGTTAGCCAGTCTCATAATGATGCTAATTGTTTGCTTCGAACCAGGGAACGTGCATCATGGGTGTAATGGGAAGCTCTAATGCCACCCCAATGGGATTGCACCTGCTTATTACACACTGAAAGCTATATTTAGTTACTGTAGGAATTAATATGAATCAACTTCATGTGTTTTTGATGTTTGTATCATTCCTGCTCCAGTGAATCTCTGTTAAAGCTATTTGTTTTTGCGGACAAGCTTTGTCCAAACTGGCAGCGAGGAGAAAAGAGAGGTTGTGGAGGAGGGTAAGGCGGCGTTACCTTTCAAATTCTCAGCAGGAATCCTGTGGAAAGTCATTACCGGCAACAATAGAATTTCTGCTCTATTTGCCTGGCATATTTTTTTCCATCTGGCCTCTGAAGTACGCCACCCTCAGTCTGGAGTCTAAAGAAGCGCACCTTTCAATTTCAGGCTCGAGGATAAGGCCAAGCAAACATCAACGACTTATTTCATTTTGCCATGAAGGCTTGCACGACCAGTTATTTCAAAATAGAAATATTTTGGTTTGACGTCTTATCGAAAGCATTACAAAAACATCCATATATTTAGACTTGGGTGGTTAGAAACCATTGGAGGCATGTTGCCAGTAAAATGATTAATCTTTTCTCTACCGAGTTAGGTATGTAGTATGAAAAACACTAGAAATTGTCCCTGATGTTCTGTGTGTCTGGACTTTTTGCATCCCAGGGATGTGCTTGGTATGACAAATTCATACAGAGTGCTACTCTCTTTTGGTAGCTGTGGGGCAGCATGTTGCTCAAACCTGTCATTGTTGTCGTTGCCTATGTTACTTCTGAAGGCAAAATCCCTCACTGTCGCCGACAATAATCCAGAGAAAACACGGTGTGTGCGAAATAATATGCATTTATGTTTTTCTCCTCATTGGGACATGTGTGAGCTGGAGACCCTCTTCAGGATCCCAACGACAAACTGGAACAGACAACCAAGATCATCAAGGTGCTTTTTGTGGCGTTATAGTCATTGGATTTTTTATTAATGGTCTGCTTTAACGAAAAGAAGCAAGAGACGTCAATTAGCCGCAACAGCATCTGTCTTAAATCCAGAGGATGTACGGTTGTATTTTTCAATTTCGTTGTAACAATACTTCCTTCAATGACGTTCAGGGACTTTTTTTTTTTTGTGAGCCGGAGCAAAAAATTTAGCTTGCACAAAAAACATTCTCTCCATATCAGGAGATATCTTCTTCCTCGGTCAACGGCGCACACACTGGGGACATTTACCCATCAGCACTGATTGGACACTCACATAAAAGGTGGCGAAATGTTCCCTATTTAGGATCCGAATAATACAGTGTATCATTCAACAGAAGCTTTCTATGCAAACCGGCAAAGACCTGAAAATATTTTTTCCCCAATTGTGTCCCCATTGAACCTGTAATCATGTCTCATTGTCCTCCAACAATTAAACAGCTCTCAGAAAACTGAGACGCAATAATAGCTCCAAACGACTATAAAGGCCCAGTATATAGTAAGTGTGTGGAACGGATGGGAGGGCTCTCATTTTTCCTCCCTTGTTCTCTCTTTCCAGGACTCATTCTGCTTTTCACTCCCGTCTCTGCAGTGCATGAGAGGGGGAGGAAAAAGGAATGCTTTCTAGCACAAAGTCTTTTGTTGACTTGGGGATGACTGCTGCTCAGCCATCTTGAGGAAAAAGCTCAAGGGCCACCAGTACATCGTCACCGTGGACTTCCCAGGTTGTCGCAGTGAGACTCAGATGTGAGATCCCCTCCCACCATCACAACCAACCACAGCCCCTATTTGCTCATGAAAATCTGCTTCCTGGCAATCATCCAACACCGTTCACCGGAAACATTCCTGTGCTGCAGTAATTAAAGGGAAGACTAAATCGTATGTTTTTAGACACGCGTTTTCCTACAAGTGAAAACCTCCCTGTGAGCAGGTTTGGCGGCCAGCCGTCAGATTCCCAGAGCGAAGTGGCCCACCTGCTCTGTGTTTGTCGAGCGGAGAGAGAGACGGATACAGTGTCTTTGTTTAAGATTGTAGATTTGATTGGAAGATTACTAATTCATCCTTACAAAGCTTGGGTTACTTGAGTGCTTCATGTTTTTGGATTTGTAAAGATCTTGAGTTTCTATTCCTGTGCTGTTGTAAGTCGATAGCCTTATGTAAACAAAGCTATCTGGAGAAGCTGCACTAGACTTCTATGGATAATGATTCAAGGAAGCACAAGACAAACATTGTAATAAGTTTCCAATAAACAGTTAAGGAAAGGTCTCCATTAACTCTGGAATGCACAATTTGTTTCCCCGGCTTAAAAAAACCCTGTTGTTACTTTAAATGTACGATCTGTATTCATTGTTTTTTCATCTTAATTCCTGTTAGCATTTTCTGCTGAGAAAAAAAACCCACTCGAGGTCACATGTGCGCGCGCCTAAACACACAGAGTGTCTCGTCGGCTTTATAAAATGTTTCCCAGGAGGCTCAGTGACTGAGGAAGTGTCATGTTGATCATTTTCTCATTTCTCTTTTTGATGAAAGCTAGTTTGGAGAACCCTCCACCCCCAAACGCACAAACTCAAGTGACTCGAGTGAATGAAAACGCTCAACGGGATATCATAGCTGTCAAGGCGATATTACATTCTCTGAATCGTTTCTTGGACCATTCTTAAATTGAATTACACTGCAACCGAAATGATCAACATCATCTGCATACAAATAGGTATTTAGATTTATGAAGGATTCGATAACCAAACTCTTTCTCATAATTAAAGCTTGAGAACAAAAGGCTGCAGTTCATCACTGAAGCGGCCGATGGCGCCTTGAACCTGGGTTGACCTGGATTCAAATTCAAAGTATCGAAAAAATCTCCACTGTGAGTTGACCTATTCTCTAAGCGAGTGGAAACCAATTCAGACTCCAGTCTGGCAGGCGTGGACAGGAGGGAACGGCACGATAAGGAAGTCCAGACCCGGACGCCCGCTGCCCGTCGTCAGACAGCTAGATGTGTGACAGATCATAAAAATTAACAGGCTGCTCCTTTTTCTTTTTGACATACAGAGGCACTGCATAAACACAACTGCTGGACAGAGATAGCCGGCAAAGCAATCACCACGAGAGACAGCACAGGGGAGGGAGGGAGAGAGGGATGAGGGAGGTGCAGGATGGGAAGATGAGACGAATAGCCTGCCTATGAAAAAGTACAGTCTCCTGACATTTTACTTAAGTAGAAGCCAAGTGACTGCCCGTTTGTGCTATTTGAGAACTAAAGTCAACCGTACTTTCAATTTGAAACCTGCATGATCTGCAACTATAGGAACAAACGCATTACAAACACAAACTAACATCACCAGCAGCAACATCTACATTTTGGAACCTAAAACATTGGTGTGTACAGCTCAGAGGGGCGGGGTCTAGTAGCTATATGTCTTCGCAGCACACAGGTAGCACATTCTGCCTGATCTTTGATTCCAATTCAGGGGGAAAAAAACACTCTGGATCGCTGCTACAGAGTGAAAACTTTACCTGTGTTCTGGGAAGAGCGTATGTAAAAAAACAACTAATGCTTTACTGTTTACTGTTTCAATGCACTGACACACTCTAATCGGATTCCTTATATATTCCCAAACAGACGCAGGCAGCCATGGGAAGCAGTGCAGACAAAGTACATGGGCGAACAGGGATATGTGTAGTGGGCTACAAATTTATAAAAAGTGTGGCCATGCAGGACTTTTAAAAAGCTATTTATTTGCTTTGGAAATCACTTTTGTTTTTGTTAGGTTGCTTAGTTTTTCCATCACTATTTCCCAGGGCCCAATAGGATTTTTGAGTGAACAAAGCTATTCATTGGACAGCAATATGAAACAGTGAAAAGCAGGACATTATCACATTGGGGAACATGGAAAAAGCCATTGTGCATCGGTTGTGCTTTCTTATTATTTCTAGTCATTTAAACAGCGTATTCCCTTAAACTCAGTAATGCTTTGAGCGAGCATGCAACCATTTGATGATTAGCATTAAACACAAAGTACAGCTGAGGCTGATAGGACTGCCATTAGTTTTACAGGTGTTAGGTAGTAAACCAAAGAACAGGGCAGATTGTGATTGACCTGATAATGGCACTTGATAAAACAACCTCTAGGATCACGAAATTCTGTAAAAAAACTATCCCAAATTATTCAAAATATTTCAGTCCGGAGTCATATGGCGGTCCGACCAATAGGCATTGCCATCCCCATGCCACTAGAGTGTGATGAATAAAAAGACACCTGTTATCCGTAAAGCAAGTGGGAAAAAACGGGGAATGACAACCTCTCATTGTAACCGGAGCAAGAAGGTTTTTTTTTTGCCATTCATTGAGGCAGCCAAAGGTGCCGTCTCCCAGATATAATTTAAAGATATCCATCAGCCACGTGTCTTCTCTGCCCCGGCTTCCTTCTGTGCTCTCCAGGATGACCGACAGGCCTAGACCGTGGCCATCGCTGCTCCGCCTGATAACCTCTCACAAAAAGCCGTCACCCCTGGCCAAAGCCCGGCTGTGTTTGGAGCACATTTTCTGCTTGGATGGATCCAATGTTTCTTCAATTCTATTGACTCTGCTGCTGATCTGTGTAAGGAGAAAAGAGAAGGAAAAAAAAAAGAAATAAGGTGGAAGAGGGGAGATGTGTAAACCTGCTTTAAGTGATGGAAGGGGAGATTGTGAGGAATGGAGAAGCGGGTGGGTTTGGGCTGCAGGGTGTACACCTATGTGCCTTTTGTGCCTTTACACTGCCAGCATGTCAAATCTGACCTTTTCACTCAGTTTGAATGCTATTATTTTTATCACATACTGTACGGTACAAGCCCCACACAGTTTTCTGTCACTCACCTCCCTCGATCATATCCAATCACACTTTTTTTAATCTAGCTCCTGGCTTCAAGAACATCCAATTTGTATGTCTTGTAATATCTGTCTATATACTGAATGTTTTCTTCTTTTTCTTTCACTTTCCATGCTGATGGACATGCTGTCCAAGTATAATGCGTTCACTGTGTTTTTTTCTTTTTAATTAATCTCTTTAAATTGTTTGAAAATGCTAACTCTCTTAAGGATGTTCATACCATACATGTTTTGTTTGCACACAAATTATATGTAAACAAAAGAAAGTTTAGCAGTTGCGCTTAACAGCCAAAACATTAGCCAGTAAGTAATAATGATAAGGCTTGCATTCCACGATGATTACATGTATGGGAGGATAATGATATTAGCATGCACCTTTCCTAAACTTGAAACGTATTGTATTGAAAGCATCCCAAAGCTGTAATAGTGAGTGTGGCCTCTCAGCCCAGCGCTGTTTCTGGGTGCCTGGACATAAAGGCTAGATATTTATTTACATTTTATTACTCAGTTTACCGGTTTATTGGAGCTCCACAAGGAACCGTTCTGGGTCCATTCCTCTTCACCATCTACACCTCGGACTTCAAGTATAACTCTGACAACGTCTACCTGCAAAAGTTCTGCAATAGTCAGCCTCATCTCTGCCGACGATGACAGCGAGTACAGAGAACTAAACCAGGACTTTTTGGAATGGTGCTAGCGGAACTGCCTCCACATCAACTCCATTAAGACCAAGGAGCAGGTGGTGGACTTCCACCATGGTAAACACTCTCCTCCGGTACCAGTGAGCATCCAGGGACTGGACATTGAGATTGTAAAATCTTGAACAACAAACTGGACTGGGCTGACTATACATATGCACTTCATAAAAAGGGAAAGAGCAGACTCTTTCTACTCAGTCTTTTGGAGTACAGGGAGCACTCCTGGAGACCTTCTGTGACTCTGTGGTGGCATCAGCCATCTTTTATGGAGTGGTCTTCTGGAGCAGCAGCATGGCAGCGGCTGACAGGATGAGGTTGAACAAGCTGATGAAGAAGGCCAGCAGCGTGCTGGGGTGTCCTCTGGATACTGTGGAGGTGGCGGGGGACGGGAGGATGATGGCAGAGCTCTCGTCCCTGATAAACCACACCTCCCACCCACCCCATGCATGACACTCTAGCAGCTCTGCACAGCTCCTTCAGCCACCGGCTGGTTCATCCTCGGTGTTTGAGGGAGAGGAACCACAAGTCCTTCCTTCAGCTGCTGTCAGGCTGTACAACAAACTGCAGTCACTTTAACCTGCTGGAAATTCACTTTGGTCACTGACTTTGTTTCGTCTGTATATTTAGTATTTTAGTATTAGTATTTAGTATTTAGTATTGTTATTGTGTTTCGTATTTTATTTTGTATCTTTTACTTCTGCTCTAATATGCACCTGCTGCTGTGATCCTGAAATGTCCCCACTGTGGGACTAATAAAGGAATATCTAATCTAATGTAATCTATTCAGGGCAGGTTCCATCAACCCCTCTCTCCATAATTGTCAATAAACCATGTTTCTTTTTTTTAATAGGGTTTAAATCAAAGTGCATTGTAAAACAAGATAGATCATTCTATTTGGACTTGGTCAACAGCGCCGGTTCACTTGTCAAAGTTAAACAGGAAGCACTTGGTTTGTATGGATTTGCTTCGCCCTCGCATGGGAAATAATGTTGCTGCAAAGTTCATTTATAAATGCTGTCGTGACAGTGCCTCAGTTTTAATATGACAACATTAACGTTGACATTGCCACGAACCGTTGCTCACAATTACGCTGGTGGGCTTCCTGCATACGATCCAGAAAACATAATCTTTAATTTACTGATTAATATGTAGAACTCCGCAAGCGGCTCCCTCCACCAGAACCGGCACGGCTACAGTACCGCGAAGATAACGCTGTTATGAAATGCCACATTGCATTTGGGCATTATGCTGAGAGAGTGGCCAGGCTCTGTGGGATTCATCACGCAATGAGACGAAAAAGAAAAGAAAAAAAGACTGCTCTTTGCAATGACTTTGTCGTTACCTGCTGAAAGGTGCTAGCCGTCAGTTAGGCTTTTTGACAACAGGTGAGCAGGGTCTTATCATATTGAAAGAGAATTTAAAAAAAGCTCAGTACGTGCAGCCAGATATCTGTCCGTCCTGTCCTCATCCTTCGGCCCCTTCTTGCCAGACATGCACTCATCCCCACATGCTTCGCTCGGTGAAGCTCTTAGCCTGCATCCTGACTGATGGCTCCCTTAGCAGCACTCGAAGTGACTGGGCCCATAACCATTAGAAAATATGGAACACGCGCGCCGGGCTAGCGTTGAGAAACATACACCTCCGATTAATCAAGGGGTTGGGGGGTTGCTTTCCCCCTTCCGACGCTGGCTGCTGTATAACATGGGCACAGGGGACAACTCAGTGGTGAGGAGGCCAATAAAGCAGCGCAATGTAAGGGGGGGGCGAAGGCTACC
The DNA here is from genome assembly GCA_036178185.1 of Liparis tanakae. Classification (NCBI taxonomy): domain Eukaryota; kingdom Metazoa; phylum Chordata; class Actinopteri; order Perciformes; family Liparidae; genus Liparis; species Liparis tanakae. Next base: position 9,876,076 of record CM070096.1, on the reverse strand, counting down.
ATGGCCATCCGCGTGGTGATGTACTGGGCCATTAAAAACCCGGCGACACCTAATACTGGATGCCTGCAGGGGGCTGTGGGTGCACTCTCATCTCGGCTTTTTGCAATCTGGCTAATTCCACGGAAGGAAATCTATGTGAAGGACTCAATTCTAATAAAGTCAAGAACATCAGTATGGATAAAACGGAGAAATGTAACTCAATATCCGTATGGGTGTTGTGGGACGCTACAGCGGGATAATTGATGAAGGTAAAAGGGCATCAATTCAAATGACTTTTGAGGCTCTTTGAAGCTTTCGGCGAGACCGGTCGTTAATTGTGATTACCTGTTTTGAGTTAAACGCAATCTACGTTCAAGGAGTTAAACCCTTTCAGTTTTACTCCAAACGGAGCAAAAGCAAAAGGAACTGCTAGGATAGTTTAGTTTTCTAAAGTTAACAACATTGCCTGCAGCCTAACAAGGACCTCGGGGGATAGCATGTTTGGTAGAGTTGTGGCTGTTTATTGCCCACAAACAGCCAGGTTCACTACCTTATCCTGCACATGAAAGCCTGGCCCGATTTCAAAGTTCCCAAAGAGCGCACAGTCTGCAAAACACCTGCGAGATAACACTCGGGGAGGATTAAACTGCCATTTGACTCTCTCCCCCTCTCCCTCTCTTTTCCTCCCCCTTTCCCTCTCTTTTCATGTGTCGGGTCTCTTAAAGACTGCGACCGCGGCATTCCTGCTGGCTCCAAAGTCCGCCTTGCCGATATCATTCAGAAGTGAGCCCCACGGATTTGTTTACTTAATCCAATATTTATGCTCTGTGTATGTTTGCGAATGCAAAACAGTTTGTGCCTCCAACAAGCAGGACGCACGGTCCCCGGATAAATGTGCAAAAAAACAACAACAACATAAATACAGAAACGGTTGAAGAGAGGAGAAAAAATTAAGTGGAAAATAAGAGTATTAAGGGGAAATTCTACGAGAAACGTTTGTGGCTTGCGGTGAAGCTGATAGCCGGTGTTGACTCTCGATGGAATTATCGCGGGCCGGCTGAAGTTAAACGTGTTCAACGTCTCCGCTGTTTATTTGTAGCCTTGTCTGTTGACAAAGGAATGCACAAGTACGGGTACAATTGCAATAACAGGGGGAGCAACATTATTTGTCAGTCAATCAGCGCATAAAACAAGCACCAAATGCAACTCTACAAATGGGTAAACGTGCCTTGAATTTTAGGAATGAGAGCATACATGATGAGGTTAGCCCTCTCGCCGATACACCGAGCTGTGATGTTCTGCCAGAGGGGGAGCGTTGGGTTCACTTTGCCCTTCATGTCCAGATGAATTGGTCAAAGGCTTCATCTGCCACTGATCCCCCCCGGCCCACGCCTTGCAGACATGTGTGGTCACGCTGCATGGTGGGAAGCCTCGCCCGGCTTCAGGGAGGGAGGGAGGGAGGATCCCTGCTATGGCTGTTCGCGTTTCACCCACAGCACGGTAGCGACTGAACATTACCAATCATTTTACGAGCCGGAAAGTGCATGGACTACCCCAGACTATCAACCACATACACTATAAGCCGGAGGCCTATGTGTGGAGAAATATGGCCCTGCAGCGCTTTCTCCTTTGGCAAAATGACTAATCATCACATTTAGCTGAGACTAGTTCTTGGCCCTTTGAGTGGTTCTACAAAGTCCCCCAAGGCTCAATAAGTATGTGGGTCTTATCAGCAGTCATAAGCATGGCAACAACAGATTCAGCAGCTTCTATATGGTACCACAAACACACACACACATGGTAAACACTTACAGTATGTAGTGCAACTATGCCGTATTAGCACGTGTCATTTCTTTCTGTATTTGTATGCCCTGCACCAACTCCTTAAGAACAACAGCTATATGCTGATGCTTCAAAATGGAATTTGTTACTGTGCATTCAAGTTAATAAGTGCTGTCCTGCTGTCTCAGACTGAACATAAAGGTTGTTAGAAGACACAACCGGACTGTTTTATCCACAACCTGTCGAGAGGTTCCAACTGAGAGCTGACATGTGAATATGATTCAGAATGTTGAGAAGGTTTCAGGCGTCAGTTGAAATACTTTGGATCCAAAGCACCGACTAATTTAAAATACTAGAAACAGTTTGACCACCAGTAGCCACTCTGCCATTATATCCACATTACTGATGATTATCTCATTGTGTAAATGTGTTGTGAATGCACCAACAGCAGACACTACAATATAGTCGCAATATAGATATTATTATATTATAGTATTTGGACAATAATATTAGATTTTATTCAAATGGCGCAGCCTTGTAATGGAATGTGAAAAGAAAAATAGTAATACACTAATAAAGAAAATAAAAAGAATAATGCTAGCTATTAAACATACATTAAAACAATGCACTATTCAAAATATACAAACAAATAGCAAATGTTTTTTATTGAAAATGGATATAATGAAGTCAGGGTTAGGGTTATGTGTAGCGCTGGGCGATATGGAAAAAAATGTTATCACAATATGTTTTTCCATATTGATCGATCTCGATTCTTATCACGATGTAGTTTTTGCTAGGGTTGGTTATGATCGTCTGGCAGGTCGCGGCAATCGACCGGTCGATCGACGTATTGAGCGCCCCTGCTGTAGATGGCATTGCTCTAGCATCCAACACCACTGTAAAGAATCTCTGCATTATCTTTGATCGGGACTTGTCCTTTAACTCCCACATAAAGCAAATCTCAAGGACTGCATTCTTCCATCTACGTAATATTTCAAAAATCAGGCACATCTTGTCTCAAAAACATACTGAAAAATTGGTTCACGTGTTCGTTACTTCTAGACTGGATTACTGAAACTCCTTATTATCAGGCTGCACTAATAAGTCTCTTAGGTCCCTCCAGTTGGTCCAGAATGCTGCAGCTCGTGTTCTCACTAAAACTAAGAAAAGAGATCACATTACTCCTGCACTAGCTGCTCTGCACTGGCTCCCTGTAAAATCAAGAATCACTTTTAAAATCTTCTCTTAACCTCCAAAGCCTTAATTGGTGATGCACCATCATATCTTAAGGAGCTTGTAGTACCATATTGTAGTACCATATGGATCATCAAGGTCTGGATCATGGAATATGCCTACTACCAACTATACCATGGCCATGTTGAGACTCCGCTCACTCCTCCTCTCTACCTTCATCTGCCTGATGGATCGTGGAGATCTTGATCGTGTAATATGCCTTCTACCAACTATTCAAACACTGTCATATGTATTGATTGTGTTGTTACTGTGTTTTAATTTGTGTATAATGATTCATTCTGTACACATGGCATCTATTACACCATCTATTACAGAAGGATTCTCCTCTATTGCTCTCCTGAAGGTTTTTTCCCTTTTTTTTCCTGATCCAATGTGAGGTTTTGGGACGGCAATGTCTATATATACAGATTGTAAATCACTCTTAGACAAATTTGTAATTTGTGAAAATTGGCTATACAGATAAACTGAATGAATAAAGAAACTCTTCAGTGTTAAATTGAATAACAGTTCTCAATTCACTTCTATTGCATTGGGGGTGGCAGCACAAATCTAAGAGACACATCCCAAACTCATTCCAATAAAACTGCACGCCAGGATGACATTAGAGTTAAATGAGATGATGTTTTCTTTTAACTTGGGAGAATCAACCCTGAAAACATCCCGATCATTACCTTACTGAATGTGAGAAACTACTCAATTCCTTTAACGGCTCCCTCATTTACTTCTCCAGGACCTCAGGCGTGATGGTGTGCACAATGAGGTAGAACGTCATGTAGACTTAAGCTAAATGAGTTGTGAGGGCATTATTTATCATCAAAGGGCTTCCTAATTACACTTGATAGTCTAACATGTTGAAGTGAACTCCAAGAATATGAACTTTAGTTCCTATCGCCAATCTGTGTACCCGAAGCAGAATTAAGGATTGGCCCTGCTCATAAGCACTTGGCACAGGCAATTATAAAAATAATTAGAATATTAATTAGAATTTCTCATTAGTGCACCCTGTTGTTTTCCGGGAAATGAGTTTAATGATAGTCAGGCCTCTGGTCTTCACCCTCCTTAGCGGGGGCACGGTTTGCTCTGGGAGCGGCGGACTCACAGACCTGGGAAATATCACTGGGAGCATCATCACGAGGATGAGTCAGTGCGGTATTGAGCAGTGGCACGTTTAAAGCGGCCACAGGGGTTAATGTCCAACCCATTTTTTTTGTAAGCACAGCATTATGCCGACATCCTCTTCACAGGCAACGTGATGAGGTGTCATCTGAATCACTTGGCTCGCTGGAGAAGAGCCAGTCCCGCACAGAATCGATACGACCTGATGCCGACCTGCTCTGACGTCATGGGGGGCAACGATGGCCTCACGAGATTGAGTCAACCACAGTTTTTAGAGCCGGGCGCTGCAGTTGCTCTCCCCGACTGCGAGTCCCAGGTTATGATGGGAAACGCCTGGCGTTCACCTGATCGAAGAGCTAATTAGCTGTGAGCTTTGACACCGAATACAACGTTTAGGAGATAATCTACTGAGGGAAATATGTAACGCTAAATTGTAGGGTATAAATGTCATATTTAACAATGAGGGTTCAATCTAATAGCATATAGTGCATGGCTGATAATAATAAAGGCTGTGTACTGTATATAACATTACATAAAACAAGCAGCACAGTGTTTTACACAACAGATAAAGGGTGAGAGATGGAATGCCAGATAAAACAACACCTCTATGAATACATATTTGTACAAACAAATATAAATACATTTTAATGCAATGTGGTATGCAACCTACAAGTAGCCTATAAAGATCAGATCTAACAAGATGCTGGAAACGCCCCCCTGTGCTCCAGCCCAGTCTGCTGTCCAGGTCGAGGCGGAAGTTGATCTCAAACAGGCCTAAAGTGAATCTCATTTTCTTTCTGCACATTTCAGCTCTACTCTTCTCATCTGCCTTATTTAATGTTAATGCAGCGGGAGCCGGATCTTTCAATTAGCACAAGCCTGTGTTTTTGTCCGTGGAATATTAATGCTCCCCCTCCACCCACACCCCACCCGTTCAGCAGCGTGTTGCGTTTCAGCACAGTGCCCAAGCGGGAGACCCATTCATTTGACTGGGAAGGTTGGCGAAGCGTCGGCACATGCCCCGCCGTGACACTGCATTGCACTGGAGACCGGGCCAGGTGCTCCGGTTCACAAAGTTATTTATCAACCGAGAATCAGCATTCAAATTTATTCTGCTAGCCCAGCTGCCATTCCCACGGTCATCTTGCATAGATGGCCTGTGTGTTCATCATCTCTTTCTGTCCCTCAGCCTTTATCTGTCCCTGTCTTACTTGTTCTCATTTGTTATTTTTTCTCCTCCTCCTCCTCCTCCTCCTCCTCCTCCTCCTCCTCCTCCTCCTCCTCCTCCTCCTCCTCCTCCTCCTCCGTCTTCATTTGCGAAGATTTAAAGTTCGAAATAAACAAAAGTAGAGAAGTTTTGAATTCAAACAACAGTTCATGAGATGCCGTGCATATTTAAATGCTGTGTTGACTGCCAGTCATGCACCCAAGTCCTAGTTTTGCAGCGTGACTCCGTGCTGATCAATTATTTGCCTTCCCGACTTTCAAATCCACTGTTCATTTATAAATAAAGTCCCATTCACACGTCTTGTGATGTGCGTGCGAGCTGTCAGTGCATGCAATAAGGCCACCTCTGAAAGCAACACCCATGAAGCGGGTTATACGTTCCCACTTGTAACATTGAGCCTTTTGAATCGGCTTTTTGAAACCTTCATGTGTATAACACACAAGCAAATAACATGTCGGTCATAAAAGGGATCCCACTGGCTATCCTAGGGAACACGTTTCACTGTAAATCAGCCAGCACATAAACATTTTGACAGAACTTTCAATTTGAATCCCTTTTGAAAAATATATCATCACGTTTTGACAAATAAAGCCACAAAGATGAAGAAGAAGAAAAACACATTTTTTATGTGAAAGCATTTACTGTGGCAATTGGCAATTTGCATGAGTGACTTGAGGTGTCTAAACAGTGAGGAAATAGAGCGCTGCCTATTATAGCGTGCTATTGATACCCCTGGCTTGTTTCCCTCCTGTGAGCGCAAAGAAACGCCGTTCATCTTTTGTCAGAGCACACAATGCTGCTTCTATTGAGTTTTTTTTTTTTTTTGCAGCTGGAAAGCTGGAATGATGAGATGTTCCAATGTGCCATTGTATGTTGTGGATGTTTCTTTTTTTCTCTCCATCTAGTTTTATATGTTGCTGACAAATGATTACACCGCTGCTAGATCTAGGCCGCTCTACGGGCGCCTCAATTTCTCTTTTCGCGTATTCGGGGGAAAAGCAGGCTGGTGAGAGAGAGCAAGAAAGAGAAAGAGAGGATGGTAGCTCTTGCCCTGGGGCGAGTGCTCTGCAGTATCACAGTGCACATCCCGGACCATTCAACAGCATCAACTGGTGAGACAATGAGGCTGCAGTGGAAAAAAGGGGCGCCCGACCGAGCTTTGACAACATCTTCCAGTAAATGACCGTTCAGGCCTCTCCTGTGAAAAATGCCAGGCAGACAAAAGATTACAGAGGTCTCAGATGTGCCACACTCACACTACCCGTTCATCCGTAAGTGGATGTGATGTCATTGTTCTTGCACCTGCATTATATATACATGCAAACTAAATAGTCTCTGTTTGGGAAAAAATGAAAAATGCTGCCCCTAATAACATGGGAGCTGCACGTTGATTGCTTTTGTATTTGTTGTATTTCATATCTAAAAGATCCTATTAGTTGTATTTTAATTATTATTTTGGCATGTTTGCCCATTGTGGTGACATTGTACAAAACAAACTGTGATAAGATTGGGGAACATAAAAGTAAGTGCACCAAAATGTTGTGATAATTCTTCCGGCAAATGTGGGAATTCAAAGTTACACAAGTTTACAAGAAACGGCTCGGGTAGTATTTTGACTGTCTTTGTATTCTATTCTCAAATATGATTTTCTTCTCTATGCGTCGCTGCATTCCCAGGTCTCAGCAAAAGGTTCGGTAAGTTCAAGTACAAAAAAATACATGCGTCGCATAAAACCAGAATATCCTTCATATTTTTACAAATTGGCACATTTTTTAAGAATTCTATTGTGAAAATGTATATCAAAGTCCACCATGTAGACATGGTACTTAGCCAGCCTTGGAGCCCCATCCTTTGAATAATGCACTACTTGACCGACCTCATCATATCACTGCACTATGACCCTGTACATCAAGGTGCTAATACGTGGAGTGGAAGCTGTTAGCAGCCGTTCCTCCTCCACCCCTCACCCAGTCGCTCATAAACCACTTCCTCCCGTTTCTAACTGGAAGTAGCTGTCTGCATGTTGACCTTGCCATGCTCCATTGATTTGGATGCTTTAGGAGCTCAGGTTGTCTGCATTTATTAAGACCAGGAGCGGATTGGGGGGGTTGGTTTGAGTTGATGGGTCTGACACCAGACACCAGGTACCTTCCCCCCGAGATGCTCTCAGGTCTTCTGACACCAGTGTAATGGGCTCTGACAGGCTCTATGAATGAAAAATGTTAATGACAGAGTATGTTAGCGAGATGTTACTAGTGCCGGCTGATATTATCAAAGGGTTGGGGGGCTGGGTGGGATTCCAGAAGGTGACTGGGGAGCCATGGTCCATAAGCGTTTTGGATGTGGGAGATGGAGATGAACAAAAGAAAAAAACACATTACAATGTAAGCGAAGAAAAGAGAGAAGAACAATGTGTGCGTATTTGCAGCAATATGCAATTACAGGCTTTCAATCGGCCCATTTGGTCTTTTAAAGATGGATGTTAATGTGTAGCAGCAATCAGTACATAAATCATACAGCAAAAACAAAGTGACTTTGAAAAGAAGACTCACCATTTAGATACAAAATCGCCATTTTTCATTTTTGGTAGTAATAAGGAAATACTTCACCTGCATTTCAATGCTAAACATTTCATCGGACTTCCTTAACGTTCAACCTTTACATCAGAATGTTAAAAGCTTTGCCTTGAGAAGTCATTACAAAATAAGTTTGTGGAAATAAAAACCAGATGACTCTTTGAAAGAGTGTCTTCTTAGATCAACTAGAAACTAGCAGTTCCCAATTTGTTCATGAAAATATAAAAGAATAAGCAGATTTATTTTGTGGCTTGTCCTTGCTCGCCACCTCACTCTTCCTCTCAGCCTTGTGCATGATTTCGAGACTTTTCAAAATGACAAATTACTTCTAAGCAAGAAGAAAAGGAGGAAATGGGCTTGAGTGTCTTATTCATTTATGGCATCTTTCTTTTCTAAATGGAATTTCGTTAAAATTTGCAACGAAGACTCCGAAATTGCACTCGCCCCTGCACTTCTAATCAGGAGGTACACTTGAATAAAGCATAGACAGTGCTCTCTCCGTCCCACAAGTGACCTTAAAAGAGCTAACTCCAATCACTCTGGCAAAATCCACAGATGTAGACGACATATTCAGAAGGCTACTGTATATTCAAGTCCATTAAAACCCATTTTCTAAAGGCAGCTGCCCGCTGAGTAAGTAGGTTGTAAGTTATTCTTTTGTTCTCAATCAAAAGCAGTTTCGAACTTATAATGGGTGAAGTGAAAGATGCACAATCTTGTGGCTGGTTTGTGCAGGTGGTAGGAAGGAGGTTTGTTCAGAGCAGGTTGAGTTACTGCTCCCGTTTAAAGACCACCTGCTCTGGGCACAAAATTGAATCCTGGGAACACGACCACATTGGTCAAGTGAGTTCAGCAGCACGGATCTGCACCAAAAAGTCTTCCAGAGACGGTCAGGAAACCTTTGCCTGAGACTGCAGTTTGTTTTCTTCAAAAAGTCCACTTTGGTTTCTTTCTATCATGAAGATGAGCTTTTAGCACAGGAGTCCTGAACCTCTGGCTCGCGAGCCATATATGGCTCTTCTGGTGACGGCATTATGTCTCTTTTGAGTTTGAGTTAAAAATTAAAAAAATCTCCGCCCGCCACTCCGTAATTTTCTCTATCGCGCCAGATTACAGCAGAAGTAATTCAAGGTCCCTTTCTTAAAGACGTCTTTGTTCTTTTATTAAACTAAACGTCTGTTATTGATCGTCTCCACAGCAGCATGTCATTCTGTCTCTCTACGTGTTAACACTTCTCCTCTCGCCGTCTTGCGCGCCGCAGAGCTCCAATGCTGGCGTGTGTGCGGAGCAAATAAAAAGTCACCTGCACACCCCCGTAGCATCATGCAGCACCAGAAGTCGCATTAAAAGCAAGACATATTTAATTTATTATATGTTAAAAATACTATATGGCTCGCGAGCCATAGTTTCCTGACCCCTGTGCTAAAAGCTCATCTTCATGGTAGAAAGAAATCAAAGTGGACTTTTTGAAGGAAACAAACTGCAGTCTCAAGCAAAGGTTTCCGAAATGGCTCTCAATGAAATATATTTAGAAATGTTTGGCTTTTATGGCTCTCCCAGTCAAAAAGGTTCCTGAACCCTGTTTTTGCAGGTAGTTTAACTTGACTAAACTAAATCCTACCTTAACTGTAGGGCTGGCAGAAGAGAAAATGGTCCTAACACAAAGACTGATGTTTCTGTCTTGGGTCTTGCTGTATTCTTTTAACCATGAGTCATGACCAGAATGTTAATAGCCATTTTAGCCCCGACCTTGAACTTTTCATGACAGAAACCAAGCTGGTTTTGTCATTAAAGCTTGAGTTGGTGATGTTTGTTCAAAACGTTTTTTTTTGTCAAGTTGAAATTCTCATTACATCCCAACAGCAGGCAATACATCAAATGTCTTCCACAAGCTGCTAGCAAGACAGCTGTGAGTCTAACAATAGCATAGTTTGTTGTTTAGGTTTCTTATTATGTGTGTATGTTCATAATGATCATTTTGGGGAATGGTTTCCGAGGGAGCCCTGAAGGGTGTTGCCGACTGGGCGGCATTTGCTACAATCATTGGAAAAGAGTTGGCAACACTGATGACACATCAGTTCAGCAAAAATCCTACATAAAGCCGTTCAACGTTGTGGAGGCATTGACAAACAATGTGTTCTGGTTGATAGGGACATGAGATCATGAATCAATTATGTTGTGATTTTTTCACAAAACATATTTTGTTTTTTAATTTTGATTCATGCAAGTCATTTTGTAAGGCATTACAGGTGATCATACTGTGGGTTGCTTCATGTGGATAATTGTCATATGCAGAATCCATATGGAATATAAGAAAAAAGGTAAAGGATTCCGCTTCTGAGACTGGAAACATATATATATATATATATATATATATATATATATATATATATATATATATATATATATATATATATATATTGATGCAGGTCTGCATAGTGTATAGCAATACTATAATGCAATCAGTTGAGACTGGTATTTAGAGTTTAACAATAATGCATTACAATTGCATATTGAATTGGTGCAAAGTCTTTGGCGATTGGACATATTTAAAACATTGCCAACAATGCTGTGATTGGCTTACAGAACTGCGCCGTCTCTGACTGGTTCATTCATCGTGCCCGCCCCAATCAGCTGATGGAGTAATGATTGCAAGACAAAGAGACTGCTTGAGAATGAACCAGTAGAGTGTCTTCCTGACTCAACTTTTGCTTGGGCTACATTGAAATTTGAATTTCAAACACAATAATAAAAAAATGCTCTCACTCTTCCATGTTCAAAATGTAGCTTCTATAATTTTAATGAACAAATATAAATAATTCAATTAGAACAATTTATTGACATCCCAACTCATAAAGCCAATCCATTCATCTTCATGGTCTTGAGCTTTTGTACAACTTAAAAATATATATTATATATTTATATAATAATATATAAAACGTATGAAAAAATATGATAGTAACATGCCAGGGACAGTTCTATGACCACAACATGTTGTGTGTTCCAAAAAGATTACTGCTTCCAAAGGCCAAAGAGTAAATCTGAAGCAATCCACACATAGATGCTGTTGTGTGGTTATGAATATTTTTTACGTTAAGTGTTGCCAAATACTTATTCTTTTCACAGAAATCTATTTCAACTCATATATACATCTATATAGATATATCTATATATATATCTATATAGATATATATAAAATTATAAATATAATGTTTTTTAAGTTGTACAAAAGCTCATTATGAGCAGTTACATCCCATGGAAATGGAATCGAATCACCCCATCGAGGAAGACCATGAAGATGAATGGAATGGCTAAAGGAGTTGGGATGTCAATAAATTGTCCTAATTGAATTATTTATGTTTGTTCAACAAAATTATAGAAGCTATGTTTTGAACATGGAAGAGTGACTCCTTCTCTCAGCATTTTTAATTATTGGGTGTATAAATGTATAAATATATTTACAAATGTCCCTCCCTATACTACAAATACTTTTGCTAACACAAGATAACAGCTTTTGTAATTATGAAATACATTGTATTTTAAAAATAGTGTTTTTAGAAGAGTGTGCATGTAAACACACACACTCTAGTTGTCTGGTTCTATGCAATCATGCTATTTCTGAGTTTCCTTGTATCCCTCTACCTCCTAATAGCTGAGTTCTATTGATTTTCCCTTCAAACATCTGCCCTATTAGTATGTTCTCATCAAATCTCTGATGAGGCCTATTTCCAAGATGAGATGGAGCAAACCATGCAGCCATAACAACAAAGCCCCATTACTATAATCCTGAGATGGTATCTAGAAATAGATGGAAAAAGATGGAGGAAGTACAGGACCACAGGCTAAAATGGAAATAACCATTAAACGGAGGTTTTAAATCATAACCAATGTTACATCTAACTGCAATCAGTCTTAATTTGTCAAGGGCCTGGACCAAAGCCGGATGGGCCGATATTGTCAAGGTAACTAATTTCTATTAGTTCAAACAGCTGAGGAAGGAGAGCTGGGGGAGGAATGTGGGGGGTTGTAAGTAATTGTTGATCACAATAGCCCAAGCTTCGACAGCTCTGTAATTGTGCCAGGCATATATTTCTCAAAGGTAAAGACAAAGGGCCTTTTGCTGTATTTGTCACATCCTGTGTATTCATTATTAATAATTCAATCCGACAGTTAGACAGTAGACATGGCTCTTTATTTTAAGCAACTATATAAATCCTTTGTAAGGCTTTAAAGCATACATGACCATGACCAGTTCTGTGTCGAGCTTGAGCTATCATTGAGAAAATCCCATGTGAGGTTTATGGAAGAATAACCGCTAATATGCACCAGCCTCAATGCTTCAGAGCTTTTGGGCAATTTAGTTGAAATAGCTGTTTTTCTAAATAGGCCCATGTGGAGTGGACAATAAGTTGTAGCACAGAGTTGGAAAGAAATTAGAAAAGCTCTTACAATTTTATCAATTGCTCTCTTCTTTCTTTTTTAGCACTTTTCTCATTTCCTTTATGTCTAATCTTAGCATTCAGAAGGTTTTGGGTTGTCACCACTCAAGCTAGTCCTCTACTTATGAGAGGGCATCAAACGTTTGTGTTTTGGCATGGTTTTGTCTAATTAAATCAGAATAATCCCCTTGCATAATATTTGATTAAAAAAGAATTCAAAACCACAGATTTGACACTTAATGTTTTACCATGCTGCCATGTAGGAATAACATAAATGCACACATAACATAGTTGACTCGCCTCCAGAGTGTGAGGTCAACTCCTTGTAGCGGAGACATTGTTTCAAAAGTAAATGATTGTGTCTTGCGTTGGTTCGTGATAGCTTCACTTTCTTTATTTTTTTCTCACTCAACACAACATTTCTTGGGCAGATGATATAGAAAAATGTCCTGCTGTGTAAATCCCACCGTTAGAATAACTTGATGAATAAATCATAAGCAGGAGAAGCTTAAAGTCACTACAGAGCAGTGTGTACTACTGACTGTACTGGTTTCGGTAGGCGGATGTCGAGCTACAGAGCGGAAGCTGGCAGCAATATACTTGTCAATAAACGCTTTGATGTTGGCTACATATTAGATAATATATTATACATGCTTATATATTAAAATGCTTTCGTTGTTTATTTTTGTGCGGCCATGAATGAGACATGTTGAGGAGACAAGAGTCAGCTGCATCAGGAGTCAGTGCAGATTGCCTACTTGAGGCTTCCGCTTCTTATTTTCAGCAGCAGTTTATGAATAAGAAATGTTTCGTCCTTGGCTTTCACATTGTACATCTCAATTTTACATCCGGGAGCAATACAATTGAAGTCTAGCCTCAGTGTTTGTCTGACCAGTGGCTCCTCAGCCTCTGCCCTTCACTGTCTCCATCATTGTCTCCATCGCTGTTGACCCAGCCAAGCCGTCGACCTTGTGTCTCCATCCCCACATGCTGTAACGAGGCAGGGCCTTTGTCACAAATGATACTCAGCTTACATTTCTCATGTGTTGGAACATGATTATGGATTAGAATGGAACTCTATTATGTTAATGTTTTGCTTGACTGCTTCAATTCCACTGTGATAGTTTTCATATATTTTCACATGTCCTTCCCCTGAATAAGAGATTATGAAAGTGTTCATGTTGAAAATGCCATAATGTCACCAACCCGAGGAGACAACTATCCTTAAATCCCACAATTTATTTTATCTAAAACTCCACCGCCCACCCGATCTTACATGTGAAAGCCTTTGGTATCAGACAGAACAGGGGGAACGAGAGAGCACGGTGACTGAGGGGTGTACGGTGTACCTGGATTCATTGGTGAAGGAGAAGGTTATTGGGTGTTCTATTCCATTTAAAAGGCTAGAGTAACGATGCTGGTGAGTAAACGGGATCGCTGTGGCAGAGGGGAGAGGCATGAATCATATACAAAACATGTGTGTGTGTGTGTGCGTGTGTGTGTGTGTGTGTGTGTGTGTATGTGAACCTCTCAAACAGCTGTGCAGCACCTCATAAACACAACGTGAAAATATGTCCGCCCAAGCTAAAAGGAGGGGCCCCCATGTAATGCGGAGCGCTGTGGGACGGGGCGGAGGCGGTTTACAGTTCATCTCCGCTGACCCCTCTGTCCTTCAGGAAGATTAACGCGAGCACATCCACTCCTAACCCAAATGGAGGGCGGCCGCGGACGTCTGGGTTCATCCCTCAGCTGATATTTCAGGGTGAAGGGGGGTGGGAGGGAGGGGCATATGATCAGCGCTAAAAACACAGCGGAGGAAGCGCTGATGCGTAGAACAGGACCCAGAGCGTTGAAGCCTTCAGCATTCTCAACAGGTCTTCAATCAAACTGATGCGATTGCCGTTCTTTGCAAAAGCTCTTTGTGACAGGCCCCCGTGACCCCATGTCTCCCATGTCTCCCATGCCCACCCCCCCTCCCCCTCCTCCTCCGCCTCCATCCCAATGAAGTCTGATTTCAATATGAATGTGAGTTTTGCGAGGGGACTCCGAATTGGAGTTTATTTTTCATGTCCGAGCCCTGCACTGTTTTTGTTGTCCTTAGCTGCATATTTACCATATGTCGGAGTTGAGATATTAAACTCTCAAGTCAGTGTCAGTTGGGCAGATTCATGCAAAAGGTTTTAAAAAAACGCAGAGGATTAACACAATTTGATATGAAATGTATGATCTGCCCTGACGCCTACTGGGGTCCAAACACATTGTAAGTTCAAGTATGCAACAAGCGTGGGAGTTGCTGCAATAAAAGAAGGAAAAAAAAGTCAAAAAGTCAAAACCCTGCCACACAAAGCCTCACTGGTTCTGTGTGGATAGACGGAAGCCTCTTCGAGTGTTCGGATGAATGACAGAAGCCGGAGGTCACGCAGAGGTGGAGTCGGGGGAGGCTTTAGAACTTGACCCTGGCATCGCTCTGCCGGGTTAGGAGGTCAGCAGGTTGGTACATGACACACATAACCTGTCAACTGATGCTATTTCTGTCGAGGCACCTGCTTGAAAGCCGGTTGTTGCTGGCGGAAAAGTGCAGACTCTGTCCTCCTGAACCCTACAGAGCGCCTGCACTCTTACTACTGGAATACGAAGAGTTGACACATCCTCTGCTTTTGTTGCTCCGTGTGAGTTCCTGTCTGTTCTCTTCACTTGAAACTTTGGCTTACAATGATGACTAATTGAGGTCAAAACCTGCGTGATTCCCACAAGGTTTTAACAATGTGCAGTATAACTTAAGTGGCAATAATAGCATTTTTACTGCCTACTGACAAAGTGACCACAATATAATATAATGGAAGGGTCTGATTGATCAATACCAATGACTTCATAAAAACTGTTCTAGCTGCAGTGATTTCTGGGATTGAAAACTTACTCTCTTTGGCCCAGGCAGTGTTTGGAGTAAAAATGTCACTCCGAGGCCAGAATCATGAGCAGCATTCCGGCTGCACACATCACTCATCAGCGGATTCCTTCGAGAAAGGAAGAAGGACACTTTAATGTTATCCCATTAGCCAAAGATAAAGGTGTAAAATAATTTCAAAGTTGACTCGATACACATATAGTGGTGTGAAAATTAGAAATAATTGGCCACAAAGGGAATGTTTCAAATAAAATGAAACTCCTGCGTTTTTTTAATAAGCTTGAATCACCTTCTCATTGTTGTCAGGCAAAAGGCCATTGTTACACTTTGATGGGATAAATAGTGGTGAATGAAACATTGTCCATTTAATTGTATGGCTTTTGATCTCTTGGTTACATTTAAAAATGGAACTGATTTAGCTGCAAATTGGTTGAGAATGGTTTGAATTAAAAACATATTTTTTTTAACAAAGCCAAGTTTGAAAATGGGAACTCATTCTGTCATAAGAGGATTCTGTAGCTTGCAAGTTGGTCAAACATCCACCTGAAAACAGTGTGATGGCCTGATGAGCCAATTTCCCACTAGAGCACTATGAAATATTTGCATGATGTGCTCACATGTACTTAGGTCCTCCCCGAAACAGGAAGCTCTCCCCTTGTTAAGCCACAGCAGCAGTGCCATAAGGGGTTCTAATGGCGCCTGACTGACGTCCTCGCCATGTCACATAAACCTTCATTAGCGGCCCGCGTTCGGCAGGTCAAAGACATTACAACCAAGCTTTGCCAAAGACAACAGCGTGTGTAGAGGTAGGTTGGGCTAAAACCACTATCCTATTGGATTAGAGAGCCAATGAAAGGGAAAGGCGATACCCCTCATAATGATGTGCCGCGGCTACCCTGAAAAAGCATGCTCTCTGATAAATCGGAAGGTTTGGCCTCATAAATTACAATTATTTTGTCCCAGCACGCTTTGAGCGAGCCACTTAGCATCGCAGCATCTATCAGTCCGCCCATATGGCACAGAGATTAAGGCTGAAACATTTTCTATTTCGTCCCTCAGAAAAATGTCATTATGTAGACTAGAGGGAAGAAAACACAGTGGTGTGGTGGCGGGTGCAAAGGAGGCTGCAGCGTTTGCATAAGTCAGACCGTTTTTTTTTTTATTGTCTTTGAAATGCGAGCACGTCCTTCACAACAATGGCTGTTTCCCTGCAACCTTTTCACACCTCAACCACATCGCCTTAAAATAATGCATATCGTCTTTTCCTCACCTAATGACGGATTTCGCATTATTTTCACGGAGAGAAGCGGGACGTGAGTGTGAAGCCCTCAACAGCAAGCACAGCGAAGATTACTGGAGCCACATGTAAGCTGCTGTAGGAGGAAACCACACTGGTTTAAATTAGAGATGCTTGCATAATAATATGTTTTCTAATTAACTTCTCTTCCAACAACTGCTAGTAGTTTTCCCCTGAAATTCATATTTTGCATTTGCTTTGATTAAATGAAAGTTGTGAGTAGATTAAGAACCTGGTCTACACGGCACGACTAAAGAGAAGTACAGTAGACGGGAAACGGCTCTTCTCTGGATATATCATTAGACTTCAATTTCATGTCGTCGTCATAACTTTCTGTATGTGTGCCTCGCTCGGAATTGTTTTCATATGCCGACTGAAATTTCAATCCAAGTGCCTGGCTGCTCCCTTCGTATGGAATCAAAAATGAAAACCCAGATATGGTGCTCGTGAAGTCCCACTTGAGCAGAGTGGCACATACTCAGCTTCAGACTGGCTTCTGGAGCCAGCCTTCCGTAACTTCGTAATTTGCAATTAGCGTGCAATTCCATGACCAAATTGGATCTCGGCTAAAGTTGTTTGCCAATTCATGCGGCTGGTCCTGCTTCATCTTAACGTAACTACAGACATCTATGAAGAGAGCAAGTGTGGTCGTCAGCCCTGCATCGGTTAATCTGGAATACTCGCATGCCCGCATTAGAAAGACTGACTCGGTCAGAGAGAGAGAGAGAGAGAGAGAGAGAAGCAAACAGAGGATGAGAGGAAACAACATAGAGATAGAGCAGGAGACTGAGAAATAAAAGGAAGGATAACTCAGAGGTCGACGGCTTATGATCTGAACCAAGGAAAAGGCTGCTTCCTGTCCAAGTCTGGCGCCGGTCCAGAGGCTCATCTACAGCTTCCATGGTGTTTGTATGTGACCAGACAGCGGACCGCAAGGCACAAGTCTTTTCCAGAGAGAGGAGAAGACAAAAACATAACAATGAAAAAATCTCAAAAACAAGTGCTGGCAATTTGTTCACGAGAAGGTTGTTTCTACTTCTTGATTAACGCCATACAAGTCATTCAGCCTAGTAACGTCAACTGTTCAGTGCAAATGTGTATCAGTAGGGGACACAGATGTTTATGAAATATTAATGACACTGAGCACTTAAAAAATTAATAAAAATCAAGCATTGACCTCCGGGTCTGAGTAGTGAAGCTAATGCAGCTGTGCATAAACAGGTATTCATTCTAATGGCCAGCAGGTCGCAACTTCTCATTTGATTTATTACCTCAGTAATTACCATTGTTAACTAGAGGTCAACCAATACTGGATTTTATAAATGTCCCATATAACGATATTTCGTAGCGACAAAAAGCCGACAGACAATTAATTGGTCGATACCGCTTCCTCGCAAAAACACAATAAAACCAATACAAATTCATCTGAATCCATTTAACATCTAAGTCAAACTAATATTGCCTAAAAACAACAAACTCACTGAACAAAAAATTCTAATAAATAAATGTATAATTGTTTTAAATAACTGAACATGTTGTTCACTGGGACTGCAAAGGTTGGCTTATATGTTCTAACACTACATACTGCACTGAAGGATTTTTTATGAACTGTTAAAAATACAAACTCTGTTGTAGTCGAAACAAAAAAAATGTATCTATGGCTGGATTGCACCAATTAGAAAGTGATGTTTTCCTTTCATGAGAGCTAATTGTAAAACGTGCTAAAAGTGTTCTTATTCAGCGTTCAATCGTAGCTAAAAAACAAGACGGCGATGGCCCAAAACCAAGATGACATCCCAAGTCTCTTATTGTATCCCTGTTTCTCTTTACTTTGTGTCTCCATGCGAGGAGAGAGGAATCAAGGTAATATGTTTTCAGAGAAATTACACGTTATTTTCTACTACTTTCGTCAGTAGCATCACGTGAAGCAACGTCTGTTTCTGTTGATGGCGGCCAGCTGGATCAACTTTAACCAGTTGGCTTTAGTAGCTGGAGAGACTTTTGATCAATATACTAATACTAATAAAAGTACTTTTATCATCACTGTACTAATACTAATAAAGACACTGCATGTAAATGATAATAAATTATACAAAATGTGTTCCGTCTCTACATCTCTCTCTGACTTTAACTGTACATAATAAAAGTTATTGAGAGAAATGACAGATCAACAAAAGACAATTCTTTCTAATAAATTAAGAAAGTTAATTGAGGTCCTTTTGTTGTGCAGACCTACAATGAACATATATGTTTAACCAGATGGTCAATCAGAACTAATCTGTCTTCCCTCAAGTATGAAACTCCAGTGATGTTGAGAACAATCGGATCAGTATGATCAGCTGCAGTGTCCAATCAAATAACTGAAGAACAATGAGGGGGCGTGTCAGCCCTTATAATACTTCCTGGAAGCCTACTTTCATGCTTCCTCGCTTATGGCTCCTTAGAGATTCTTCCCTCGTTGAGGTTTCTTCCCTTTTGTATGGGATCCAGTAAACAACTAGAGTCTAGACGGTCTCTGTCCATGTATGATCCTATCACGTGAATATTGTTGCTGGGTTGAAAGTAAACTTGTTTCGCCCTGAACATCAATGTAATGTATGGTTTCTCACCACATCAGTGCACTTGTGTCCACAATGTAGAGAGGAATAATCAGACTCCTGTATCAGATTCCGTTGGAATGCTAAATTAACATTACAAACAATACATCCTCAACAGCTCCTCCCTACGCGGCCTCTCTGTAGAGTTGCAGGAAAAAAATATGAACAGGCAGAGAAAAGAAACAAATTGTTCACCTTTGGGCCATATGCTAATGTGAATGATTTGACTGGTATCTGATTTGGAAGTGCTTGCTGAAAGCAAAGTGAATAAAGAGAAGCGGTGGATCACAGGCGATGCAAGAATGACTGAGGGTGAGACGGAGGCCTGATACGGACGCTAATTATCATAAGCCATATGCCTGCAGCCTGTGGAAAGGCTGCAAGGTGAATAAAGATGATGACAAACAGCAGTGTGCATACGACCGGCGCCGCCCCCTCGGTCTTCTCCTTTCTCACAGGAACAACGCAGGCTGCCAACCGAATTAACATCAGCTGGCTGATACATCTGTAATCTATTCTGAGCATGGCGAACAATACAAATTGGATTTCCAATTTATCCTGACTCATTTATGCAATGGAAGAGTGATGCAGTGTCGCCATGGCAACGGCTTCGATAGACGTCATCTCAGAGCTTAGAAATACCTTCATCTTAAGTCCTCGACAGGAATTGGTATCGAAGTGTGTGATTTCTTTTCGGGTGTGGGATGAGTTTCCCCCATATGAATTCCAACAAACTTTCTACTCCTTATCTTGATGTGCTTGAAGACCAACACACAACTACACACCACACACACAGAGACACACACACATACACTTACACACACACACACACACACACAAACACGCAAACACACCTTGTCATGGCTTCAAATGCTCTCACAAAAACACACACCTCTCAAAAGACAACAGCTGATCCTGAGACAGCTGAGTCTCAGCACGCGCCCAAGGCAACAGCCATTGATTAGCCAGATTAATTATGGGATAGCTAGCAGACGCCACCTTTCTGAAGCCAGGAAATGAAAAAAATCGGCTCCTGAAGCAAATTCACCACAACAACAACAAAAAGAAACGAAAGCAGAAAATCGATGGCGAGGCCCCATGACGCAAGCAAAGCCTAAGACTTTGCTCTTTTGATTGTCTAACTACCAAGAACAACAAACCCAATTAATGATATCGTTTTCTGGCTCTGCTGGTCCATTTTCTCCATCCGAGATAACCTAGAGACACCAGACATGCTGATAAATGGACCGTAAACTCACATCCACTAAAATAACAACACTGCCTGATGTGACCACTAGTAAGCTTATCAAAATGTAATCATTATTGTGTTTGGACTGACATTACGATGTAGGTCAATGCTGCGTAGAGAGTGTTACATACATTATTCAGCTTTGACTTGACATTGAAAAGTATTTAGTGTGCTTTCCCCAAATAGCATTGCTGAAGCAGAATGGATTGAGCGATGTGTGCGGTGCCGGTTCGGACTAAATCTGACCAGTTAAATGTCATCCATTTCTATATTCAACTATCTAGTTTAAAATAACCTAAAGTGTCGTCAAGCCAGAAACTGAATCTACTACATAACCCTAACGGATGCCGCTGGGATCCTTTCATAACATACCTGCTGTCTCAAAATAGTAACACACAACTTTATTTCTTAGAGGAAGGGGCACTTTCTATTTCTATTCTATTCTATTTTGAAAAACAAACATCTCCTCACATGCAAGATATACAATTCAAAGCTGTTTGATCAAATACAGCGAAAGATGACAAGAAAATATCAGACATGAGGCTAACATAACTATTTGAGGGTAGCAAGTAGTTTATTTTGTGTAACCCATTATCACAAATTACAAATTTGCCTCAGAGGACTTTACAATCCGTACACATACAACATTCCTGTCCCAGGACCTCACATCAGATCAGGAAAAACTCCTAAGAAATAGAAAAAACATTCCTCTCACATGATCAGATGATGCTTAAATGTATCACCTGACAGCAGTGAAGCAAATAACTCGGGGCAGACTTCAGCTTTCAATTTACAAACAGGATCCAATTCAGTTCTCAGTTCACGATTAGCAAGCTAATGTCATCATTATATTATCAAAACCAGACATGTGTTTAGCAGTGTGATTCAGGTTAGGAACCTTTCTGGCGGGCAATGTTTACATGGAGTAAACAAACTGGTATGGGAGGAAAGGAATAGTAATCACCAATTTATCACCGCCAAAGATTTGTGCAACCTTCAATGTTCCACTTCAACAAACTGTTTCATCTGAAATTGTGACGACCGCCAAACCTGTTTCAGGCCAGTGAGGCAACGTACTCAGTCCAGTCATCATTTTATCTTCTGTCACAAGACACGATTAGTAAAATAAAGTTCAACATGTGTAGACTGTATCTGTGTCTTTATGTTTATGTGTTCAAAGCTGTAAAGTAAAGTATACCACACAGAAAAGTGAGTACACTTTTCTGTATGGTTTAGTTTTATCGGGCTGCATCTGTTGGCAACAAATTTCCCCTTGGGGATTAATAAAGTATATTTCATTTCATTCATTCATTTTTCATTGTTTTCCTTTTAGGATGTGAATTACAAGTTTGGGGGATTAAATATATTTATTATTTTTATATTATGAGGACATTCCATTCTCAGTTTTTGTATATTACTGTCAGAAACGCTCATCGATGTACTCCGATCCACTTCCCCTCGGTGTGTTATTGGTCCCACCTGTGGAACATACTGACATTGTGGCTCACGGTTCACTGGCTTTAAGTAGATGTTCAACCAGGCAGCGGTTAGCTCACTGCTCCCATTCAGGTTTAGCTCACCACAGATTGGCACTGTATGGTGCAATAAACTGAACTGGGATATCAAACACAAATCACATTCCTTTATATTATTCAAACTGTATGAACACATTCAGCCTTGATACTCATTCCTCAACAATGACACCCCGAAACCAGCTTCATAGATTCATAACTGACCACAACACAGATCGCCCAGCATGGGTTTTCTCCTATTGCCCTATCTGACCTGATTTGTGATCATTTACAGGACCAGGACGGGAAGCTCAGCAATAAGTGCCGTAGAAATATGTTCATGGAAATTATCTGTGTCAAATAATTTGCACAATGAAGCAAATATATTTTGGTCTATGTCAAATACATCTAGATGAAAAAATTGTACATCTAGATCAAAATTGTTTGATCAAACACACGTCAGATCGCCAAACCTGATTAGCATTGATGAGCCTAGCATACACACACCCATACATATTCTAACTTGGCACACCTTGAATCCATATATGGAAACATCATACATAATGCAATCAGCTGAAAGGCTGTTTTTTGTTATGCATTATGAATACCATGGTGACTTCTTTTTTATTCTATATTAAAATGTTAAACGATCAACACTTTTCATTTTACGAGAATTATATCTTCAAATAACCATTTGTGGAATGTATTACCAAAAATGAGAGATCTCCTGTTGAATTTGATGAAAAATGATAATGACACACAAAGACATCGCCACACTATCGGCTCATTTTGAAAGCTTTCAATGTTTTTTTGTGTTTGCATTCACACATGTGGATCGAGCGCCTACTGCTGCGAGCTCCTCGTGGCAAAGGTCACGGCCGACGCTCAGTCGAGTGCTTATTCACGGCATTTATCCTTTTTACTGTCAGTTAGGATCTCACCCACACGCGCGCGCACATTTCCATGATAGGTTATCCATATCATTAACGGAAGGCAGGGAGACGACGGGCAACAAAGGCGAGGCTGTCTGAATTGTGAGATGGTAATGTGTTTACGAGGGAAAAGAAGAAGAAGAAAGGGATGGAGGAGGAGGAGGAGGAGGAGGAGGAGGAGGAGGTGTGTGTGGTGGGGGGAGGGGGGCATGGGGGATCATGAAAATGACAGCAGCAGGAGAATTGAAGCTCAGCAATGGGATTTGTCTTACACTTCCCTGATCTTGTCCCAGAGCGCTCCCCGAAATCATCCTCGGAGGCAAGGATTTATTTTCTATTTCTTACATTTTTTATTTTCATCTTTTATATTTGTCCGCTATTTCTGGTCTCGAGCTGGATACGTATGGATTCGTTCGTGCCGCCATCGGTGTCTGAGAGGGGAGCCGTGAAGTGCATCACATTAACTGTATTGACATAAACAGCTCGCCCGGGCACGCTGCCTCTGCCTTTGATGAGGCTTTAAGAAGGAAGCCATTGAGAGACTTATGGAGAAACATTCCCACGGGATCAATAGATTAGAGACCCTACTAATCTTGGTGAGCTAGATAGCCGAGTCATATCAGGGCCACACGGTGCACCATCTCCACCACTCCTCTCTTCCGTCAAACTGTAATTATTCTTTGGCTCTGATATGGGTCATGAAGGAGCAAGCGCCTGCAACAGTGTCTTTTGTTTGTTTGTTTGCATGTGTTGCATTGTTAGTGCTGCTGTAAAGGCGTCATGGAGTAACAGCGTATGAACCCGGGGCCTTTCAGAACCACTGGAACTAATTTACTATACCCTCAAACAGTCAGCCTTGCATCATGTCTGATTGTTTCTTGTCATATTCATTGAATGTATTTTAACTCTAAATCTGTCCTTCTGTACACATTACATCTATTGCACCTGTCCATCCTGGAGAGGGATCCTCCTCTGTTGCTCTCCTGAAGGTTTCTTCCCTTTTTTCCCCCTGAAGGGTTATTTGGGAGTTTTTCCTGATTTGATGTGAGGTTTTGGGGCAGGGATGTCTATGTGTACAGATTGTAAAGCACTCCAAGACAAATTAGTAATTTGTGAAATTGGGCTAACTGAATTGAATTGAATTAGCGTTTTGGGCTTTATTTGACCAAACAGCCTAAATGTAATATCTTGCAAGGTTTTTCAAAACTAGAATACAAATAGAAATAGAAAGTTCCCCTTCTTCCAAGAAATTAAGTTGTATGCTACTAATTTGAGGCAGCACGTGTTATGAAAGTATCCCAAAGGCACCAGATCATGTTTTTTGTTAGTATAATTTGGTAAATTCGCAAATAGGCATACTTTCTAAACTTCAGAAATGGGCAGGATTTTTTTTAAACAATAGTGTGTGTGTGTGTGTGTGGGGGGGGGGGGTTCCCCTAGTTGGAACACATTTGAGTTTCAAAGAATTTGTTTTGTGCATTCTGATGACTTATAAAAATGTACATTTACTATCAAAATAATATGTCCAATATCTTGTTAATATATTAACTACTTTTAATCATACAATTAATTATTAGGAATGAATACAGAATATTTAGTCCTCTGATGCGATATTGACTGTTTCTATTTGTAGCCTGCTCATCATTTTCCTCTCCATCTTTCACTCACTGAGAGATGCCCCAATGGCACGACTGCATTTAAAAAAAACAAAAAAAACATTAAATTTGTCTTTGGCCTCGACCAGACTCCTCCCTGTTCTACCTGTTCCCTCTGAGTGAAGTGGCCGTTGGACGATGGATCCAAGGTTAGGCACCCAGGACAGCATCCCAATTAGACCTCTTCGCGGGGAGCAAACCCCCTGCACCATTCATCACGCCGTTTCAATTAAAGCCATCTAAGAAATGATTAAATAATCAGCTGCAAGCTAATGGAGCCATATATCCTCGTTATGGGGGGGACGTTGGTCATCGGCTTGGGACTGTCTGGCCAGTGCCAGATGTCACGCAGCGGTGCCAAACAAGTAAGACGGATGACAGAAAGCAAAGAGTGTTTGAGGGGGTGCTGGAGTAATGAGGAACGAAGAGAAGGGAATGCTCGCAAGGCCGCCGTTGGAACGTTAATGTGAATTCATCGGAGGGGAACATTTCTACGTCAATGATTTAGTTTTTGGGTCACACTGGGGAATTCTCCATGCCTGTACTGCCGAAAACTCCTGTCACTCACATTACGCAGCGGCGGCTAACCTCCAGCGCACATCAGTGGACAGCCAGGGGGTCCCCGTTGTTCGTTCGCCTGCCGTAATGCATGAGTCCCGTCCCCCCCAGTACATGGCGTCAGTGTGCAGCCTTGTATCTGGACGACGGGTTGGGTGTCGGCCGTTGGTGACAGAAAGAGACAAGATATACAAGCCTTTCCCCTCTCTCTGCACACACGGGCCTGTAAATATCTGTCTCAACGTGTTTTAATATTTTCCATCACACATGCTTAACTCAAAAATAAGTTTGCAAAAATTATTACGACAATTTATCTTTGGAAGCACATGATGCTCACAAAAACTAAATATGACTGGGTTAATCTGCTCGTGCAGACTTTGTATTGCAACAACCTCACCCACACACACACACACACACACACACAAACACACACACACAGACACAGACACAAACACATGCACAACACTGGAGAATAGGAGCCGGTTGTGTTAAGCTGCCGAAATGATCGCACTGGGTGGCTGCAGAGTGGAAGTTACCCCGGACAGCTCTCCCCCTCCCGCTCTGCGGCGGGCACGTGAATGTTTAATTGATGTCACAGGGGACTGCTGATCAAGGGCTTTCTAACCAGCCGCGTATTCAAAGCATGCTCCACTGCTATTCTCTATTAGCAAGGCGGGCATGTCAGGAGGAGCTGGATGAGGGGTGGTTTGGGGGGGGTTGTTGTTCCCGTCCCTCTCTTCTCTTCTTCACACACTACCCCACCCTCCCTCCTCCATGATAATTAGCCCCTGCCATACACAGTCGAACAACATACAACTATACACACACACATACACACACCTACACACCTACACACCCTCCCCATACACACACACAGACTCCCTGAGCTGCCACTGTATCTGCAGCTTAAAGTGTCGGTGTTCTGACAGCCATCAGCAGAAATAGAGGCAAATCTTATTTACCTCGCTGTTTTTTCAATATTTCCCTCCATCCCTTATCGCCCCTCCCCTCCCCTCCCCTCCTGCACCCTTCAGTATGTATGCCACTTTCAGGATTCCACTCCTCACTGCTGTATGTTTACCCTGATTTTCTATACTCTGCAATCACGCTGATACACTGGGGCCTTTTTAGGTGCTTGTCTGCAATGATTGTTGTATTTTGAAGATCGGAGACGTTTCAAGAATTGAAGTGATGGAGATTTAGAACTGGTCCCAGACTCTCAATCACCGTTTCCTCATTAAACGGCTCCTATGCTATCCTCCAAAAGTGCAAGACACGTTTCCAATCGCGACATCCATACAGTCTTTTCAAAATAAACTTCTTTCTTCACAGAAATGTATTGAGTTAGATCTGGGTAACAAAACCTCTTAGTTAGGTTTAGGACATGATTGTTGGTCAGGTTAAAGCGGTATCGGCTAAACACACTTTTATAAGTAGTTTGTAAGTGAGTCAGTGTGATGGCGGGGCGTGGTTAGGCTCAGCTACAGGGAATGGGGGAGTGCGCTCACTGAACGGTGCCAGGTGGAGGCCTAATTGGCCTCACCTGGGGTTAATGATGTTTTTGCTTCTATATGAACAGTAGTGGAGACAAAGGAGAGCTGAGCTGGAATCAGGAGAGAGCAAGACATATAGCAAATATATAAAAGACAACTGCAGTTCACGTCTCCATTGTCTCTGTGCTCGGAGTAACACAGTCAGAAACACATTAAAGTGAGACCACACAAGAGGCATACGCGTCAGCGCATCTCTAGTTCAGCACTCGGTACCCTGGGTGGACCGTCTCCTGCTGGACGAGTTATCCTCCAAGCAGACCCGCTGCCACACCACGTCACCATGTAACACGGAGCAAGTGCACACACTTTGAAGGCTTTTGTGAAGCTGTAATATTGTGGATTTGGCGGGCAGCCCGGAATAATTAGTGTAGCCCTGGGTCTGAGTTACTGTTTGCTGGGCTCGCAGAACATTCCCTCTCAGGCTGTTCGGCTGCCAATTAACTCGCACACGCGCACAAATGATCTCGCAGGCACCCTGAGCCGTAATTCCATTACAAGGTTGAGAGTGTACAAGCCTTATTTCTGTGCATCCCCTAATGGGTCGCCCCCCGTGATTTACACGATATTTCGCAAACACAAATCCACCTCTAATTGTAGTGGTGGCGAGGGAAAAGTGCAGGTTACGCCGAGAAGGAACATTGTCAAAAATATGCAGCAAAAACAACAGTTTAGGCTACTGAAGAAGAAGGCAACAGAAAGGGGCCTCGCTGGGTGCCAACTAGCCCCACACCTTTTTCTTTGCTTTAACCAAAAACAAAACTCCTGGAGCATGTTCGAGTGACTAAAATGCATCTGATGATGGAAGCATCCGAGTTGCTGGTGTGAAGGCGCAAGAGCCAGTTATGAGAGCAAGGCCAGCCGAGCCAGTTATGCATAACAGAGGAAGCTGGATAAACGCATCACCCTCATCGCTCTCGCACAGCGATTTCCCAGTAGTGGGTCCACTTGATGAAGTGCCAGCTCCCCTCCCTGTTATTCTCTGTGCGCCAGCCAAGTGTCCACATGCATGAGTGTATTCATCAGTCAGGTGGCACTAGCCTGGCTTCTTTCTTCTTCTTTTTTTGTTCTCTTCCCTCCGTTCTATTCATCCCTCTCGCTGTGCCCAGGTGTGAACGTGAATTGGGCTGATTTATCTCTTTTGTCCTGCTTATCAGTGAATTGTAGCGATAACCAAATGAACTCAGGGAACACAAAAACGTACACATTGTGTGATTAAATGTGTTGCTTGCCCGCGGTTCTGTACCACACTGTACAGAATATAATATTGAGTCTGCACAAATATCTCCATGATCAATGAGTCACCCAAGAAATCCTGGACTATAATTGGCTTGTGTGAAAAGCCTAGGGAGGGACAACAAATATATAAACAGAGAAAAACATAGCCAACATAGCAACAACTACTAGGATGAAAAAATAATAATTGTAGTAATCAAAACAAAGCCTGTAGCCATTGGCATGTCCGCTTGACAACCTTGTTTGCTTGCCGTTTCTTTTATTTCGGAGCCAAAGGGATTAATGGCGATCAAACCAGGTCTTTACATGCCACATGCCACTGTGATACTTTGCATTCACTCTCTTTTTATCTTGTCACATCCACATCTTCACAACATAAAGGAATCCGTGAACCGTAGAATGAGTCTGCACCTTCAAGGTCTTTGGTTGAAACTATAGCTTCAAACAGAGGTCCCCAACCTTTTTTGAGACACGGACCGGTTCCATGTCAGAAATTATTTTCACGGACCGGGGAGGGGGGCTAGTGAGAGTTTGCTCACCCGTATGCGGCAGCGGAGCTCTGTTGTGCGCGCGAGCCGAGAAGTTTAAGACTCCTGAACGTGGCTCAGACGTACACACCGGTTTATCCGGTCCTTTTTCAAAATAATATAATTTTCCGACTATTAAAAAAAAAAAATTACAACTTTTTTTATTAACTTTTTTTCCGCAGCCCAGTGTTTGGGGACCCCTGGCTTAAAAGATTTAAACGATTCGTTCTACGACATCAAATACAAACACTAAACAAAGGACGAAGACCATGCCAAAACAGTCAATTAGGATCCTTTACAAAAACTAAATGCATCCACATGACTATACAGGACCAGAGTTAATGACCTAGAATTAAATATCAAGAGAGTTTACTTCTGGTGGGCAGGAGGGAGGAGCTGAATGGGACAAACACAGGACTTTCAACCAAGAGTCTGGTGTTTGACACTGTGTTTCAAAATGTTGTGGTTTTGCTGCCTAAACCTAAATGTACGTCATTATTTTAAGATGCCAAAAAGGAGGTGCGCTGTGCGACCCAAAAATGAGGACAATTCTTGTCCCTGTACACGACTATGTTGACATACTCGTCCACCTTAAGCTTAGTGGTGATGACGCTTAGTGGTCATGCAAATATAGTTCAATTCAATTCAGTTTATTTGTGTAGCTCATTTTCACAAATTACAAATTTGTCTCTGAGTGCTTTACAATCTGTACACATAGACATCCCTGCCCCAAAACCTCACATCGGACCAGGAAAAACTCGCAAATAACCTTTCAGGGGAAAAAAAGGGAAGAAACCTTCAGGAGAGCAACAGAAGAGGATACCTGTCCAGATTATAATGTGTAGAGAAGGAATCATTATACACAAATTAAACCACAGTAACATAAAACCAACAAATATGATAGAGTATATGAATAGTTGGTAGTAGGCATATTCCACAATGGAGACCTCCACGATCCATCAGGCAGATGGAGGTAGAGAGGAGGAGTGGGCGGAGTCTCAACAGAGCCATGGCAGAGTTGGTAGTAGGCATATTCCGCGATCCATACCTCAATGATCCATCAGGCAGATGGAGGTAGAGAGGAAGAGTGGGCGGAGTGTTGTTTGTTGTATGACTCATGAACATGTGTTCGTCGTGAAGCGTATTGTCTGCAATAATCCCAAATCCATCGGAACGATCCTAGTAATGCTAACTACGGAGCTAACTTCAGAACCTGCATAAACATATCATTCCTGCTCCACTCTATTGAACAATTTATTTTTATTGTCATATTAAATATAGTTATATATGGTGAAGCGCCCGGTGAGCCCTCAGCGTTCAGTGTCTTGCTCAAGGACACTTCGACATGCACACTATGGGGAGAGCAGGTATTGAACCTGGGATCCAACATGGAATCCAACCTGGGATCCAACCGGGGGTTCAACCGGGTTCTTTGTGGTTTCAGGACGACCACTGTCTCCCTTGAACTGCATCCCCCAAGCTACACACTCAAACGCAGAGGAGAGAGGTGAGGAAAACATCCCATCCAGACGCCACCCTTCCATTAAAATATCTCATCCCTTATCTTGCCCTTCATATCAACTGTGAACTCAAACCACCTCCCACCCCCCTTTAGTGGTAACTCACTAAGCCATCAAGGGTTGAACTAATGAAAATGCCAGGATGAAGGAGCCCTCTGATGAGCAACACTGGAGTTCCTCTCAGAGCACGTCAAAGAAGGAATTAATAGAATTAGCTGGTCAATAGAAGGGGACTGCAAACGTCTGATGGGGCTAATCATCTGCTATAATAATATTGGCTGAGACAATGAGTCACTGCATGAGCTTTGGGCTACGTCTGTGCTTGTCTGTGAACGTTCACAGACAGAGGGAGTCTGACATCATGACTGGATGTCTTGTGGATCCCGTCAGGAATGCATTACACAAAACACCTTTGTTCATTCATTCAGTTCACTGTTGGGCAATGTCCAGCATTTAGATTAACAGCTGTGCATCTCATGTTTCAGGCAGAAGATCTTTCCAGGTACAGGGGGCGTGGACACATTAACAGGAATGATGGCAATGCTCAGAATCTTTGAAAGAAAAGAGTCGGAGACAAAAAGGTGCTCCTTTACTGTGCTCAAGGTTGGTGGATGGTAACCAGAGCATGGTAAACGGAATACGTGATGCTTGAAGCGTGGTCGTACAAAACTTTGTCCCAGTTACCATTGGATACAAACAGGAAAGCTCTGCTGAGGCTTCTAATCATTGAAATAACAAAGGTCATGAAGAAATAGTTTCTCCGCACAAGAAAGAGAGTTTTTCCTATTCATACTGGAATTCTTTTAGAATCAAACCTCACCTTCTTCTCTCTTTTTTACTTTTTTGGGAGCATTATAGTATTACATAACGTGTCTTTTCTTAAAGGTCATCATCTTTGTGTTGTGCACCGTCCGGGTACTGAACAGTTCCCTCACAACGGAGTCACAAGAAGAAAAATGATATACATGATTTGGTGTCTGAGAATCTGTTAGAATTGCAAATGACGGAAGTTGCCATCCTTAAATGCATTGATTCCATCCCCAACTCTACAGGCACTTGAACTGCCCCTAAAGGCACTCAGGCTAAACAGCCCTAAACAGGATTGGTTCACAACTCTACATCTCGCACCTGGTCTGTACCCTTGCAGTCCTCATTAATTTTCAAAGTTGATCTGGTGCATCACTTATGTGCATTAGGCCGTAGAAGAAATCCTTGAGTGCTTACGGTAGGGACACAGAGTCAATGCACAGCTGAAATATGAGAGCAGGGAACGTACACTTCTGCAGTTCGAAGGACATACTACCGAGCCCTCGTGCTGCAATGTCTGCCTTTTGTAAGGCTTAATTAAACATGATATCTTAATTTGCACACAGATGTACTGCAAAGTAATTATAGAGTATTTTCCAAAGACTAAGCAGAACGTAGTGAAATCCCCCAACTGCCTGTTGACTGGGAGAGTAAAAATAGCTCATTTAAAGCCAGTGGAAGGCTGTCTTCTTTGAGTAAGACTTCAAGTCTCTGGCCTCTCGGGATGAGGCTCACTGCAATTCATCACCATCACTAATTATTCATGTTATAAGCCACTCTCTCTTGCAATAAGGAAGGGAAGAAAGAAAAAAACACAACTACAACAATGAAATCTCCGCTTGACTCAAGAGTGGAGCAATGAAAGCGCCATATGTCTGGATTGTGTGCTGCCGGCTGATTAAAAGACATGTGTCTCCTCCAGAGGGAAATGAAGACTTTTGCTATTTAAGTGGAGGGTCTACTTCCAAGTCTTGTTTATTCAGGGAAGGAAAAATATGCGACTGTTTGATCACGGATCCCGTCATACTGATCATACATCCCTAATGTTTTGACATGTGTTAAATAATTCCTGAGTTGACCCCTCCTGGATGATAAAGAAACACTTTATATCATATTTGGCATGAAGCCAAATTGATGGAAGATCACGGCACAAAATGATCTTTTGTAGGTTTACCAAGAGACCAAAAATCCTTCTCCAAATTCAACGTCCTGGTAGACACTGAATGTTTTTTTTTCGCCTTCATTACGTTACAGCACATGCACATTATTATAGGTCAATGGCTTCATTGAAGACCTATCTCGCACAGAGATCCGCACAGGAGCTAATTACGCTAATAGGCTCCGGCAAAATGTTTGATACCAAACGACGAGCTGTAATCTAAAGAGCTGATAGGAGACCTCAAGCATGCGCTTGCTTTTCTTTTGCTTTCATCTGGTGTTTTCACACACTACGATATCGCATGAATTAGGAGATCAAACTGTAAGTTTATGCGGCTGCAGCGCTTAAGAGGCGGAGTAGTTCTGAACAAAAGCTGTCTCTGTTTGAGTCTGTGGATGTGCCTCATCACAATAAATATGGGATTTCTATGAGTTCCCTCTACGTTAAGTAACAAAGGCAACTAGTGAAATAATAACAAAACAATAACAATGACAAAAAATACACAAACTAGAAATTGATTGGGCAAATTGCAAAGCGGTATTCAACAATCTGTGGAAGTAGCATCTTGCATTTCAGAACTGTTATGTCTCCTGTTTGTTGAAGGACTATTACTGCGTTAATATTAACCGTCTCTTTCTTGTCTCAGGGCTAAAGATGGAGAACTCAGAGCAAACATTCATGGTACGTGAATCCAGTTTTGGAATGTTTGAGAGTTTGATGTTGACAACATGTGCACTGACCTCAAGAGAGAGGAGAACAACATGTGTAACAATGGCAACTGCGCACGGCAGAGATGGCGCCAGATGTAGCCTCAGATATGCAGATGTAGCCTCAGATATGCATATTTAATGTATGACAAAATTGAGATCAAATGTTCAGTGACAAAATGTCTACGGAAAAAGTTGGTGATAGAACGGCCAAATTTCGGACCGGGCATTCACGACCACCTATGGACACGCGTGGGGACGACATCTTTTGGATGACGTTGTCTCGGGTGTAGCTCCGGGGTGAGAGTCAGGAGGGAGCCAGAGATTCTGAATCAAACCAAATCTTCTGCGGAGAAGTTCACTTGCCGGAGAACTGCTAAACTTTGAACAGGGAGTAAACCGTCTGTGTGTCTTTTGGCACGTTAGCACAGCAGCTGCAGCGACCGCAGTCCTGTGCATGTGTTTCTGGTACCAACGTGTTTACAAGCACGTGATTTCTGCATCTTATCGCCCGAATATGAAGCGTTGCCCTGAAGACTTTGGATTTGTTTTGCTATCCAAGTTTAAAAAAAGAAGAAACTATAATTTTTCCACCCAGTTTAGCAACCGAAACCCAGGAGATTGTCTTCCTTCTCTATCTGAGTGTCACGTATACAGTAATCTGGAAACATTATTATTCCAGCTGTCTGGACTGGAGCACACATAGTATGGCCTACAGTTTTAGCGGGATTAAAGAACAATACAACACAATATGCAAAGTAACCTCTTTTTTCTTTTAGGTCAACTTCAATGTTACAGATGGCAGAAAATGCATTATGAATGATTATCAAATGTCCCCAGGCTCAAGGGAATCATTTGTATAGGCATTGCCATGTATGTACATTCCTTTAATTGTGTTATTGCTCTGCTAATTCAATATTAGAGCAGAGCCAGGAAGGTAATTAATGTTACCCACCTCCTGTTTGAACACATATCTATGACTGGATCTGTTTAGAAAGAAGTTGGAATTACAGAATGATGAGGAACACGCTGCAGGGCTCAATCCCAAGATTACTTAAGCAGGATTCCAGGAATAGAAGTTGTCACATGTAAGAGGAGATCTATACAGAGAGGCACATAGTGTTGCATCCTCGAAGAACCACACTGGTTAAAAGGTTGCATATTGTGAATCAATGGAATTGAAATGCCCTCCTGGAGGGAAAGTACGTTCAGCGAGATCTGCACTATAACATCAGCTGCACAGGGGGAAAAAACACAAACATATGGAAGCTGGCACTGATGTGACAAACGTAGATGGCACCTATAATGTGGAGACTAACAAAAACAAAAAACATCAGCTTTTCAAGTTTTATTTTTTCAGATGTAATTCATTGCAGCCTGTACTAATCAAATATAGAATATGATTGCAAGTGTGGCTCTGGTCTGATGGAGCTTTGAAATAATCAAACCGTTCAGCATTTAGCAGGCAACACAGTTTAATGATGTGCTGAATGAAGATTTAAAAAAGATTGTAAATATCTTACTTAAAAATAAGTAAACATTCAAATCAATGCATTTAATAGCATAGTCTCCTCTGACTAATTTGTGAAATTTTAAGGGCAGACTGGCAGCAATCTAACAGTACCATGAAATAGCCGAAATGCTACAATATATAGCGACATCCATCCAATTAATCATTGGTTTACGATCTGATAGACTTCATCAAGGAAGAACAAAAGCTAGTTGGCCTTCCTTCGATGTTCTTATGTACAATCCAAAGCATCTATATAGAAAGAGATGAATGAGTCTATTAAAAATACTTCCAAGCAAATTAAATTCAGCGAGTTTCCAATTTTATAACAAAAACAGCTGCGCTGATTACCAAAACCATGTCTGTTCTCGAAGGTTTTGCAGGCTTGTCTTGTAAAGATATACTCTCATGTATAACTAGATTGACATTTATCTGTATGCAATAAAGGGTTATGGCGTAGAAACAAAACCTATTCATATAGTCACCATAGCAACGCCACCTGCACCTGTATCAGTGTGACATGGCAATTTCATAGAGTCTCCTATTGAGTCATGAACAAAGATTTGGTAACTTCCCATAGTTCAAATGACACTGTGGCTTCTGGTACTGTTATTTCTCAGACTTGGGGGAGGGAGGGTCCTGTACGCGGGCAAAAATATACAATTAATACATGTTAATTCATACAGAGAATATTTAGCCTTGGAAATCAAAGATCAAATGAAAAAAATATTCACAGTGGATGGTCAGTGCAGGTATATATAGCATTGTGTTTGTATGCATAAATTACCAGAAAATGATAACATGCACATTGAGAAGTAATTTCTTGTTAGGTTATTAATTTCAGGAATATAAACATAAAAACAATATACAATTATTTAGTTTTTACAAATGTATTTTTATTGCATTGATTTGTTTGACATATATATATATATATATATATATATATATATATATATATATATATATATATATATATATATATATATATATTGTTTATTGTTGAATTCCGGTTTTTCGTTTGCTTTTCCCATTCATACTATTTTTTCAACTTGCCAGTGAAGAACTGGATTGTATGATGTACTTTTTAAGCTTTTACATGTTTGTGAGCAAACTGAATAAGATTCAACAGGCTATTTACTGCCACCATTCCAACCCCCCTCAGAAAAAAAACACATGATACCTGTACCCCTATGGCATCTAAAACCATAATGAAATAACTAGCACACATGACATGGTATTCAAAATAAGAAAACATATTCTTAGAACAATATCCACACTTGTTTGGATTCACATTTTTACAGGCTACTCCTTGCGTGCCCAACCGTCAATAAATATCTGTCTCAGCACGTAGGGAAAGGCTTTATCTATCCCCTCTGTGCTGCATGCGTGGGAGTCCATCTGTTCATTTCAATAGCAGCCGAGAAAGATGCTCTGCTGGGATTATTGTGCACATTGACAGAGGAACTGCATTTCAAGCTTATCTTCCCAGTAGCCATTCATATTGCCTACTTGGCCAAGTATCCTGCTTCATACCCAAGGAAATGATTAACCAAGAGAGGCCCGCTGATTGCCACTGAGCTTCAAGCCAAATCTCACAACCCGCGAAACCCACATCCATTTTCATTTAGTCCACAAGCTATACATGAGCGTGGCTCCCAAATTAAAATTCATCGGCATCAACAACATCCATTCACAGAGTTTCACAATGAGTCAACAATGAGAGTGCGACATGATTGTGCTTGATAGTGCAGATATTCAATTATGATGGATTGAATGACGGCTTAGTGGACATAATGCTGTCGCTCTTCCCCATTGGGTTGTTTAGTTGTGGCTTATTGTTTGCTGCACGCGAGTACATTGTTAAAGTGGCCTAACAAGTGGGATGCTGTTCTTCCCTGAGCTTCCAAAACAGTCCAAAACTATGTCTTCATACAGTTGGAATATAATAAGTGGATGGATTATGGATTAAACCCCTCTCCACACCCAGAATGTTTAATCATCCTCAAATTGTTTTCTTCTCACTCCCTGACCTGAAAGACAAAACAGCTCAAAGCTCTCTCTACCTGGGATGCACATGCCTTTAGTCTCCACGGGTTGGTATGCCAAACTTGGATTTAGGAGTTTAAAAAAAAGAAAAAGAAAAGCAGTCCATCAGGAAAGCATGAAGGAAGTTGTCTAATGGAGAAAAGGCATGAGGGAGTGTAGGGGTGAAATTGCCTGCTAATGGCCTCTCTCTCCCAGCTGTGAGAGCTGCAGCTGTCTGGGGTTGCTGAGACAAATAGTGGTGGCTCATGTGGGGGACCACAGCATCCAGACAACAGTCCACATCTTTCCCTTGCACACTATTTGGCCACAACAAATTAATTTTCGACCGCCTGGGAAGGAACGAGATACAGCCGGGTGTTGGCTAACACACATGTAATGTGTTTTCAGCGTGTCGAGCCTGCTCTATCAAGGAGATGGATGATTGAAAAGTTGGGCGAGTTGAAAATATATTTGCTCCAGTTGCAAGCGATTTGACGCAATGTGACCCAGAAACTATGGCTGTGAAGAAAAAGAAAAAAAAGAACTGGGGAGAGAGAGAGAAGATAGTGTGTGGATGATGGGAATGAAAATGATAACTCGTAGCCTACATACATCTGTGCTGGTTGGAAAAAGAAAACTCACCCCCAGATCATCAAACGAGAAACATAATATTCAACCATCAGTGCTGTGGCCAACTCAACCCTGTGACCAGAGGGGCCTGGATGCAATTTAGTAAGACACTAATGGGGCTCACTGGTATCCAGTAAAAGAATAGATGATAAGAATGAAATCCACTAAGACTAAGCAGAAAAGCTATATTCAATTCAGTTAATTTTATCCAGCCCAATATCACAAATTACAAATTTGCCTGAGAGGGTTTTACAATCTATACATGTACAACACCCCTGTCCAAGGACTTCACATCGGATCAGGAAAAACTCCAAAGCAATCTAAATAAAACCTTTCATGGGGAAAAAAGGGAAGAAACTTTCAGGAGAGCAACAGAGGAGGATCCCTCTCCATGGATGGACAGAAGCAATATATGTTGTGTGTACAGAATGAACACATATGCTGTGTGTTAGATTCATATCAACCATTCCATACCTCAAAATATACACATTAGACTCAGTTTAGTATGAGAGAGTTGAAAGTAGGGTGTTTAGTGCTGGTATTGAGTGGTATAACGGATTGTTGTTGATCCGTGATCCATGCAGATCCCCCCCCCACCCTCTGTTTGGTACACATGTGAACCACGGATTAATTACACAGTATATAATATATGTATAGATGTAAATAAAAATGAAGTTTATAATATCAGTATTTGCCATTCTTCAGTAAAACTCGCGATACGGAAATGGGCATGCATCCTTTCTGTTTGCTGATCCCTGATAATGTTTTATTGTAAACAGC
The DNA here is from genome assembly GCA_036178185.1 of Liparis tanakae. NCBI lineage: Eukaryota > Metazoa > Chordata > Actinopteri > Perciformes > Liparidae > Liparis > Liparis tanakae. Next base: position 9,838,547 of record CM070096.1, on the reverse strand, counting down.
CAATCGGTGCTGAAACTGACCGGAGGAGAGCTGATTAAGTGGCTAATGGACAATTATTATTGGGCAAATGTGACGTATAACGTTATCAAACTTGAATAAATCCAGTGGTTTGAAGGAGATGTTTTACAACACCATAAATCTATATAAGAGATGAATTATGGCTGTTTACAATACTTCAGAGCAGCTTCATTAAAACTGATGAATGGCAATTTGTTTTAATCAATGTAAATAAAATATTTTGTTTTCTAATCATCTAAATTGTGTGCCTTCATTAAACAATAATAAAAATAAATATAACAAAGTCAAAAGATAACATTTAGAATTGTTAATGGTTCATAGACTTGAAATTATGTTTGGGATGGTGGAAAAGGACCAGCTGCTATAACAAAACCACAAAATCCAATATGGATCATCAATGATCTGCAATTAGTATCAGAGGCAAAAAAAAACATGTATATATTTTCTTTTGTGCTTGATCCGTGACAAAGAGCCTAATAGGATCCAATCTGTGAGTTTTATGAGCTGTTGCAATACTAGTGGTAATGGTGTCCATTTTTTATTTTTTATGTTTTAGTCCCATGGTCTTTCTCAGACAAAAAACAAACCTTTTAGTTTTTTCCTCAACCATACCTTGTAAATGGACTGTACTTATGAATGTCTTTTGTAGTGTTCCGACCACTCAAAGCACTTTAACACTCCATGTCATCATTCACCCATTTGTTTACTGGTGGGAGGAGCTACCATGCAAGGTGCCACCTGCCTACCAGAACTAACTAACATTCACACACATTAGGAACCCCTGCAGGGACAAATCGGGGTTAAGTGTCTTGCCCAAGGACACATCAACACAGACTAGCGGAACCGAGGATCGAACAGCCGGTCTTTTGGTTAAAGGACGACTCTGCTCTAACACTGAGCCACAGTCGCCCCTGCTTAACCCTTGGCCACTGGGGGCAGCACAACAAGCTGCCCCTAGTGGCCAACTTTAAACACAACAAGCTGTAAACACAACATTGACAGATTATCATCTAATAAAGTTATCAACAAATTAATTTGGTCTGTGTTTTTTTCCACTCAAATACTAAAATGTACTCTAATTTGAGCTCTATTTTGGTCTCCTCCAATAGTAAAATATCTAACTCTCAAGCTGCTAAATTATGTAATACAGCATGTTCTAGTGCAATATATAAACATACTATTGCATCTCATATAGTAATTAGCCTCTGACCTGTTATTGGGTCATAACTTTCTGCCACATCTACACCTCCCAAATTAGAAGTATAAATAGCTTAAACAGGTATTTATTCACCAACATGACCTGAATAAATCATGGTTCCCCTCATTTGGAAGCAGGGCTATATGAGCCAATGTATTGTGACGGCCTTTGAACTATTCCTCCCAGACTGATGACTGGTTATTAATTCATCCATTCTTCTGAAAGGAGTGCCTCATTATCATCCCAATATCAACCCGTCCCGTGAGAAGTTGCGGAGCCAAGCCGTCAACATTTTGCACTCCAGCTTCACAGGCTCGTCAAAATTAAAAGGGTCTGCCAGTGACACTTTGAGGAGGGCGCTCCAAAAAAAGGATGAATTATGTAAGATCTCTTTGAATATTGCATTGCATATATGAGTATGTCCCATATGCCCATCGTTTCCAGTCTCAGACATGACATCAATAGGAATGGGCTCACACTGGCACAATGCGGCAGAGGTAAACTCATCCCCCTCTTTTTTTTTCTATTCCCCGTTATTACTGAGCGGCGCGGAGCCGGCTCCTGTGGGTTTTCGGAGAAAAAAGCTTTTGGAGATAAGGGGTGAGGAGACGAACGAGATCTGCATTTGGAGAGTGGACTGGGATAACATCAGAGCTTCTTAGAAGATGACCGGGCTTCTCGGAAGTGTCCTACTCCTCATCCTGCTTCATGTGATTAGAAGATGTGAGATTTCTGCCTGTTATTGAAAACAAATATGATGGAGGAAAAAAAAGTCAGATTTAGAACTGGGTTTCTAGACAAAGGAGCTCTCACAAAAGGAATGGGGAAAAGTACAGTGCAGGCTTGTGATCTGGAACATCAAAATGCAGGAAACGCAGCAGGGAAACAGTAATGTCCCATTAGAAATGAATGGGAGTTGTTTCCAAAGACACAAGTCGAGAAATGCCCTAAAAACTCCCATTTCCAAGTGAAACAAAACAACTCAAATGGCTCCCTTGGAACAATATTCCACAATCTATTAGTTTTACTGCTAATCACTTTTCTCTTTCACGCTGTTGCTTTTATTGACCTTTTATTGGTACCAGCAGCCTCCCGCTATTTCACTGTGTGTGGTGTATGCATCTACTCTTTTCATTCCCTGAAGCAAAACAAATAGATAATTGAATTGCACCCAACAGGCCAACCTGACAAGTCAATCTCATATTCAGAATTTTTGATGAATTCTCACAGTGTGGCTGCTTATTTTCTGCCCGGTAAGCCCATGCCTAATTGTTATTATTACAATAACTGGAATGGTAACAATTGTTTTGCAGGGGACCGTGAGGAATGCGGTGCGACAGTCTTTACGCCGTTGGATTAAAAAACGAGACACCTCGATGGTAAATGGTGACAGTAATAGAGGGCGTACCTCCAGACTGGAGCTGGAGAAGCACACAGAGTTTACTATTTGAATTATTATTTCCAAACTATAGTAATTAAACTTGCGTAATTATAATAATGTAGTATTGTGTGAACCTGGAGAGGTGTCCAAAAGCCATGTGAATGACCTTAATATAAAAGAAAAGCTTTTCGTACAAAAGGTAAAAACATGAAAGGAAATGAGACGGAACGTATCATTCTGATGGACTTCTTGCTGTAATGTATTCAAATAGATGGTCCTATAATCCTACAAAGGAGTCTATAGTGGTAGATACAGCAAAACTGATTGCAGATCTGTGGTGATGTCAACCCGCCAGCTATTTCATATCATGCCTCTTCTTGAGTAAAGAGCTTAACTTGAGCCTTTGTTGTGGTAAAAAAAAAAATGCAGAAGAAAAAAATGCAGAGTTAAATCTTAAAATAAGCTTTGTGGAGGAGGAGTCACCAAGAAGCCTGTCAACATGATTGCCTAGAAGAGGGAGACGGTCCCCCAGCCTTCTCCTCCGAGACGGCCACTACAGAGCTTTTCCCAAGTGGGTAAGCCTCTCTAATCAATGGAGAAACTCAGGATGTGGGGGGACATTTGCCATAAATTGGGGCAAACAATGTACAGTAAAATCCCAGGGAATCTTTGTGAGAGTTACAGGATAACCCTCATGACGAAGATTCATCATGAGAGAATTGCGTGTGCTGCAAATCAGGAGGATTCTGAGCCGACCCATATATCCACCATCTACAGAGGACCCTTACCTACGAGGCACATTTAGACAACGCGTGTCTGTGACGGTGAGCGGTCATCAAATCCCATGAAACCCCTCTCCAAGTGCCCACGCTCTTGTCGCTTGTTTAATTTGTCTTTTCCTTCAAAGCCATCATCCCATCCCCATCCAGTGGCTGGCTGCTCTTAAAACGCAGGGTGCCAAGAGGATGGAAGCTGTGAATGAGGCAGGCTGTGTGAGGCGCTATGTATGGATGCACTCCACGGCAATGACAACAAATTAGAGGGAAGACGAAAAGAGGCCAATGCCAAAGCCTTTGGCAACTGATGTGATACAATAGTGGACAAACTGGCTATTAATGTGACTCCCCCTTCACTGTCGGTGCTACTGTAGTTAAAGGCTGATTCCAGTTTATTTCAATCCTGATCATATTTTGGTAGTTTTGTATTGTGAACCGATACTTCGATACCACGGTAATGCCAAAATTATGAAAACGTGGCGGGCCTCACCTTTATGGCTCGAGATTAATGGCATCTAGAATATAGAAGGAGACCATTTTTTCCATCCACTGTTCTTGCTACATTGTGAACCACGGATCTGTGTTGAAAGCTAGTTAACGTTAGCTGTTAGCAGCCGGTGGGCCGCACAGGACTGCAGTGCTAAACCTTTAATTAAATGAGGTTGCCTTGAGTTTCAGTATGATGCATTCAAGTTATAGTCAGGAAAAACTTTTATTCGGTGAAAGTTAATTATAAAAACCCAAATATAATAATGTTGTTTAAAGAAGATGGTTTTACAGCTTTAAAACATATAATGCATATTAGAGAGGGAACTTGAATGGGACCTTCTTAACTTTTTAACACTAATTCGAATTGTTTATTAGTTTATTTACCATGTATTGAATTATATATGGAAAAAACGTGGAATGTTAGCAATCTCGGTATCAACTACAAAATCACGGTTTTAAAGCTAATCTCTGTCTAATCCTCTGACTGCTCTTGTTTCTCGACTCATTGGTCGGTGTCGCATGTTCACACACCTCTGTTTCAGTCTGGTGAATACAATGGCATCATAACCAATAGAGGTCGAAAAGAAAAAAGACCAACATTGTTAATGAAAAAAATGAACTATCCATTAACCACACTGCAGATTAAAATACTGAATCCAATTAAAAAAACTATCAACTTGACTCGCATGTCATTTTCTCCGCGGCAATATTGACATGGATAATTTGCATAGAAGTAATCAGGTCACTGTCTTATTAAGATTATTTGCCACACTGTCATGCTGTTGAAAGCCGTACGGTGGCTTTTTTTCCCTGTGTTGTGTTTAATGGGGATCTAGACCTCTGTCCCTGTTTAGTTCGGCGGCGTTGCCCACAAGGAAATCAATGGCGTAGCAAATCAAAGCTCACCGCATTAACACATTAACGTCGCAGTCAAAAAATTAAAGCTTTCAAAGCAGATGGTCTCATTTCATGCAAATGTTATTACGCAAAACTACGCCTGGAGGCTTGGCTATTTTTTCTTTTTCAGCCTTTTAATTGGCAGAAATGAGAGAGAGGTGCCAGACGTTGCAGGTGGCGACGTATCCCAGCTTTCTTTTGTCGGATCCTGAGAGAGAGTTTTATTTAGTGTCATTTCCACCAGGACCTCGCCACAGCCATCTGTAAGAAGGGCGCCCATTGTGCTCTGTGTGATGCTGCAGCTTCTCAAAGCCCGGTGAACTGACAATGTAGCACGCTTTCGCACGCAGCGGGTGGGGAGGGGAAGCTGGCTCACCAAGGCAACAACGGCTGAGAATAAACCCTTGGGTAAGGAGGTGAGCATTATCCACCGTGCTCCTTTTTACTCCACCCTTACCCTGCCAACCCCCGAACGCTCTCGACTGCTGATTAGCACCGCGTAGTCTGTAGTGAGTCGGGATAATTAGGAAATGGGATCTGAATAGAGCTTCGCCTGGAAATGCCCGTTCAAGTCGCCATCCTCACGAATCGAGTAATAAACATTGAGCTTCTGACGTTGGTTGCCCTCTAAAACAAAACATATTAAATTGTGTTTTTCACATAAAGAACATGTGCCTCACAGACATGGTTTAAATCAAACGACACAATAAAGGCACATCATAAAAGCATTGGTGTGTGAGCCACTGACATCAGCTGATGAAACCAAAGAGTCTCACTGGTACAACTCACAGAGTTCTTGTGCGTGCACACTATGTCATGTTATGTGCTAATTAAGTATGTCTCTGGTTGTGGGTTCTCTGATTTTTGTTACGAAACCCTGCAGAAGCTCTACATATCAGCATCAGCTCAGCGGAGCCATTGAGCCTATAAGAGACGGGCACAACCAAAGAAGCGGCTCACGAGAAATTACCTCAATCACTCTTGATGGAATCCACTTTTTTGGACGCTGATCAGATAAAGCAATTCAGAGGGACATATAGGACTTTGAAATCCTTAAATATAAAACTCCTTCCTGAAATAGGAAAGGCTTTTGATGTCGGCTTCTCTTCGCAAGATCAATCTTTCTGGAAATGTGCTCCTCATCAGTGGAGTCAAAGATGCTGCCTGTTGCTTCTCTTTCTTTCTTTTTTTCTTCTCTTTTTCCTTAATTCTCAAAGAAAGTTTGCTGTTTGGGCATCAGTCATCTGCTCACCAGGGGATTGGAATTACAGGAAATAGTGCGATTAACTGTTGGCTCGCACTGCACACGACGAGAACATATGTGAAACTGCTGTTTCTGTGCCGCTAACCTCCTGAAATATGATCGCACAACATTCGGATTTTGGAAAGCATGAATATACCGTTGGCATGTTAGTGAGGTTTGGTTTTCCGACAATCAGAAAGAACAACATTATTATGAAATTGCGCCTTGCCAAAAAAATAAAGCATTTTGTTTTCCAAAGAAGACTTCCTAAAAGAGTTGCTGTGCTCTCCAAATGAATCCTTATGCTTTAAATATGTGTGAGGTCAGCTAGAAATTAGCTGTTTGCGTGTTCGCATTCTCAGCGCTTGTAAAAAGGTGACAAAGCAGACACACACACACACACACACACAAGGTAACACTAGATGCCACAATCTCACTGTGGGCTTGACCTCTGTGACACCACAAACAGCGCTGCAACACCTCCGACTCCATAAATATGTAAAATCCCTGGCATGTTCCCGGCCCCCCCGCAGAGCTTGGGGCCTATGAATCATTCAGCCACCGCCTCCCTCCTCCTGAAGCGGTGCCCCCACTTGGCCTCTTTGGGGAAACAGTCGAGAACAAACAATGTTAAATAAGTCATGGTGACCAGGACTCGTTGGCACTAGCTCACAGGAGCTAGTTTAGAGCGACCCGATCAGGTACCACTCGCTGTGCAGCAATTAGAGTTAATCCTTTCTGAGTACAGATTTGCTGTTTTTCCTACCAACATTATGGTCAATTTGAAAACCGTGCAACAAGAGAGGAGAACAAATAAAGACATTTTGTCATTTGTTGTGCTTCTGATGCATCATGCATCATCATCATCATCCAGCCCAAGGTTGGATTTAGTCTTTCAAAATATAAGAAAAGCTACAAAAAATCATGTAGAAAAAATAGAGATGTGCAAATAAATATCAGCTATGCATGTCCAACGTGGCTGTAAATTATAATGAATCAAATGTCTTCCTGTGTCTACCCATTATTTACCATTTCCAATCACATTCAGGCAAACATGTTGATATATTTTCTCTGGGTTTGTTGAGACGTAGGGCTGGACGCTTGCCAATTATAAAGCTGCCACTCAGCTGCTGCCAAATTGAGCTTTGCTTAATATCTTCACGAAGGAATCTGATTGGATGTATATTTTTGCATCATGGTTTAAATGTATCGGTTCAAACTGGAAATTAATCGTAGTCATCGGCAAATATATGTGTGTGTGTGCATGTGTGTGTGTGTGTGTGTGTGTTGTGTGTGTGTGAGAGAGAGAGACAGACAACAGATTACGTTCAAGGACATATGTTTGCGTCCAATGCCAACACAAACAAATAATTCTAAGCATGGCAACTCCAACAGGCTTAAAGTTAAGGAAATATATTGACAGTGACCATTAGCACTGGGCACACATCATTAAGGGCAGAACTGTTAAATAACAACACTGAGACACTGGGCTGTTAGGCGCTCATGTCTCTTCATAATCCTACAAAGGAATGTTCCAATATGAATCCTCACATGCACAAAGCAAGTTCAAACTCGGTTCAACTAGATATACAATAAAATACTTCAGTATATTGAATCTTATTTTTTACATGCTCACCTTAACCCTTAGATGCATAAGTGGGTCAAAAATGACCCGGTGAGGTTGTTTTCTTTAAATATCTTCATAATGACATTTTTTTATCATTTGATATTCCAGGTATTCCTCAAAAAACTTGTTTTTGATATAATGACATTTACATTTTTAACTTACCTTTTATACATTTTAAGAAATTGTAGTTTTTGTATTACTACCCCAAGCTTCCATAAGTGGGTCCTAAATTACCCGCATGCATTTTCTATGGAATCCAATGGAAACCTTTGATTCTTATCAACTGTGGCTGTCAGGAATAAATTAATTGTGGACCACAGAGACTATATCAGAAGTGTCACCCTCAGGAAGATTATTTTACACAGCAAGAGCTGATCTGTGTGAGTATTATCTTCATATAATATTGTGTGCGTGTGTCTTTCATGACTGTTATTATTATTTATTGACAAATTAGCCTACTTTATAACTAGCTAACACTACCTAGCTCACTAAGATAGCTAACATTACTATATGTATTGTGTGTGTGCGTGTGTGTGTCATTCATGATTGTTGTGTGAAAGAGTATGTTATTATATATCAACAAATTAGCCTATTTTATAACTAGCTAACACTAGCTAACTAACTAAGTTAGCTATTACTATACGTAGTGTGTGTGTGTGCGTGTGTGTGTAGGTGTGTGTAGGTGTGTGTGTGTGTGAGTGTATTCATTTATATAGCTACATATTGATCTATTGAAAACATTACTCTTATGTTTCCTCATCCAAGGTTTCATGGCTGCTAGATACAACTGAAATGGTCCTACAGATACTGATGAATGGTGATGATGGATAGGCAGTAACGGGGTTGGACTCTGAGTCCGACATTTCTGATGATGAGGACCAAGACTATTGTCCAGGTGGCAGTGGCAGGCGTCCACCTGGAAATCCAACTGAACAGGATCAATCTGACTCATAAGATTCTTCTTCTGTGTCCTCTGAAGAAGAACGTGTCCAAATCATGTGCAACAGAATTAGTTGGAAAGGCTCTTACTGGAGCGATTTACCTCCCACCCAGGGCAGAACAAAGAGAACCAATATCCTCAGAAGTCGGTCAGGGCTGACCAAAAGATGCATAAGAGCTCTTTATTACTGATAATATAATACAAGAGGTGATGATGTGCACACACTTGGAAGGGCGGCGAGTAGCAACAGCTAGAGGACAATAATGGAAAAATGTCACCAAAGATGACTTATTGGCCTTCATTGGATTGACCCTGCTTGCAGCAAGTGAGAAGAACTGGGATGTATCAGTCCGTGAGCTGGGAGTCCTCTACATAATCCCATGTAAAAGGCCACTATGGCTATTGGAGACTATTTGGTGACAAAAGCCACAACCCAGCCACAGGAAAGAAGCAGACAGGGCCAACCAAAGAAAAAGAGGAGTCAGATCTGCCCAAGTAACACAGATCGCAAAGTCAAGTAAGTGTAGGAAATGCAATGTACCTATGTGCAATGAGCACAGCCAGAAACAGGTAGTGTGTCTGAACTACATACAGTGATGAGACAAGAAGGCAAAACAGGGAAAGAGAGAGGAACTGTCAATGACTGGACAGTTACACACATACATACACAAACACACAGACAGACAAACAGACAGACACACACACACACACACACAGGGTTCAAAAGGGTTAAAAAGCAAGGCGAATAATTCGAACTGAAGCATCTTTACAAGGTTAAGAGGGTCGTTAGTGTTGTGTTTCACCCTACATTGTTGTATGCAATTTTGTTTTTGTATGTCGAGCATTCAACTTTCAGCACTAATCCTCTCGGGTTGCTTGTGAAACGTGAGATTTAATGTCATGATTATAAAGACTCATTTAATGGGACTCAGAGCCAACATTTGGCTGGGCACATTGATCTTTCCCATTTTCATGAAAACCGTTTTCCAAAATCTAATCATCTGTTCCTCAAAATTAAATAATTTTATCAAGGCGAGCATCAGCGCCGGGCTGCAGAGCCATTCGGTGCCATGATGGTGTTTAATTGTTGATGTACTACGTGTATTCTAAAGCATTCTGGGCCGAGATGCTATTGCCAATAATCCTTTATTGTGAGGCAGGAAAGAAGAAAATGGCTTGAATGGCAAGGGCAGAGTTTTGTTGGCTACTCGATGAAATGGACATGTGAGGGATATGATTAATAGTGAACTCTGTTATTGAAAGGCCTCACTCATAAGATGTTCTCATCTCCCCGGGGATCCGGCGCAGGATTGCAACCTAGGTTCACACTGTTGTTTCCTTCTTTTTTTCATTACAGGAAATTTCCTCATACACCATGTCAGAGAAACAACCCCCGGGGGCTTTGAGGAAGGATAACGGATGCTCTAAACATAGAGATAAGTCCTCCAATTAATCTTGAGAGCAGGTTACTTATTCCATTTTGGTCCCTTCAATAGAAAATAAGTAAAAAAAGTCCAAACTAAAAGTGGCGCACTGAGCGAGCTGAATTTATGGGCTAGTTATTACCCCGGTCACTTAGCAGGAGCAGCTCCGGCACTATAACCTCTGTCACAAGTATGTTTTAACTTTTGGTGACAATTGTAACCGACATTCAAAATGAAAGCAATTAATCAGGTCCTCGTGTCAAGGGAACTGCTCAACATGTGTTTATTAGAATTGTTTAATCTGCATTCAAAATTTAAATGGCCCCCTTTTTACTCTATCGAGTAAGGCCGTTGGCACTGTTATGAATGGGCTATTGGTTAAGTAGACTGAGTGCTCAAACAACATTTTGAAAGCTTTTCTTTTTGGAGCCAATAATAGACTTGGATGGATGTGGAGTGGACCTGAACATAGCTCATTAAACGGCAGGGTGAAAAGCTCTCGGCAGGCTCTCGACTGCATGGCTGAGCAGTTCCAATCACCTCCGGAGAACGGCTGGCGGGAAGCTCCGGTTCAAAAGAAGCCACGCCAGTCAAAAGGTGCTCCGTACTCGACGCAATAACATAACCAAGTTAGCGCATGCGGCAAGGTCGGGAGAAATATCTATTGACAAGTCGTTGTCTTGACCATTTCACAGCTGTATGGCAGGGGACAATTTTTTAAAAATGTATTTACATTTTACAGTTGATCATAAACCAAGCCTATGTTTAGATGTCTTAAATGCCTCTGTCGGGGCAAACTAGCTGCCCTCAAAGGAGGGACTATTATAGTCTTGAATGCCAAAGTAACAAGTGATCGTGGCATTTAGTGTCCACCATAAAAACGTTGTGTCCGTAATTCATGTGGACTTCAGCTCCCGCGAGTTTACATTCGGCGTTAATGTGAGCGCGCAAATGACAGCTGGTTTTTATTTCAGTAACCTTTATTCCTCCCAGTTGGTCTTGTTAACCACATACTTACTTGTTCCCACATGCCTTGTTATCAGGGTTTACGTACAAAAATAATTTTCAGGTTCTACCGGCTGATAATTGTTGTAAGCTCTGCTTAAAGCTCTGTTTAATTCTTCATGCAGATTGCAGGCTCAGTGACCTTACAGGATGTGTGTGTGTGTATCTGCGGCGAACAAAAGCAACGGTCGTGGTAATTATGCTGTAAAGGGGCCGAGGTCAATTAGAGGTGGAAATTCTCTGAGTGCAATTAAATTAATGTTAATATATATTCGTTGCTACCTCAATTAAGTGCCTCGGCTGTCAGATTAATCTGTTAGTAAGGTGTCAGAGTGGCTGTAGGAGGGCTATTTCCACCTTTACAGAGTTAATGAACACTTCAACGCAGCATCAATCACTCGGCATTTCCTCTTGATTGCTCAAAAAGAAAGCAGTCCCCTTTCAAATCGGAACTGACGGCGTCTCTTTTCCCCAGCACACCTGTGTTGAATTTTCCAAATATGTTAATAGAAAAGAGGATCAAATTTGACCCAGATCGACTGCCAATAAGTAACACATTCTAATCGGTGGCTGGAAATGGGCAGAAATAAAGAAGACCATCAGTCAGCCACAGACAGATAAGTGAGGGAAGCAGGTAATGGGAAGAAGCCAGCGGCGGCTGGCATTGGTGGAGATATCTCTATGGAGCAGACGGGATGCTTGAGAGGATTTGGGAGACTTGCTGGCAGGAAGCATCCGTGCAGGAAGATAGATACTGTAGCTGTCTCAGCGGCTAACAAACGTTGACTGTAAGCACTTTTCAAGCGTTTGTAAATGAGACGGCTCGGGTTCTTTTCAAAAAGAAATGTGTTCTTCCACCTAACAATCGCTGCCGGAAGGTGTGTCGAATCAAGACTGATTTCTTAACATAATCCGGTCTATAAACAAATTAAGGATATATCCTCGAACAATGCAGGGAATTCTTAAAGAGGCTTACCCTGCCCCCCTCCCCCTTTACAAAAAAGAATACTCTTCCATCAAGACTGACTGCGACTGCCCTTTACCTGACAATGTGTTCCACATAAAGTCAGACCAAGCCATAGGGAGGAAGAGCTGTCACCGTATCCCTTATCATCCACCGCAGCATTGTGGATGTCAGGACTGCTGCTCTTTTCATTTCCTCCACACCTTTTTTCTTCTCCTCCCTCCCACCTTTGCCGCTTTCCCCTGGTATTCAAGCTGTTTGAGCAACACACATAATCTTCAACCACCCAGCCAGCCCTAAGCCTCAAAGAGTCGCCCAGATATGGGCATATGAAGGTGAGCTATCAGCTAACCTGTAACCGTGGGCCTAAGGCAATAATCATTTCAAAACTGCGGGGGGGAATGGTTTTAATGGCCCTGTAAAGGCAACGTTTGTCTGCCTTATCACACCTGGCAGATGCATCTCAGAAAAGGAAGGGGGGGAGGAAAACGGGGGCATGAGGAGGGTGAAAGAATCAGCTGATAACACTCCCCCCACGCCCCCCCAGGGATGGATGATTTTGGAATTAAAAAAGTGCTTCCTTCAGGAAAAAAAAAAGTTTCGGGGATTAAGGTTAGTCGCTTTTCGGCCCTTCTGTTGCACCTGCACCTCATCCTCACCTTAACTTATCCTTCATCCCCCAGCCAGCTGTTAACCCCCTGCAATGAGCTTTTATGAGCCTTGCAATATATTTGACAGACATCTTTTACTTTTACCCTCAGTGTTCAGCATATTTATTCCCCCCCACACACACACACACCCCCATCATGACTGGACACAGTTTTGTTTCCACCATTATTTTGCGTCTTCTGTGTGTTTTACTGACCGGTGTCGTGGCAACAGTGCGTGACCCTCCATCCAGAGCTCCTTTCATGTCGGACAAGTTTCCGAGATGGCAAGCCTAAATTGAAACACCAAACCTGCAGTTTCAAAGGCCCCTCTGTGCTGGTTTATGTTTGACCTGTTGGGTAAGTCACGGTGATTCCAAAAGCTTCAATTGAAGTTTTATGGGGAGCATGGCCCTCCGTGTAGAGTTACAGGACAACCCTAATATTCCACTGTGGACGGACCTGGACTCAATCTCTGACTACAGCTCTTGACATATGAAGGTATTTCTCTTGGGGCCACCTCACTTACGTTTCTCTTGTGTGCGTTGGTTTAGATTTGTATGTGTGACCAAACTTCTGATTCTATGTGAAACATTTATGGAGTAGTTATGGAAAAAGTTTATTTGCTTATTCTTTACAAACCGAACGTGGAAAGAAAATACAGTCTTGGAGGGATGACAGTTTTGGAGGTTGAAATAAAAAGATATATAGTAAATACTTGAAAATAAAGATACATTGATTTTACAATGTGGCATTTCTCCTTACATGCTTACTGAACTAAATGATCTGAACCCCGTTTCCAACACTGCGCCAGGTTATTGTGAGTCATTTAGAGCAGATTTATTTTGTTTATCCAATCATGAGGAATTGAAACAATGTTATGGTTCTCGGTGGAAAGGTTTCTAAGAATATTTACATTTCATGACATCCACTGTTTACATTACAGCCCCTTTCTTTAATTTGCACATACTTATGCCTGATATAATTGTCTTACGTATATCGTGATGGTCATTTGTTTTATGTAAAAGGATATTTGACAATATATATATATATATATATATATATATATATATATATATATATATATATATATATTCAAGTTGACTTCCATGCACCAGTTCTGACTGTGACGCTGCAGGGCAAGTGACCGTGAGGACTTGCATATGGTCCCCCTGTGTAGATGGACATGAAGCCTACACAGTTGTCGCATACTCCCTCTGCTGACCCTCACCTCCTCCTCACCTCCCCCTCACCTGCTCCTACATGGGAGGACTACACAGGACACGCACATACGACCTCCAAACAGCGGGGCCTGTCAGAAGCAGAGACGGTAATCTCCGTCATGTCGCTAGAGTGCCGCATGATTGGCTGATAGCCAATATTAAATAAAAGACCAACACTCCCACTGCACGACAGAGCGCTCCTATATTGGTCCGACCCTAAACCGCACGCTTCCCTCGATATCACCTTGAGTCCAATTTGGCCTTATGAGCCTCCTCCCCGTGATGACTGACTGTCAGCAGCCATGTACCGCTGACAGTGATTTTTCTTTAATGGCTGATTGAGCATGTCACCAGTCATACTATAACCTGCGGTTTGATACGCTGCAGGCCGGGGCCATCTGACAGCCGTGACAGCTACTGTCACCCTCAGTCAAAGCAATAACGTCCCAGCAATCAGCTGGAGATGGAAGAGCGTTGGCTTCCTGTGTACCTGTGTCGCGGGGGAAGAAGAAGAAGAGGAGTTTAAACTCTGCAACATCTGCCGAAGTTGGAACTGAAAGAAAGAAAGAGAGGGAGAGTGCATGGAGGTGATCTATAACCGTGCTCACATCCAGACGCCAAGTAGAGGTCGTTCCACAGAGCGCCTCTCCCCCTGTACCGAATCGCACTTTGAAGTGTTTAGCTGTGTTTAACACTCCCATTGTGCTGCAGGGTAGAGATAACTTTCGCTATCTCTCGCTCTCTCTCTCCCCCTCTCTTTCTCTTTCTTCCTCCCCGTCTCTGTTTTCTTCTCTCAGAGGCATTGAGACTGTTGCTATCTGCACCTTTAATGCCGTAATTAATTCCCTGACACCCTTTTCATCACACCGGTGAAAATTAACCTGCTGCATGGCTTTAGGTATTATTTAACACGCTTTATTTGGTGAAGAAGTGAGGTGAAAATTAAAGCTATAGTTTTTCGGAGACAGGTGATGTTTCTGACAGTTCAAGTTAGTTTCTAGCCTTTGTTATTCAAATGTGCTCTTATCTGCATAACTTTCTGATACATTTCTGTGAAATTACAAAAAAAGTGTCTCTGAAATGTCAAGGCGTTCGGATCAGTGATCCATTAACGAGCAACGACTTCAAACTGCAGAGGAGAAATCCGCTTGTCTACTTTCAGAAGTGTTATTGTGGTGATTCACAAACAAGGAACATGGTCATGGGTCATTTCTCGAGCACAGCTGGTTGAATTAAGGAAAGCGTCTGGTTTTTGGCACCGACTTGTGAGGAAGTGTGCTAGATATTGAAATGAGACTAATCCTGCATGTTCGCTGAAGGATAGGAGGGGTCAGTGTTCCGCATCGTGCTGCCCTGACGCTAATACCCAGAGGTTGACAGCACTGTCTGGAAATTCAGCAAATCGTGCGTTCAGTCTAACAGGGCTAGCAGTCTGACGCAATTCTTCTTGTATTTTTGTGTTCCAATGGGTATTTTTGTTGCTCGATGTGGCGATAAAAAACAATCATGAACATTTTCACAGCTAAATCGGTAACGATAACACGTTCATGAGTAACTGGCTGTACAACAGTGCGTACATTGTTTTGAGCGTCACAGACAAACAGAGCGGATTATTATTGGATTATTTTAACCCTGTTTGTGTTAAGCATACGACTCAACCGGAAGTTATCCTGCTCGGCCGGTGGAAGTCTGTGGTCACATGGTCAAAAGTAGAGCGCAGCAGTGAGACGGCCATCAAGTGACGTACACCGACTCACCCAAACAATTATGACGATAAATAGTTGCAAATTATAAACCATATTCAGCTTCTGGGGTTTTTCCTTCCTTTGGTTTGTTCCTAAGCAGAATATTTTTTAACTAATAACACAAATATTTCTGGCCATATGGTCCAGCCTTGATACAGATTTAGAAACATGTTGCTTTCAATGCTACTTTGTTTGAATTAACAAAATGTTCCAAAATGCACCTCATGAAAGGCCATATCCCCCAAAAAAGATCTTTGAACGTGGGTTGAATTATTTTGTCTTTGCTGTAACCATGTTGGTACTTGCATGTATACCTTCTCACTGTATACATGCAAGTCACTGTGGATGATGTTTGTTAAAAAGGCTTTCAAGTGAGCCGATATATAAAAACGTTGAGGATGACTGTGTTTTAGTGGGAGGTCAGATGCGGCTCTTCCTCCCACTTAAGTATCCTGAGCCTCGGCTGGGGCAGCCGCCAGGTTTGACCAGCATCCAGTAGCAGACCGCTCGCTTGCCTCGATAAGCCTTACTGCTCACTGTTTCCCCTTAATTCTCACCGTTTGGCTACCCATCACCGGCATCCAAATCCATCTTCCTAATCCTACCTTACTCTCCCACACCACCCCTGCTCGCTCTCTCTCTCTCTCTCTCTCTCTCTCTCTCTCTCTCTCTCTCTCTCAGCGTGGCTGTCTTGTTGCACAGATCAACAGTCGAGGAAGCTTAGCTGCAGCAACTAGCTCTAAACCCTCCACATAACTCCCAAGTCTGGATGAATCAGGGCTCAGCATCCCTGCTGGGCGACTTTCATTCAGGTCTTGTGTCTCCCACTCTCACCCAGTATCGATGACCCCTGTCTTCCTCACATATAAGCATGATGGACTTTGATGCATTTGTTGCTGTAATTTAGTTTGTCTCCAAAAAAAAAAGCCAAACACTGATGATCAGTCTACATTTTCTCCTGCTCCGTTGCTCCTGACTGTCCAAACATGAGTAATTGCCATCTCAGATGTCAACAGCTGCGTCCTTACCCTCATAAAAAGTGAGATTTTGTGCACGTTTCCTGTAGCTGCCTTGGATTACCGTCTCATTCGCATCTCCACCACGGTTCTCTTGGGCGAGAAATATGTAAAGTGTCAATTTCACGCGTATTGGTGGATTTGGTGGTCGTCACCGGCACGATCAAATGCGAGCGGTCTTTTGCCTCGATTGAGCCACACTTTCATTCTCAGGGCGTGGTGGTTCCCCTGTGCCCGCCCAGTTTCAGCTCCACCACGTCCCGCCCTGTAGTCAAGATCTGGAGCAGCTAACTGTGGCGACGGCAAGCCGCACTCCTACGACCTGCCTGGGTCTTGTTAATCTCCTATTCATAAACTCTTTCCTAGACCAGTTAAAGCTCATTGACGACTCACTTCCATTACTCATTCTCCAGACAACTCACTCACAGCAACCGTGTCAATCATCCATGTTTTTCTTTTGGTCTCATCAAGTCAGGTTTGCACTACTGAGGTCAGGGTACACTTTGCATGTTTGCTCGGATTTGTTTTCTCAACGAAGCATCTGTTTGACAGCGGCTGTGTTGCGTCTTTTCCTTCCCCTTCCATGCCCTCTGCTCTCACACTAGACGTTGGAGTCGTGACAGCTCGTCTGAAGGGAAGACAATTCCATCACTGAATGCTAAGCACTGAGTGAAATGGAAGCGGAGAGCTGCAGCCTCCCACCAATCCCCAGACAAATATTTTTCATCATATGTCTATGTAAATATTAGTGTGTACAGTATGTACACTAGCTCGTCTGAGTCGGTGCAGTCGGCCCATCACTCTCGTTCTGATGCGTTCTGCAGGAGAATAGCAGGTGGAGTGGCAGCCCACGCTTCTCGCTCTATGTTTAACCTGCGAGATTTGACACCCCCCCCGAGGTGGTGTGACACGTCTCTCCCAATGGGTGCCTGCCTGAGTATAATTAAACTTTGGTGGAAACTTAACTTGTGTCAGTAACTGCCGCTATCAGCAAAACGACTGAAGTTGGCCTTCTTGTTCTCTTGCTCGTCTCTTGCTAGTGAGAAGGGAAAGTGCAATTTTCTCAGAATGATGTTCCTTTTTAATGACTTATTCATTGGCTGGTTTTATCTGGTTTGGCCACGGCATTATTGTCTTCAGTAATACAATTCATCTTTCACTGAGGCCGATGAAAAGCCCTTTTCATTTATTTGGTATACAACTGTTGAGTCAGCTAATTAATGAACCGTATTCTTTACTGAAGAGTACGCTGAGAGTACGCTGACACTGCAAAAAATAGACTTTATATGAAGTCATAGTCATTGTATCCTTCCAGACACTATGTTTGACGCGCTAAACATATAGACCAAGTGCTTAAGTCACCAGTCGGAGGTCCAGATGAAGACGTGTTGGCTCATCATAGCAAGAAATAATAAGTAAAAACGATTGCATTTCATTTCCGTGGGCCGGATCCAGGGCCCAGGATCCTCGAAGGCCCTTTTCACAGCAGCCATCATGACATGTCATTGCAGGAGCATATGTAATTACCATGAATGATGGCCCTGTTCCATTTAGATGGGTCGGGGTCCTAGTAAATGGTAAATAGTCTGTACTTTTATAGCGCTTTCCCAGTCTTCTGACCACTCATGTGACCCATTCATGCCCATTCATACACCGCAGGCAAAGCTACAAGAACAATTTGGGGCAATTTGGCCAAGGAAACATCGACATGAACTCGCGGAGCTGGGGATCGAACCGCCGGTCCTCTGATTGAAAAGACAAACTCTACCACTGAGCAACAGTTACAGGTATTGTGCATGCTAGCTCACTGGAATGTCTGTGACACGCGAAATAGAACAGGACTATAATTACTTCTATTAATTACGAGTTACGACTGTGTTTTCCTTGCAATGACATGCTAAAAATGGCTGTTTTGCGAAAAGGGCCTATTGTGCATGCTGGCGCATGGCAATGAGGGAGAAGAACCATAATTATTTTGTATTAATTACACCTGTGTTTACCCATCTATGACATGTCAAAATGGCTGCTGCGAAAGAGGGCCTATTGTGCACGCTGGCTCACTGTCGTGGCTCAAAATGTACGACCTCCTGTCGAAAAAGTACAATCACAGGCAGAGTTCCTACTTGGAGCAAATACATATTGTACAATGAAACCACCAACTAAAAGACAGCTTTAAATATATTTGCTGAGATTTATATGAAAATAATACATACTCTGTGTTTGTCCAAGGTGATAAGGTAAGATAGGATAAGATAAGATAATCCTTTATTAGTCCCTCAGTGGGAGAATTTACAGGATTACAGCAGCAAATGGATAAAGTGCACAAGAAAAAATACTATTAAGTTATGTAAACATAAACAGTAATGCAAAAACAACAAACAGAGTATGCAGTAAAATTGTATAAATACACAGTCAGAATAAAGGTAGGTATTTTCCACCAATGTCTTTAAATGTATTGTTTTGTCAATTTAACATGAAACAGAGAAGAGCAAATTTGGAATAGCAATAACTTTTTTTTCATGCAAAATAACTACAGTTTTGCATGATAAATTACTGATGATCAAAATGGTTGGTAGTCGACAAGTAATTGATTAGATGTTGGCCAGAGGTCGAAAAGCTTTGACTAGCTATATTTGTATCATCATCCCAATCTTAAACCTACTGCATGGGCTTGATTCAGAATGTTGTCTTTTATTTCAATTTCCTTGACTCCAGTCCAGACTCGTGTCTCAATCCTTGTTGGATGATACATATCTCTTTGACAAGCCGGAGCTTCTGACGTACATTTGAAGATTTTATAAGGTTATGCGGCACTGACTTGATTCGATAAGAATAAGCTAATTACGCTGTGTATTTTGGGACTGTAACATTTTTTGTACCTTCTGTTTAGCAAATGAGAAACCACATTTTTGTTTGTGTGTGCGTGTGTGTGTGTGTGTGTGGGGGGGGTTGTGTGTGTGGGTGTGTGTGTGTATGTGTTTGGGTGTGCTAATAGTACAGCTGCTTACGTCTGCTAAAAAGCAAATTCAATATTAGGGCATTATCCATGGGAAAAAGATTCAGTCAGCTGATCAGCTTGGCAAGCCGAGAGAGAGAAACAAAAATCACATTCAGATGAGAGAGGTATGATCCACACAGCGGCCTGGAAGGCCTACATGGAGCCCTTCCCTTCCACCTCAATGGGGTTCCTTATGTCTGACTTGGTTATCTCTTTGGAAAAATGCCAAGAATGTCATCTATATTCCACTCACGAGACACAATTCAGAACAGAATGTATAGCTTCTACTGCTCCACTGCAGCGTCACATTCCCTCTTGGAGGAGAAGGAACAGAAGGCTTGATTCTCTAGGAAAATCATCTGTGCATCTGTGTCCACGCATCCTGCATGCATATTCTATTTTGGGGAATGTCAGTCACCGTTAACAAATCTCCTCCGATAGACCTGGAATGGTGACGGTAGGATTTGGAAGAAAACAAAAAAATATGGCACTGAAAAAGTCAAAGTTTTTGCATTCTGATGGGTTTTCTTCTCTTTTTACTTTCTTCTCTAACTTTCGGTCACCATTTTGGCTTGGAAGGAAGGTTTTTTAGGAGAAGACGTCACATTCTGCTCTATAGACTTTGTCTAGAATCGCCACACAGTTAGCGTGTCATGCCTTGCATTAAAGCCACTGAAGATATGAAGAGTAGCCTTTATGTAAATATAATATATATATATATATATATATATATATATATATATATATATATATATATATATATATATATATATATATATCCATTGTATATATATATATATATATATATATATATATATTTATATATTTATATATATACATACACATATCACAAACTGTACCTACCGTCACTTTTCAGGCTGTAAAACGTCCAAACAATAAAAGCAAAAAAAGGCTAAATTCCTATGTTTATTCATTCAAGTGTCCTGCTTAACACAGGACGCAATTCATCACGGAAGACTTTCATTCTGGAATCCAAACACTGATCTCACTTCATTTTCGGGAGTGGAATGCAACGCTGTGTGGCCACGCAGCTGAGATAACAGAAGACAAAAACAACATAAAAAAGAGGCGAGAACACTTACAGCTGTTAAAATTAAAAGCTACAATTCCCATTAAAAACCAATGACACGCCGGCTTCATGGAATATTGCTATACTTAAAAGTAAACTATCACACATAAGGTGTAATGTCTTAATCTCAATGGGCTATAAAACGTGTATTGGCCCTCATTCATCTTGGCTTTCAAGCCATTCGGCTATTACCTTCAAAGTAATTTTAAATACAACTCTGCTTTAACATCATGTGACCCTCAGGCAAAAAGGAAAGGTCTGGCCATTAAAACGTCCATCTCGATGAAGACGCACCATCGAAGCCTCATTCCACAACAAGTGCTCATCCTGAGCGCGCCTGTGCCCGGTTCACTTTCCTTCTCATCTCCATTTTCTTCTGGTCATCCTCAATGTTCCGGTTCATGTCCTCGCTAAATAATTACAAGAGGCTCGTCATCACCTGTCAGGGCGGCCGGCCCCTTCGCTGAGAAGCATGACAGCCATCTTGTCCCCCCCGCTCCTCTACTTACATTACTGGTCGTCATGACTGCAGGCCCATTCCAGGGTCAGGGCTGTAATTGCAATGCGCTTGGAGCCATCGCACCCACCTTATGAATTGTCAGCCAGTTGAATATGAAATTCCACCAGGGTGAAGCGTAATAGATTAACAGGGTCGCGGAGGTCACTCTCAAAAGATAATCCATTGTAAATTGCTGATTACCTGCCTGAAAGTATTATTAGGAACATGTGAACCGGATTACTCCTCCATAGTGATACAATCTGATCGCCCTCACCTATCAGTGGATTACTCTGTGCAAACAAGGATCTTGCTAATCCCTATCCTGCTTTAAAAGGAATTGGTCATTAACGTGGTCTTAACGTGGTTGCAGAGGACACTGGAACTTTGTATCATGGTTTGATCATTAGTCTTTTCATCCTAGCCTTAAAGGTAACTTATATCTCATTTGCGTAAGTATCTCATCAGGACTAGTGCGTCAGCCCACAGCAATGATTCTGACCTGCCTTTATTTTAGTCCAGCAATAAAGTCTCTCCGCTTTCCTTTAAAGGACACGTCTGGTTTATTTTAACAGAGTCGGACTGGTTACGCTAAAGGAGACCAATGCTAATCCTCCTCACTTTAAAAGTGTTTGGCAATCACCAGCCAACATGACAGAGGACACAGACACTTTTTATGCTGAGGTTGTCTTCATTATTAGTCCTATACATCCTAGTTTTAATTAATGTATTCAAATATGGTTCCCTCACTAACGCCACAGCCCAAGGTCGTACAGATGACCTGCCTTTACTTTAAGCTATGGGCTCAATAATAAGGCCTTCCTTGCTTCATTTAAGGGGAAGCTCAAAAGTTAACACTGGAGCCGGTTCTTTAGCCAGTTGAGCCAAACCACCTGACAGTACGCAATACAACAATACACACAATGATGAATTAGTTCACTTTTGGATAGTAGATACATGTTCACACTAAAAACAAACAACACACATGTCATAGATGCATGACTGCACTGTTCTTTTGTATTTGCTTTTTCGTATTAAATAAATGCATGCTGTTCTACGAAGCGTGCACACTAGTCTATTAGATAGCAGCACTGAATACTAAAACGGGGAATTCACCATCAATGCTTCAAATACATTACTAACACTCTCATCCACATGCTTGAATACAATCATATTTTATATTAGGCTATATGGCAAAGCGCTTTTTTTTAAAGGAATTAAGAAATACCATATCTTTCAAAACCCTGCAGACTCAGTACCTCCTGACTGTGTTCATTCAGACAGCAGCTACAACACAATAGTTTCTAGACAGTACCATTTGATCAAATAACCTCCACACTACCACACAGCAGAGAGCTAATTCGACACAAAACTCCACAACACCACATTTAGCCAACAGCAAGCGAGAGACAGGCGATAAAAGACAGACAAAGTATCTGACTCGCGTCTTCTTCATATTGAAGCTCCACCCTTCAGTCCATGGAATTGCCAAAGATTGTCCTTCGCTCTATCGGCGCTAGCTAACGGAGTCCCGTCCATTCACAGTATCGCAGGCCCATGACCGGGACCATTTAATGGCTTTAGCTACTTTAAATATTTTCATTCAAAGTATTTATTCATATATTGAAAAATGATTGACTAATGTAATATTTTTCGCAACTTGAGGAGCAAAACATTTTTTCTTTGAACTGATGGTAACACCTGGAAAAGTTGGAACAAAGGATAGGCGTTAAAGTTTCTCTGTCACACAATTGATGTGGCTCAGTCAAAATTTTGAAAAAATTATCACAACGACCGCATGGCTTTGTCTTCTCCATGGAGACGCCCCCCATTAATAATAAGTATGAAGGCTTATGTTTCGCCCCTCACATCTGAATAGGGAGATGCATTTTTCATTGACCAGATAATCCATTAGACAAACTGATAGATGTTTCTGACACTTAAGGATCACATTTTTCCATATCCACATGGTGATGATTATTACCAGAGAGAAGCACAATGACACACAATCATGACCACCCCCCCCCCTCCCCACCCACTCCCGTCTTTCTCTCTTCTTGCCTCCCAGTTTGGATGACACTCATCAAGCATTTCACACCTTGAAACCCGAGCAGACAGGTTAGGGATGTCAGAAGCGATGACCTAGAATCAGAGATTAATTTCAGATGTGAATAATAGCAAGCTTAGTCATCCATCCACCCATCAATACGTGTGCGCTCCACCAGTAAATATAGGAAAGGGGTGACAGTTATAGCCGTATAGTGACAGCACCTCAGCTTGTTTACTCCGAAATGTATCAAGCAGCATACTCTAAATGGCAGTCATCTATTGACAAGAAACTTTTGAGGCAGGAAAAAAGAAAGCAATCAGATGATGTAAAAATCCCAGCAGCATTTCTTTCTTTTCAGTTATCTCTATCATCCTTTGTGATCTCCTTCCATTCAACAGACACAGATTGCGTAAGTTCAGCCGCTTGTTCTCCGGGGAACCCATTCAGGTTCCAGTCCAATCAATCAGCAAGTCCAAAGCATCACGGAGCATTGTCAGTGTGGCACCAATATGTTTCACATCATTCCAAAAATATGACAACCTGGTGCTCATACAAACCGAAAGCAAGTTTAGTTTAGTACGCGCACACAGCTGGAGGAATAGACAAATATATTTCCTCAACGGCTAATGCAGGAACCGCATCTGTATCATCCCGTAAGTGCATGAATTACGAGCGTGCACCGAATGGACTGAGAGTTCATCGTCATTACCGTCCACGCGTATGGCAACAATCACCACATCTTATACCTTGCTGCTCTCTGGCCTGCAATGTTTACAAAAATGCATGAATGAACTCCACTCTGAAAGCCAATTGGAATAAATGGTTGTATTGATCTGTTGTTTTGCCACATAATTATCTGAAAGGCGTAGCCCTTTGAATAGTTTTAATGGACCAAGGCCAAGCGTGCGGGCTTGTACTTACAGATGACAACATGATTGTGTAATTATACCCACACAATAAGTTGGAGACAAAGTGCGACACTCCCTGTCGCCGAGTGCAACGATATCCACTGCAATCGCTAAGTTCACTTGTACATGTTCAACTAATCAATGGTCTTTTTTTTAACATACATCCTATACTCTGCAATGTATATGCAAGTCCCAGATGAAGCTTTATCCTTGCCGCAATCCACCGGTTACACTCCACATCATTTTTTCTCTGTGTGCGCTCAGATCGACACGGCGCAGACGCCAATCAAATGGTCCCGACCAGCTTTCAATCTCCCAGTCTTCTGGCCCCGGGCCCCGGAGATGGAGGAAAAGGCCGTGCCGGGGTCACGACACTCTGTGTTCTCATTCAGAAAAATCCTACTGCTGTTCTTTTCTTATTACCCGTGAGCCCTGTGTCTCTGTTACGACAGAGCCTCAGGTCAGAGGTTCAAGTATTTTTGAAGTTGTTTTTATTTATTAATTTCTCCTGCACACGCTTGAATTTGTGTCGCTTGTAAACAGTGGACAATGTTGTTTTGGTGTAAATCTAGAGAAAAGGATTGGAACTTGGTACGTTTCTGATTTATTATTTTGCCCATCTTTTAAGAAACATGAGTCAGTTATCATGCCCCCTCCATCCCCCCACCCCTCTGTGACCTGCCTGGAAAAAAAGTTATTTATTCAGAAAGCTAAAACGTGTGCAGGAGGGATTAAGACCAACCACCATGGAGGCGGGAATGAATAGCCTTTTGTCATCCTCCCTGTACACCCAAACATGTGCTGGAAAGAAGGAAAAAGCTGCAGCCATATTCCTTATGAAATAAAACCAAAACATAGAAACACTAGCAATTTGAATGCACACGTGAAATATGAGATGCTATTTATAAAGAGATGAATATGAACCACTGTATGTCATTAATCATTTAAGAAGTTAAAGGCTCTAGGTGCCTACATAAGCTACTACAGGCAGGGTATTTCCAGGGTATATGCCAGTGCTAAATGGTTCCAAGTGCAGTCAGTTTTACACAGAACAGGTGCATTGGGCATGACAATTGCTTTTGGCTAATTTCCACATTCCATTCCAGAAGGCATTGAGTTGAAACAATCAAACAATCCAATCATCCACTGCTTTAAAGCCATCAGCCATCACATTATGGAAACTTGGTGAGCACATATAGTCCATTCAAACTCCTTACAGGAGAATGGGAAGTCCTTGATAAGATGATCAGGGAGCTGTTGGATGTGTTTTTAAACCGGTTACTTGGGCCCTAGGGGAACTGGTTCAAAGTGCTGTACACTGACTACCATGACCGCACTATGCCGTGCTATGTTGTAAGAAAATCACATTGTGCTTGGTGAAGCCATGAATAGAAAGAAGACAACGATTCCAGACTTGCAAATGGTCATGCACACAAAAGGCACAACGGAGGACCGCTCCTGGCTCCTGGCTCCTGGCTCCTGGCTCCTGGCTCCTGGCTCCTGGCTCCTGGCTCCTGGCTCCTGGCTCCTGGCTCCTGCTCCTGCTTGACCTACCTGCATAAGTCGAGTCACCATCTCCCAGAGTGGTCATTTAAAATAATGTTTTTAAACATTATGGTTGAATTTTTATCTTTCCATCGCACATTATTAACTCTGGTTCCTCCCGGAGTCTTTGTGACTTCACGTCTCATAGTGTCCATTGGACCTGGCTGGGTCTGATGCCATGGCGCTGCTGATGCCCCGCCCACTCCTCCTCTCTACCTCTATCTGCCTGATGGATTGTGGAGGTCTGGATTGTGGTCCATTCATACACTTTGTCATACTAATTGAATGTGTTGTAACTCTTTAATGACTCCTTCTGTACACATGATATATATTGCACCTGTCCATCCTGGAGAGAGATCTTCCTCTGTTGTTTTCCTTCCCTTTTTCTCCGTGAAAGTTTTTTTTCTATTTCTTGGGAGCTTTTCCTGATCCGATGTGAGGTCCTGGGACATACGACATGTATGTGTGCAGACTGTAAAGCGCATTGAGGCAAATTTGTAATTTGTGATTATCGGGCTATACGAAATAAACAGAATTGAAAATAAACAGAAATGATGGACATATTTTATCCTACACATTGCACCCTTAGGAAGCCTTTGATTGTTGTTCTTTGAGCTACACACACCTTGATCAGACTGTTGAGATTCATCGGCGGTGGTGTATCGCTGACTTGTATCAGTTTCTGCTCCTGTGCTTTCGTGTTCTGGGTTTTAACGAACATGTGTTGAGGCCATAATATGTCTGAATCAAATGTCGTAACATGAGCAGGGAGCCGTGAATCTATTGATATTGTTATAATTCCTGCCTGGATACAGTGACAACATTGTGTTAATAAACTGGCTCATCATGAGCAGAGCAAACCAATTTGGCAGATGACACGTCGAGCCGACAGCGCCATATCCGTCCGACTGCTGCTGTGAATTAGCACCTGAAATGTATTTCTGACTTTGTCACATTGGTCAGGATGGTTAATCTCCTACTTTAGGAACAAAATATTACATTTAATATATCTGGCCTGACGAGACCAGTGGGATTTAGCCCTTAAAAACAACCACCCATGCTGATGAGGTCAAGGATGTGACAGCCATGTTACATACATTTTTAATAGACAATAAAGAATATTTATTGGGGTGTATTTTATGCTAACCCCCACTATATTCTCCTCTGAATACACAATAATTTAACAGGGGAAGTGTGAGGTGGACCAGCCCTGGGCGACAGCCACCCTCCCCTCCCCTCCCTCACAGCAGCTGTTTGTGCAGATGTAAGGTGACAGTAATCAATACTGATTATTAAAGTGGGAACACCATCTCGAGTGTGTGATTAATCTTCATTCTCCCATGTTTACAGAGCCTCCTCTGGCCTGTTTGCCTCAGAGGGAGGGAGCGCTCCCCGTTATCCGTCCCCAGAGACGAAGATAAAAGCGAAGCAGCGTCACCATTAAAGGTACTCACTGTCACTGTGGAAGACGGCGGGCGCACGCCGTCAGCGGAGGGAGAGTATACGTGTTTGAACATATGGAACTTGAGTTTGTGCTCACATATGTAGCATATATAGTTTGACTTTTAATTGTCCCTAATGAAAAGAGATGTAAAGCTCCCCGTTTTCTATAACCATAGAAAGGGAATGTTTTTGTCCGATGTATTTTCAAAATATGTCATTGTTCATTCTGAAAATATCTACAAAACGTCCTTGAGAAAATATTCAAATAGTTTTCTTGATTGCTGTGAAAGCGTGATGAATGCTTTATAGTTATGTTCATGAAAAAAGAAGAAGCTCCCGGATGAAAGAAAGCACTGTGATCTTGGACTGGAATCACAAAGCGGAGCCTGTTTACTTTATTTTTTCTTACTTGAGCGAATCACCACAAAGTATATTTGTATCCCCGGCTGCTTCGTAACTTCCTCTGCTTGTGCGACCGTTAGCGCTGCAGGACATGTAAAGCCACAACACCTCACGCCGGCCAGTGACCTCACTGGTACCCAACAGAGAGTCTGTGTTCAGCGTGTTGCGCCCAGTTGCTCTTTATGAAAGTTAAGTCCTGTAACCTTGCCGTGGGGCTGCTACTGTGGAACACACACTTCATCATCCTCGCTCCACTGCATCCACAATCAAATTCAGATTAATGTTTTAAACAGAAAAACAAAACAAAAATCAAATTACAGCCACTTAAGTGTATGGATTGTTTGGTTTGGGGGCATTTATGCTACCAGGTCAATTACAGTAGGAATCAATAAAACAATAATGAAACAATAATGAGACTTACGTGGTCACGTGGTGGGGGAGCATACAACACCCTGAGGTGATAATGCTAATCGCTGGTATACAACGCGCGCCCACTGCCCATGTGGGAGCAGGTATGAATCATGTATTTACAGAGGGGGAGGAGAGCGCGGCTCCAATGCGCAGATGTGCCTTTGATATGCATCGTTGGCGCACCATTAACATTTTTTGGAACTGGGCTGAAGGCTCCCGGTGCCTCTCGACTCCGTCGCCTGTGACTGCAACAGATGGTCCCCCCCCCCCCTTTATCACAAGGCTCTGCCTACCCCCTCCCTCCCTGTGTACTCCCCCACAGGTGTCAGCCTACCCCCTTCCCCACCCCTCCCCCGTAGTTAAATAATCACCAGCAGCCGCCTAGACCTGCCTCCCTTTCCCGTCCTTCCTCTGTTTAATCCGCTCTTACCCCTCCTCGCCTCCCCTTTCCCTCTGGAGGACCCCCATCACTCAGCACCTGTGAGGATCCCACCGGGAGGAGATAAGGCCTTCTCTCTCCGTGAGTGGGAGATGATGGGGGAAGGGGGTCAGGTAGAACAAAGAGAGAGAAAGCGCATGGAGACATTGGGAATTCTTGACAGCTGTTTCATTCGGAAGGCAATCTCCTCTCGCGGGTGCCATATCTGAAAATGACGAGAGAAGGAGAGGGAGGAGAAAAAAAAACAGAGAGTGGCACAGGCAGAAGAAGGGAATAGACGAAGATCTTTAGGAAAGTTCAGAGGATTAATTTGACACGAGGTAGAGAGGCTGTAGGAGGCAATACGGAGGAAGAAAAAAATGCTTTCTTTGTCAAGGTAATTGCTCTCAGCCAGTCTAGTATGCAAACTGGGGAGAGATTATGGGATTTATTCCCATGTAGATTACCAACGGAGACGCTTTGCCGGAGCCATTCTGTTCCCTTCAGTGGAACGTGTGGCCTGGGATGTTCTTGGTATAAATACATAAATACATAAATACTGCTGGAGCACCATGCCTTTTATTCCCCGGGACAGTGAGGCGGAGCGGGTGCACACGGATCAGATGTGCGTGTGTGTCAAGGCAAACAAATAAAGTGTCAACATAAATGACAGCACAGTATATGCATTTAGCGTATGTGGCGCAGTGGCAGCCTGCAAACAGGCCTTTGTTTTGCAGCGGGGAAACAAGGCTTTGTTCAGTGTCAGAAGGCAGAGCTTTTTTCACAGAAACATAGTAATCTTCACAGTTAAAGGTGGATAACGCAGAAGGCAGCCAGACGGATGGAAATACTAATTATAGATGCTATCGCACGAGGAGATATTGGGCAGAATAATTCCTTTATTTGATGTTGAAAACCAAGAAACAACCTGAATTTGGGGGAAGAGATTATTATGAGATGAAAACCGCGTCGCATATTTACATTTGTTGTGCTACTTTGTTTACCAGGATACTTCAAACAATGTATTACCATTTCAAAGCTGGTCAAGTATGCGTAATTCCACATCCACACATGAAAACAAGATCAAATTGTGCTTGTCGATTTCATTTGATTATATATTTATGGCTGTACCGCACGCTGGGAGTAAAAGTGCAGCTGCGAAGCATCGGTTCGTCTTCGCGGTGAACTTTTACTCTCTCAGACTCAAACGGCGTGGCGTGCATGAGAAGACGCCTCCGAGGCTCCGCCCTGAACAATCAAAGTCGGCCTGCGTTGGAGGAGAATCTGTCATTCCTCACGTTTCCTTACCACATGTGTCGCCAATCAAACGGCCCTCAGAACACCTCCTGTTTTCAATCGGGCTCTTTGATGGGCTTGAGTAAAGGGTCCTGGATGTTTCCCTGTAGTGCGTGCGTGTGTGTGTGTGTGTGTTGAGGGAGGAACATGACAGGTCCCATTACCTTCAATGCAGCCCACCAGGGAGTGCCCGTCGTTGCCCACAAGCTTCTGTTCCTACAGTAACGTGTGGAATCGTACGAGCGAGAGCACACAGCGGCGCTTTTAGGGCCCGGCATCGCAGCAGAGCGAAGCCGCTGTCCCACACGCGGTTCTGAGGCTTCAGACGAGACAGCGCGTGATAAAACCCTTTTAATAAAGTCGCATCACAGCCCGAGCACAAACCCGAGAGCGTTTCATGTACTTTGTTGCTGGTTTTCACGCCGACCTCAAGTCCCACTGGAGCTGAAATAAAATAATGTTTTGAGTAAAACATCAAGCCCAAGCTTTCAGAACAGGGTTTGTGGGCGGGGGCTACTTTTAGAACATGCTTGTTATCTTGATTGTTTTCTCCCCGCTTGTGTTGCCTTCGGGGGCTGCAGCCGAGCCAGGGCAGCGTGTGACTCTCCATGGGTGGCAGGAAGGGAAAAGGCCTCAGGTCAGATTGGCAGAGGAAGAGGAGGCCCTGTTAGGGGAGAGGGGGTGGGGGGTACTGTAGCTTAGTGGGGACCAATTCTGTCCCAAGGGGACCTAATTTCATGGTGTGCACTGGGGTGATATGGCTGCATATCAGATGGTGACCTTCCGGTTGATGATTATTAACATGTGCACCGCAGTATCACAGATCAAGATAGTTATAAAAAAGAAGCATCTGCCACTGAAGTAAAAATAAAAATGTGTTGATAAGAATCCTTGGACGT
This sequence comes from Liparis tanakae, assembly GCA_036178185.1. Taxonomy (NCBI): domain Eukaryota; kingdom Metazoa; phylum Chordata; class Actinopteri; order Perciformes; family Liparidae; genus Liparis; species Liparis tanakae. The sequence continues at coordinate 9,807,998 of CM070096.1, read as the reverse complement.
CAAGAAAGTACGTCACATAACATAATCTGACTTTACAGCTGGTTGAAAAGACTTGATTTCAGATGCAATTTCCGAAATTTAACAGAAAGTTTGCTAAAACTACATTAATTCCTGTTTGATTCAGACAAAATCAGTAACTAATTAGACCTGAATTCTTCCACTTCTTTATACCCGATGGGGGGAACGGCACCTGGAGAGTGTTAAGTGCAGTTGGAGAACAAAACATAACCCGGTTAATTTACACCACGTCCAATGGCTAGTCCAACTACATTAAAACCTATACTGTATATAGCACTTAATGTAATTCATTGCAAATAATACTACATAGTATGTTTGCAGTGTTGTTTTTGTCTTGGCTGTTTGAAGATCCAGTTCCTCTCAACAGATGTTTTGAATATGACTGAAATAACATCAGAAATGTCAGGCATCTTTCTTGTCAGCTACAGAAGAAAAAGATTGGACAACATTATTAAAACACTCTGATCATCCAGATTGAATACGTTAAAGTATGAAAGACGTGGGGAAAATGACACGTATACATCCGTACTATAGATCATAAATTCAATTCTCTCAAATTGATGTCAAGTCTGAAGAGTTCAGTGAGCTTCATCCAGCACACACCCCTGACTGTTGCTAAAGGTCAGTCCTTTGGCCTATTGCCTCAAACATTTCCCTCCAGTCTCACATTAAGTCTTGCTGAACAAAGTGCTTGATTCCAGCTGAGATGAGAGGCCGTTCTGGTGAACACATATGCTCTTTCTCTCTGTTCCTCATCTGGCCATCTTTACAGTGAGCCGGTTCATCTGTGACTCGCCCTGTTTCTCTCTCTCACACACACACACACACACACACACACACACACACACACACACACACAAAGCCCACTCCATGGTCTAGTGAGTGAAAGGCATTAGCCGTCCCTCCTCCCTCCTCCACCCACACATAACAGAGCCCCGGCCTCTCTCCTATGATACACGCAATCACCAGATGTTGCCCAACGCTCGAGAGAAGAACCCCCAGGTATGTGAGCGTGCGTGTGTTTTCTGTGCGTGCGTTCACGTCTACCACCCACTATTGGTTTCTTTTTTTTGCCGCATCTGCAGAGATTTATGACCATGATTTTTCCCTAACTACGTGGGCTTCCTCTTTAGAGCGGATCGTGGATCACCGGGAGAAGCAGGTTCTTCAACCTGAAACAGGTGACTCCGACTCACCAGGCTGAAAAAAAAAGATTTCCCAAATCCCTTTTTATTATCTAGTGGCGGTTCACACAAACCCCATCTGTTTCTCATATCAACACTCCTGCAGGATCTACTGGTCTGGCCTGCAGGGGTCAATAAGACAGAGTGGAGTAATGAAATCACAATGACCGAGTCTGCTGTTGATCACTGTACAACAAGGTTTTCATTATGGAGTATTAAGATTGCTGGAATGCAAAAGGAGGATATTAACGAGTCAGCAGAGCTCTTTCTGTGTGAGTAATGATCGGACAGAGCGGGTGTAGTGTGGTCGGGGAACAGCTTTACTGTTCCCTCAGGCCTCCAAGTGTTACGGGTGCAAGATGATACAGCCCAGGAGGTTACATGCTGCGTGGTGTATCGTGCTAGGATGAGACCTGTTGTGCGTTCATGGCTTCAAACGACGTGGTGGGCACGTCGGCTTGATTTGTGTCTGTGGTGGCCGTTCTGCAACGATGACGTTATCGTACATGAGAATATCCCTTCTAGACATTTCCACAAATCACAGTAGAAATATAGCGACAGACCGAACAATTTATTGTCCATAAAAACTAACGTTTCTCCATACCATATGGTATCTATAATCCTAAATGCTATTTCTAAATCTGGAGAGCACCATATTGTCTGCGTTTTATTAAACCCCATCAGTCCCAGTGGAACGTCAGGGTCCGGGCCGCTGTTTAAATGAGGCTTGCACATGAACCGATTGGTCCATATCTGCAATAAACTTATCAATAGTCCTGGTCCTGAAAATGAGATGTTGTGCCTGCAAGTAGGCCCTCCTTGTCTATTATTAAGGCAAACCAATAAAAATCTAGTCCCATTTGAATTAATTGAGGTGAAAGGCTGTAAATGTTATTTGCCTCTATTATTTATAGGTTATAATGCTTTTGTAAATAAGCCTTAGGAAGTCAATAAGATTAATTACAATTAGAGTATTTGTGTAAATATTTGTTCTTTCATTTTCAATCTGTATAACTTATTTGTTATGAGGCAGTTATAGTTAGAGTTCCAGTCAGGTCCCTCAACAACCGATGTCCCTGATTACTGCTCTGTATCGAGCAATCATATTCAGAATTGGAAAGAAAATGCATTTTGTGACATATATTTCTAGGCAAATCCACCATGAATCTTGAATGGACCTATTCACACAAAATAAATCAAACAATGATTATACAGTGAAAACGAAATGTGCAATGAATCCAAATCTGAATCTGATGAGTGACTTTGAGAGGCCGGTGAATGCATAAAGAATAAACATGCAGATTTTAACCTGGGACTGAAAAACCTTATCTTAAGTTAACTTTACAGCTTGGAACACTCCCATATTGTTCTAATACACTCCAAGACACGGGCACTGACCAGCTTTGTTCCCCTAATTTAGTTCATCTGTTTTTAATTTATTTGTAATTCATTTGTAATTTCTTTGTTCTTCTTTTGTTTTTTATTGTAATATATACTTTTAAATGTAATATTGGTTTCTTACTATTCCACTTGTTTTGCTTTGACTCTCTGTGGAGCACTTTGTAAACATTGTTTTTAAAGGTGCTATATAAATAAAGTTATTATTATTATTATTATTATTATTTGTAGAAAACAGAATGATATGCATATAATGATATGAAGCAATCTATTTTGTATATTGAAATCTAAATATATACATATAAATATCCTAATGTCTACACATAAAAATAGCAAGGCTCTAAATTGTGTGGCACGCGTCAGGGAGAATCCTGTCACTAGCAGCTCTTTGCATGTGCAAAGGCAGACTGGACCCCTCTACATTTGCTCTACTGACACTCAATCAAAGGTAATATTGAAGTAAATGGACTGTGGCTCTGCAAGGTGGTTCAAATATAGTTACTTCAGAGATCGTGTGTCTAACCCCCCCGAGGCATTGTTTAGGTTAAAAGCTCCTCTCAGACCATTCTGCCTGGGCACATATCCACAGTCTGCGCTCCCTCTTCAGCTTAATTCCATCCGTATCCCCAAAGGTGATTAATAGACGAGTGGATGACTTGGGAGCTTGAGCTTTCTGGTATATTTCCACTCTGACCAGACTGATTCTTCCAAAGGCCTCTCCCTTCCTCAGGATGAAGACTGACCTGGCAGGAGCTCTGTGAAGCAGGGCCAAGTTCTAAACCCTCCTCTCCCCCCCATCATGAATTGGACTATTGTCTTTATCTCCATAGGAGTCATCACACGATGTTATTAGAAGTTCAGCCAGCTTGAGGCCGTTACGTTGACTTATAAGGAATGGAGATTACAGGGATGGGGAGACGGGGAGGATGTGTTCACTGCCACTCCAGCAAATGTGGGGGCCACATTTTGAGCTTGTGCCAATGGAAAGCTGAAGCTGTTGCTGAGGTCCAGCTTGTTTCTACATTCCTCCAGTTACGAACAGAATTCGGATTATTTTCCTTTTTCAGCTGTTTCAGGTTCTAGCCACCTGATCACTATCAGCTGACAGGGCAGGACACATATTTACATCGACTGTCCGCAACTTAATTTATAAATGTATATTAAATATAAATTAGTAAAACAAAACAAAACCTACCGTAGTTTAATCAGGACCATGAATGTAAACATTCAAGTCTGATTATTAACCTTCTTTATATTTGGAGAAAGATAACAAAAAAAAGCACAGCAATGAATAATTAGAGCAACTTATCCCTGCACATTTCTAGGAGACAAAACAAAAATATCCATTGCAACAGATATTAAAACATAAACTAAGACAGTTTTAACCACTACATGTAATTTCAACAACAAAGATCCCAAACTCAAACAGCATTTACACTCGCGTCATCACTTACAATTTTCTTAAATACATGTATCTTCTCCACCAGATACATCTGATGTTTATAATTACAATGAGACATTTTTTTTTCACAAACTGTTTTATTTTGAACTCTTAAATCCTTAATATCATATTTTAAAAACTGATATGGAAACATTTATTTCCTTGAACTATGCATATTAGTTCACTGGTTGTCACAAGCACAGAGACTATTAGTGAATGTTTGAGCAGCAAAGTCGAGGGAAATTATTGTCAAGAATTTCAATTCACCCTCAATTTATTCACTGAAAAAGGTTATATTGTATGTACAGAGAATGGCAGAAACCGTTCTTAATGATATACTGTTGTAAAAAGGAAAATTGCACTGTGCTTACATATAACTAAGCTTTTCTCACCATAGTACCATATTGTGGATAATAAAATATGAGGGATGATCATAAAAACACAATGGAACAATAACAATATATTTTCTAATTTCTCCCAGGACAAAAAAGAAAAGAAAAATCTCCCGAAACAATAGCTTTATGGGAAGAATCCATGTGTCAGAGGCGCTGCACAAACATCAATTACACAACAGAAATAATAAACGGGCATTATGGGATATTATCACATTTGCATATGAGGAGAAAAAAAAACATCTTATATGTAGCAGGCACTTAAACGCCTCCACAGCTCATGATGGGGACTCCTCAAACATGGGAACGTCAGTTAAAACAGCTTCTGTGTTAGAGTCCCTCAAATGATGAAGAAGAAGAATAAGGAGGAGGAGGAGGAGAAGAAGAAGAAGAAGAAGAAGAAGAAGAAGAAGAAGAAGAAGAAGAAGAAGAAGAAGAAGAAGAAGAAGAAGAAGAAGAAGAAGAAGAAGAAGAAGAAGAAGAAGAAGAAGAAGAAGAAGAAGAAGAAGAAGAAGAAGAAGATAGCCTCGTGTTTGGCTCAGAGGAATAGTTGTGATTACTCCATTGACTGAATCATCTCCAAGGTCAGGCGTCCCATTTTCTCTGCCTCCTACTCCTCTGCTCTTCTCCCACTCAGCAGCCAAGTGGTTCATATGGCTGCCAAGACATATTCATAGACATATTGGAGCATACAGTTACTGGCAGCATTCACAGACACTTAAACACATGTCCACCAACACACACACCGATACACCCACACACCGACACACACAGAAACACACGCACGCACACACACTGGCAGATTAACAAACATACTGTACTTTATTTCACATTCCCTTTTATGTGTGAGAACATATTGGTTCCCGTACTTGTGAGGCTCATAGACCCTCCACCGACATAATTCTACGGATCCTATTCCTGCATACCAAATAGAAAACAGGAACTTTATCCTAATTTGGATTCTGGTCTCGCACCCTGCTGGAGTCTGAGCTGACAAAGTTTCCGTTTTTGTTCTGAATTCGACCTGATGGCACCAACGACGAGCATTACAAATACGTATAAAGATAATGGCACTGCTGGTCTTGTTTACTCATGTAAGTCATGTCGAGGCCTCGGTATTACCCTGAGACTATTTCAGCAACAGTTCCTCACACTAACTTTAACTTTGAGTGGTAACAAAATACATGTTCAGAGATTTCATTTGCATAGTTTGTAACTTCCTGCACTCTTTCCAGAACGTGGTGTGCATAAGAAAACAGGCAACAGTTGGATTTTTCCAGCAAATTCATAAAACATCATGTAAACCAGAAACCTGCTTTCCATAATCGGGGCAGGGGATTACAGAAGCCGGATTTCCACAGCCAGAGAAGTCTTGGCCGGGTAGCCGGTACCCAGGTTCTACATGAAGACATTTGCATGACAAAGACTTCCAGCAGGGGACGTGTTGCTGGGCCAGCTGTGCAGCAGGGAGACATCATTAAATGAAGCAATAGATTGCCATATTCAGTGATGACATCGTCCCAACTGACATACACACACATGCATTCTCTCACTCACACACACTGAAAATGCACCAGTAATTATTGATTGAACCAGGAGCAGACTTCCCAGTGGCTTCCTACAAATGGAAATGATCAAGAAAGGATAACTAAATCAGCTACATTGTGTCGGGCCGATGGAGAGGCGCTCCGGTCCCGTACCGAGGCCACCGGCTGCAGGGCCGATGTGGTTTCCCGAGAAACCACCCCGCTGAAATATTCAGAGGAACAACTCAGACACCACGAGGCCAGTGGGCTTCGGTTACAGCACAATCAGAGACGCGCTGGCAAGGTCCCTGAGTCTTCTTTTCTCGGCATACATGACAATATGCATACACAAAGGGGCCTCCATTCATTTTTAATGAGGTCCATTAATTAATAAACCAGACCTGAACCCATTTACACTGCTGGATTCCCGGTGTGTGGGCGGGACAGGGGAGGGATGAAGGAGATCCCCGTATGCCGAGGGTGACAGTGTGGAGAGAACGAAGCAGCCGGCAGAGGACGAGTGAATTCAGGATTATCATATTGAATACCGAGGGGGGGAAGGAGGGTACACGCTCTGGGTAAGTATCTGAAACCAAAGGGGACGGCGAGGGTGGAGTTAGCGTCATGCTCTAAACCCAAGCTATAACTCCACCATTCACACACGCTGCTTAACCTCCAGACTGTGTCACCACATGCCGACATCCTGGCAGCATACGCACACAAACTACACACTCAAAGGAACGCATAGTGCTGGTCAAGGTCCCCAAGAACGGGAATAAATAAAGCGAGGACTCATGCTGACTGAAGGGGAACAATCGGTAGACTGAAGGGGAACAATCGGCAGACTGAAGGGGAACAATGGGTGGAATAAAGGGGAACAATCGGTGGATGAAAGAGGAACAATCGGTGGACTGAAGGGGAACAATGGGTAGACTGAAGGGGAACAATGGGTGGATGAAAGAGGAACAATCGGTGGACTGAAGGGGAACAATGGGTAGACTGAAGGGGAACAATGGGTGGATGAAAGAGGAACAATCGGTGGACTGAAGGGGAACAATGGGTAGACTGAAGGGGAACAATGGGTGGACTGAAGGGGAACAATGGGTGGACTGAAGGGGAACAATGGGTGGACTGAAGGGGAACAATGGGTAGACTAAAGGGGAACAATGGGTGGACTGAAGGGGAACAATGGGTGGACTGAAGGGGAACAATGGGTAGACTAAAGGGGAACAATGGGTGGACTGAAGGGGAACAATGGGTGGACTGAAGGGGAACAATGGGTAGACTAAAGGGGAACAATGGGTGGACTGAAGGGGAACAATGGGTAGACTAAAGGGGAACAATGGGTGGACTGAAGGGGAACAATGGGTAGACTAAAGGGGAACAATCGGTGGACTAGAAGGCACTTTTACATGTAATCAGATAACGACTCAGGACAGTAAAACATCTCATTTCTTTTTGATGCAACTAAAAAGGATAATGGTTAATATCATTAAAAAAATCATTTTTTGAGTTTTACATATTAACAGTCCTGTAAAAATCTTTGTGTCCTAGCATTTCATGAAGCGCACAGACTCATTTCCCTCTCTGTAGTTTTCCCTGTCAACGATCCTGAGAATCAGTCCTCGTGGCCCAGGAGTCTCGTCATTGTCTCAGGAGTAAAAGAGCCTCCCTTTCTCCGAGCCCTGCAGCCGGCTGAGCCTGGCGAGCTGAGAGGGCGACGGGGGGACGTCCTGTCTGTAGGGGCCCTTGGACTGAGGCGGGGCCTTCACCGGGGCAGGGCCTGTCGCCTGAGTGTGGTCCCTGCCGTGGTCGTAGGCGCCGCCGCCGGGGGCCTCTGGCACGGGAGGCGGCCTGCTCTTGCTGGCCTGCTGATCTTTGCGCCTCTGCTCCTGCCTCAGCAGCTCCTGGGTCTCCATCACGACGCGGGCGTTAAAGCCGGACGTCGCCAGGTAGCCGTTACGTGGTCCGTGGCTGCCGGAGTAGCGGGGGTTCTCCTTGGGTGTCTGGAATCCCTCTGCTGGCATGTCCACCTTGTCCCATGAGTCCTGGGACGCCGCGCTGGGGTTCTTTCGAGGTTGCCTAAACACACAGAAACAAGAGGTCAATCGCTCTGTTGAGTGAAAAGTAAGAGGGACCAAAAGAGGAGAGCAACTGCTCAGAAAAGATTGCTCCCCCCCCCCCCCCCCCCCCAGAGCGGCCCCTGGGTCAGCGCTATTGAAGGGGAATTCAAAAGAAACCGCACTTCAGAAGAGACTATGGCCATTTTCCCATTTTGTTGCATTAAAAGGGGGATGCGGTCACGGCGTTGAGTTAAAATACTGAAGGCAAAGGAAGACGTGTTATAGCCCGCTGCATGATTGCACTCAATCCTGGAACACGGAGGACATGAAAGAGACAGGAAACAAACGGATGAAGCCTAACAATGCCCACAGTACTATTAGTACTACATCGTAAACAAACACAAATGTTAAAACCTCCCTGAGAAAAATGGCTGCTTTCATCCATTTAACTACTTTTTGGAGATGCCGACTGGTGCACTTACAGCACAGACAGAGTAATGGCAGGCCTTGTGGCGTTATCCGCCTTCTACTCATCTTCGGGCTGCCTGTCAGAACCTTGCACTGACAGCAAAGCCCGAGATGCACACGTATTATCTCTCAGAGAAAAAAAGAAATGACGCCCAAGCGTGCCTCCATACATGCTCCCGTTTCAGGAAATTGGCCCCGGAAAGCTGTCATTGGGAACAGCCAGGTATTTGGCTAAAGTGTTGAGGCTGCTCCTCCATTATTAGGATCCATTAAGGGCTGTCGTGCGATGGTAGACCTGTGACAGTGTCTTTGCGTCAGGGGTGGTAAGAGAAATCCTATTCACACCTCACTGACCCGCTGAGTGCTTAAAAGGCTTTTGAGTTCACGGCACACAAGCCTGAAGAGGCTGAACAGGGACCCAACGCCTGCGTGTCTGAGGCTTATTCATCACAACCAAAACTCTTTTGTTCCTCACAATCATTTTTTAGTTTTCTCTAGAACTGAAACCTCACAATGGAGTTGATGACAATCAATTGTATCTTCAACCTTGAGTTTTCATTTTCTACATTTAAAACTTGACTAAGATGACACATTTGACGACCAAAAGTAAAAGAGAACTTTATAAAAGTTGTCTAAAGCTTGAATTATAGCTGTGTGTTAGGGGCTGACACCCACAGACTACACACACAGTCACCTGGGATCCATCCGAGCCAGCGTATTCACCCTCAGAAACACACACTGGGGCGGATACAGAGATACCACTTGGTTACCACACGAACCGGCGTGATTCATGATGATTCTCAGTCGGTTCAAATCTCCATCTCAGTGTAATTCTAATGCCAGTCCCACATTTGCAGCATTACTAATGAATGCCCAAGTGATGTATCCCAGCACATGGCACATGGAATGACAGTCTACATCTATGCATGCCAGGACAAATGCCTAGGCACGCATGTGTTAGTACATGAGTAATTGGCGGAGGGGCAGATGCAGGGACAGACTGCAGAGAGAGCCCCACCACATGCTGCGTATCTGGGCTTTGCTGTCTGGGCGAGCCGCCACGCATTTACACCCCGGCTTGGCTCACAGAGCAGCCAACGGCGACCACGAGGGAGCGTGGCGCGACGCCTGTTGCGCGAGGCCTTCGATCCGCGTTTCCAGCTTGACCTCCGAGGTTCGTAAAGACGGGGAAAAAAAGAAAAGAAGAAGAAGATATCTAAGGGGTAAGGTCTTCGCTGGCTGATGAGGGGAGAGAAGAAATGGCATTGTTCCACAGGAATGCAGTCGTGATCGATGCGTCGGGGGAGCCGGCTCTCTTATCACCTCTACTCCTGTGCCAGAGCATGTCACAAAGTAGATTAGTTACATCTACAGAGGGGAGGGGATGGGAAAATACATCATGCCAGAGAGCGGGGTAAATTTAGAATGACAGAACATAACAAACAAATCCAGGAAGTTGGCTCGCGGCCGCCGTGTTGTTTCTCTAAAACAGCTGGGAAGAATCAGAGTTTATGAGGAGGAGGAGGTGGAGGAGGAGGAGGAGGAGGAGGAGGAGGAGGAGGAGGAGGAGGAGAGAGTGCACACTTACACATGCACGGACACATAAAGATTAGAGGACAAAAAAAACAAACGGCACCCGATGGGCAGCGGAACAATCGCTGCTACAGTGCAGAAATAAAGTGTCTACAAACCTGGAATAATGTTTTCTTTACAGCGCGGAATGATGTTGTTTAGGCTGCAGACTGCGAGAGCCGCATGGGTAGATGGAGGAGCTACTGGCAGGTTGCTCAGACCACATTCGAGGACCTTATCTTGACAGCATTCATGTGTGTGTGTGTGTGTGTGTGTGTATTTCTATGCGAGTGTGTCCCTTTCAGGCTAATCAGTGGTCTCTCTTTCCTACTAACACACTCTCCCGGCCCCTCTTGCCCCTCCACTGCCTGTCACCACTAATCCTTCTCCGACAACAAGCCTTCATTAGTGCTCTTCCAATCCTCAGATCCCAGACAGCCGGCTAAGCCTGGCCGTCATCAGATAACCAGCTACCATGGCTTCTTCTAGAAGCTCTTTGGGAAGGAGCTTTTTTTTTCTTTTTCGTTTGGTGAGGGCATGTCCCCCTTGTGTGGCTCAGATGCCTGTTTTGCAAGAAAAAGACAGGGTGAAGGGGTTTCCAAAAAAGAGAGGTGGATCGAGTTAGAGGGAATCGTGGCTATTAATCTGGGGATGTAGGACTTCGGCTCTTTAATGAGGGGCTGCGCCGAGACACGAGCTCCGAAAAGCCTGAGTCTGGGTCAAACGTCAAGCCTGAGCTCATGCGACTCTCTGCTAAAAGACGCTATGAGATTATAAGAGGAATGCATATCAAAGGCCATCCTCGCCGGGACCTTTTGGCCGGCCGGGCCAACTTTCCCAAGAGAAGGAACTCGGGGGGGGGGAGAGAAGAGGGGAGGGCCGGAGGCAACTGTCACATCACATGAGATGCCAGCCGATAACACCTATGAAGGGAGATGCACGGATCGGTCTGGCTTCTACAGACCGCATTGATTATGCGTCCATGTGGACCGCAAATCCATAGCCATAGACAGGAACATGTTTTTAATCGACCCGGCCGTGACTGTTCAGAGACAGCAGAGCGATAGAGGATGGCTATGAAGAAAATGATTGCTGTTTGTGCAATGGGAGAGATTCAAATCACAGGAGAGCAGAATTACTCAGGCCAAGAAAATGAAAAGGCCACACACACACGCACACACACGCACACGCACATGCACGCACACGCACACACACACGCACACGCACACACACACGCACACACACACACACACATACACTTTTATGTTTTTGATTAAACTGGCAAGGCTGCAAATCTTATATGAATCAGAATCCACTTTTAACATTTGTAGAACACACTGTACATTTCACAATGCTGACAAAACTCTGGAAATATTTGATACGGAGAGGAATATTTAAAATGTTTGTTTGATGACTAACTTTACATCGTCAGTCAAGATGTAGAATTAGTTTCTTTTATGACTTTGTGCGATTAGAGAGCTTCAGAGGATTGGTAGAGGCACACACTCAGACTAAAGTCAGGAAATGCAAATACTCATACTAAACCCTCTCCCTCCCCCTACGCCCCAAGATGTAAGATACGGTAAGCTTTATTGGCATTTCTTTGAAAAATATGCGAGAGAATCAAAACAGGAAGATGAAGAAGATGAAGAGTAGCGGCTGTAGCTCTGAACTCAAGCTGTGTAAAGCGAGAGATTGCCGAGAGAAAATGCCTTTAAAAAGCATGATACTGGAGCTGCTAGACTCGGAGAGGGTGGTGCCTGTGACAGAGTCACCACTTCCTCAGGGTCAACATTGACTTAATGGAAGTACATATCAGTCAAACAATTCCAAGCGATCACATTAAATGATTCCATTCAAAGAGTTTTGTTCAGAATCATTTAAATGTCTGGAGATGAGTTGAAAATGGCTTTGTGGTGATTGACTTTGTAACCAAAGAGATACGTTGAAGAAAGTGTAGAGGGAGGATGGACAAAAATGAGGGAACGAAAGTGATGGAAATCGAAAAGAAAAAAGTCAAATGAAGAGGTTGAGAAAGGGCAGAGAGAACGTGATAAGTCACAGAGACGTGGAGGGAGAGAGGAGGACGGAGACGGACAGAATAAAGAGAGGAGGAGGGAGACGAGGTCTCACCGTGGCAGGGAGTTGTACGGTCTCGGTGCTTGTTGGAAACTATCTCTGTCCTCTGGCTGCAGAGCCTCAACTGTCACCGAATGGCGGCCGCTTGGCGTCTCCATTCCGTTGCCCACCTGTAACATATATTTTGTTTTATTAAACCAAAATGGTTAACACTATTACCTTTAGACAGGAAGCAGAGCCCCCCCCACACATACACACACACACACACACACACACACACACACACAATAGAATATATTTCCCTGAGCGCAGCAGGGGATTTGTCAGTGTGACGCCTCACGTGTGTTGGGCTACGCTCAGGGAACAGGCAGTTAGTAGGTGTGATTTCAGAGCCAGGGGATTTTTTAAAAGGCATAAGTCATGAAAATAGAATCTATCAATTACAAATCCTTGGTTTAGTCGAACATTCTTGATCCAGAGGCCGACAACGATGAAAGCAGAGGTATAAAAAAAACTACCGTATTGTGGTTGTCTTTGATTGTCATTTAACAGAAGATGTTCTCTTTGTGCAAATTAACTAGTGTTGCATTGTGTGTCATATGTAACCTTAAATCAACCCGTAACATGTTTAGTTTGCACAGTCTAACCTGCAGAAGTCTCGGATGCTACGTGTACTATGTTGCTTCTGACAAAAAGTAAATTCCTTAAATGGTTCCAACACATCTCCCAGTGTATGTGTAGTCATTCTTTGCCGAGAAATGTCATGAGGCTCATCCGGTTAATATGAAAAATACAACTGAGAGTCATTCTCGTACAAAGGATGGCAGATGTAGCTTGAACCACTGATGATGGCAGCATGTAGACGGAGAATAACATTCGTCACCTATAAGGTCTAGAGCAGACGGCGACTCCATCGCTGTGCCAGAAATATGTAGTAATATGAAAGGGGCTATTTTCATCAAACAGCAACATGTGCTGCTAGTGTTGGAGAATGTCATGATTACTCAGACATAGAACAGGCTTCAAGATCAAATCTCACCCTGAGAATAAACAGAATATTTTTGTCAAAAAGTGTAGGTTCAAAAGAGAAAAGCGATTAGAATATTTTAAGTAGGCTTGCAGGATTATAATAATAATAATAATAAATATGATTTATATAGCGCTTTTCAAGGTACTCAAAGACGCTTATCCATCGTTCAGGCGTACTGATCAAATCACAAAACGTCTGTAATAACCAAATGGCAGAAAACAATGGTTCAATGTATTTTTAGATAGGTAGATGTGGTTCAATTACTTTAAAGTAATTGACTTGTTCAGATCCCATTAATATATCAATGACTTCGGAGCTACGTACGTGTTCCTTTGTTGGATTTGGATTGCGTGTCTCAGAATCAATCTAATGCACCGGCCACATTACTGCAGGCACTGTCCCTTTGAAGCTTACTATCCACTGCTCATGCTAACTACTCTCTCCACTCTCTGTTGGTGTGAATCACAGTGCTTTTCACCTGATATTGTGCTAAACGCATGCTGTGTATTTCTGAACAAAGCAGGTCCCTCTCGTAGGCTGAAGACATAAACTATAGATGAGTGTCACTACTGCTTCATTTCACAGGTTTGCGTGTGACTCGACTACACCCCACGAACCTGCGCGAGTGTGTCGGTGTGTTTGTTGTCTGATCATCGGCTGGGTTGACATGGAGATTTCATCTCCCTCAACACTAGCACACCGCTAACGAGCTGGCTGACGAAAGAACATGACAAGCCAATTAAACAGAGGCAAGCTGATGGGGTGTTGCAAAGCGTGGCTTGACCAAGTGTCAGTTTTCACGAGGCTTCAACTGGAACGTGTTGGGAAGGTGTGGATGGTTTGTGTTCATAAAGCAGATATTGACCAACAATTTTCAGAATGAGAGAGCTGGGGAAGACGTTGGGAGAATCTGCGTGTGTGTGAGCCGTAGAGGAGAGGTAATAAGTACATGACAGATTAGATGGATGCGGTAAAGGTTTGCTGGCGGATGGGAAGGCTGTCAGCAATACTGTCTTCTTGGAAACATCTTGTTTTATCAAAATAGCTGCTTTCCTCCTCACTTGGACAGCTGCAATAACAGCGCAATTACATTTCACTCAGCGCCAATAACAAGTTCCTTCTCAAGCGCTCCAAGTCCCAAAAAATAATAGTATTCCATGTGGGTGAAGTGAATTGGACTCATATGTTTCAGGTTTCGCTGCAACAACACGTTTTCCCACAACTCAGAAAGTGTAGAGCATCTAAACGAATATCAGATGAAAAATAAAGGGAACGGAGAAATTGTTTTACTGTGGCCAAATGTGGTGGTGAGAAAATAATTAGTCACGCACACTGAAAGTTTTTTATGCGGTTTGAAGGGAACTGTCGAGGAATCTGGAGGTGCTCGGCAGTTCAGTTTAGAAACTGAAGGGTTGAGGTGGGTGACACCATGCCAAAAGAAATGCATGAGAAATGGCCAGGAGAGAAAATCTGTCAGCGTAATAGCATTATCCATGGGAGGAGAATCAGATTATTCCATGTTAGGCTCGGAATACAATGCCATATAAAACATGACATTTGTTAAAATCGAATCAATGTTCGTTTTTATCCAATAATGTGAAAAATGATGTCAATACGGCACGCTTTGATCTCTCCCCTGCTTCCTCGGTGGTGTCGCAGACAAAGCAGGGAGAAGGAAAAAATAAAAGAAAAAAGGAATCACCTGTTCAAACACAAGAGCGTTCACAGACGGTGAGTCGGGGGGTCGTAATTATGAAAATTATTTGCAGATATCAAAAATCAGGGATCAGGGAAGCAGCTGGGAAGGTGTTAAAAAGGTTCCAAGGTGTAATATGTCTTGGTTGAGAGCTAGTCATGGAGCTTTGAGATATCAAAGCAGGTTGCTGTGATGGGTCAGCACTAGCACATGACGCCTGTGGCCTTCCACCTAGGGAACAGTTTTGAGACCCTGCTGTACACAAACAGACATATGGAAGACATTTCAGTTGCTAATGGGCAGAAAGAATACAACCAAAGTGAGAGAAAGGTAGCAAAACAACACATCCTGACAACAAGGGGCAGTTGGATAATAATTCTCTCTTTAAGTCCTTAAACCCAATTCCGCCAATTTGTTATAAGCAAGCCCGGTCCATTTGTGGTCGCCGGGGTGTTTGGCTCCGGGGCAAAGTATCCGTCTGAGAGCGAGCATTGTGATCTACCATTTCCTCAGCCCCCTAGACCAGGAAACCATGGTGAATGGGAGGTTGGGCTGGTTATCTCTCCATCGCTTCAGGACTCCACAGCATGCACAAATGGCACAACGAAATGTTCGAGTCTTATCTGTTTGCCGTGAAGTTATCTGTGTGGATGAATGTGAGGGGTAATAGTGCTGAAATGTATTGCGAGGCCGACGTAAGAGAAGTGTAATCGATTTGTTCTCTTCTCCTCCAGCTGTTTTCTATCTTATCTGTGAACACACACACAGGTTTGGTATTAAAGCACATCGAGTGTGCAGGCCTGCATACATCTGTACACATGAGTTTTGAACAATGCAACAGTGTTGCTCGTCCAATGAAAATTAATAAAATATTTCCAACTTATAATCAGTAAAATCATTTTTGCGATTGCGTTGTGTTGTTCAAATGGGTTGTCATGAAGCCCTTTTGCCCACGGCGGTTGTAATCATGAGATCAGTAAACCGCACAACATTGAAAAGCAATATCCGTAATCACGTGTCATCCAATGCAGCTTTGACGGCGAGCAAACTGGGAAGAAGCGCGACTAAAAGATCGATCGAGATTACCATAATTGACAAATCCAGCTGCTGTTGAGAAACCCAGGCTGGTTGTTTGTAGTGAATGAGATGGACATCCCTCTACATCTTTCTACGCATCTCGTAGAAAGAAGACTCCTCTCGGCGCTACGATAAAAAGCCTCTCAGGCACAATCACGAGAGGCATTCACTTGCAAATATGTCCAATTATGGACAAAATGGCCTTATCAAAATATGTACAGGCAGCCATGCACCCCACAACACTCCATGCATTGTGTGAGTGGTGACTGGCGTCAGCCCGGGAATCCCAATCTTTGTTGTCCGTACTCTAGCCATGGGAAGTCAAGTGATCTTCACATGATCTCATAGGGTGAGCTGCTCCCCCAGAAACACAGAGCGACACATTCACAGCAAGCCGAGATTCCATAAACACAACAAATGCTTGCGGATGGAGCAACAATAAAATCAAAGGAATTCTCATAAATAAGGGTTTCACAGGCTGCCGTTGCATTTGATCCAAGGTACCAGCATGGCGCTCACACTCCTCTGTGTGGTCATGCTCGTTGACGCTGCGACCCAAAAGCGCAAATGGATTTCATTTGCTGCAGACGGAGAGCGAGGAGCGTGTTTGGAAAACACATTGCGTTTTATGATGAACATCTGGATATCCCCTCTCACAGACGCGGGGAGCGAGAGAAAACACGCCAGCTCTAATTGTGTGTATTGGCTTGGGGGGGTGGGGGGCGGGGTGGCTACGTGATAGACAGGGCTTTTCGCCTCCTAGTCATTATTTCATTACGGAGGAGCCGGGGGTTCGAGGACTGACCTCGGCGTTGTCATTACAGGCGTTCACAGCGGACATACCTGAGCTCAGTCCCCGGCACCCCGGAGACAAGCCAGGGGTCAAACTCTCACAGAGGGAGCCTTGCACCTCACGCTGCTGTACCTGTTCCTCATTACGAGGATCACTCCATTGTACATTCGCGGTTTTTACACCTCAAGGGAAGAGGACACCGGGCGCTATTGAACAACAAGACACAACATTAAATATTAATAAGACTTTATGCCAGGCAAACACTATGGATTATTATTCTATTGATGTTATTATTCATCACCTTGATATGTTATGTGAACCCACAGGACGTGTTATACATCGGCTTTAGACCTGTGATTTTCATGCTTACTGTTCGGATCGGTTGAAAAACAAAAAAGAAAGACTGGAACCCGCGAGTTGTTTTTTGACAACTCTAATAAAATGATTCAAGCACGACCACATCCGGACCCATGTGGACACGAAGAGAGAAAGGCAGCGCTACTTTGTTCGATTCTACTCCGAACGGAAAGTTAGAGGGAAAAAGGAAAAACATGGAGCGGCAGATGTCTGGAAGATGCAGAACATCTGGTCTGTTCAGTTCAGTTCAATATCACAGCAGTCTCAAGACTACAGTTCAAGCCACAATATAATCCTCAAATAATATTGAAAAAAGCTCACAACAGTTCATAAGGGATCTTTCGACCATTGGCCGTTAGGGGAAACTGGACCGTGCAACTGGACCGTGCAACTGGTCAAACTGCAAAACAGCTGACCAGAATTTCTGACGCGCTTGATAATCAACAAATTGTCCGAAAACAACGTTGGCCTTCAGCTTCTTCAACGTGACTCCTGTCACAGCTGTGAGTCCACAAATGTCAATTCAATGAGACCTGTATGATCGAATAAAATAATTATTTGTAAATGATATATGTAAAGGAGCGGACGTAAAACAGGGGACAAACACATTTACTTTCCTTTTCATTTTCTTCACAATAAACATCTGTTATATTGTTATTCAACATTGTTGCTGCAGAATTTTCTTAGTGAAAAATTGTTAGAAACAAATCTGCGCTAATAACACATAGACTTTACGCAATAATTGGCCCATTTTATTTTGGTGCTTAAAAGCTTTCACTTTGGAAATAATGGAATCATGGGTGTTCCTCCGCAGTAACTTAATAAAACTTGAGACGGAGAGTCTCAGCTGAGCCCCAGCCCCGGTTTCCCTCCTCTCTTCCACATGCTCCCCTCGGGAGAAGAACTCCTCAGTGGGAGGAAGATGATGGAGACATATACGTTTAATAAATGTGCTCACATGCTGTCCACACCTCACCTGGCCATGTGGTCTAACTGAGAGGATCCCTATGTGCACAATATCCAGTATACATACGTTTGATAACTACAGTACAGACTTGAATGCTGCCTGGCATGATCGGATGACAACATTGACATTGATTCATGTAATGAATCAGATATCATGAGCCTCATGGGGGGAGGAGGGAACAAATTTGGGGGGGAAATCCGGCCTAATGTGTGCCAGCTTTAGTTGAGTCTCAAAGTTCATTCTTCAAACACAAAATAAGCTCTTGACAAAACGTCCAAAAAGGCTCATATCTGGGTAAGTTGAGGAGCTGTTCTGCAGCTTTCGATTATTACAATTTGAAAATGTAATTCCATTGCAGTTGTGGAAACACCATCTGCTGATGAAGGTCATGCAATGTAGTCAAAAGAAATAACTGGACATTTGAACATCTAAATTTCCGTGACATCTGGGAAAACTCCATCTGCCAGATGCAGATCATGTGATTTGAGCCACAACAGCTACAAAATGGACCTTGAGGTAAGATTGCTTTGTCGATATTAAGTATTCCCAATATTTGGATCGCCAAATCCGAGCTGTTTTTACAATGCATACAGAGTATAAATAGTACTGAACCATGCCTTGAGATGCTAGCTCCTGTTCTGGGCTGTGGATCAGAGTGGAAGCTATGACGATGTAACCTTGAGTTGGACAGCGTGCCTCAAAGTGCACTTTGATGTGCTGGGCATTTAACGGCCTTCTGGAGCATCTCGCCTTCTCATAATTACATGCACTGCCTGTTTTGAGTGGGGAGTGGGGGTCACAGAGGTATCAGTCATCACTGCAGACAACATTCAGCGAGCAAAATCGTGAATTGTAAAAAGACGCATCAAGTTCTGTGTAAAAAAACAGCTTTAGTTAGGTTTACAGTGTGCATCAACACTTAGTTAATTTTAGAAAGTTATACAGACCTTTCAGCTTATGGTCTACAAATATTCCTTTGAAATGGAAACTCCAAGGGAAGGTTAAGTGTATCTTTACCTTTTACTACTGCCTCTGTCTGTACATCAATGAAGGCCGTTTCACTTTTCACCAACACCGATGGCCCTGAATGTGTCCCGACCGCGCCACTGTTTCCCTTTGTTTCCGTATCAAAACGTTTGCCCCATTCCCACCATGATCAGAGCCATGTCCATCCTGCTGTTGGATGACGCTAAGGCAGGATTTCCCTGGAGTTCCCTCTAATCGTTGTCAATGCATACCCTGTATCTTTCCTAACAAGCTCTGCCATGGTGAATCCTTGATCACAGGACTGAAATAACATGAGAGAGGACTAATAAAATAGACTTCAATACTCCAGGGTTAGCTCTATATCTTGTTAGCAGGGGAGCAGTGGGGGTACGCTCAACAATGTCAACAATCACAAGCAATTAGGAGCTCAGAGACAGACTGAAACTGCTTAGAGCTGAACAAACAGCTTTTAGTGGATTTCAACCATTGGGAGAACGAACAGTGAAGGAAACCCAGAGCAACTGAAGTCAGCCCTCCTCTGTCGTCAGGCAGTGGAAAAAGCAGCAGACCTCCCCCAAACCAATTTCATTGACAAACTGACATTGATAATTGGATGCCAAATATTTTAACTTTCAAGGTCTGACACTGTGACCCGTAATTTAGAAAATTGCTCTGCTTGGTGTAACATTGAGCCTTCTTTCCTCGACAACTAGGCTAAGAAAAGTCACAGGGCAAAAAAAGCTACGTCTGTCTCAGGCCATTAAACTGCAAAAAAAACAAAAATATTGACCTCCAAATTGTTCCTGCTCCATCATATAAATGTGGGAGTTGTCCCACTGGAGATTTTATTAGGGTCGCCAAATACATTGGCAGAATGTCTTAGTGTTCTTAGTGTTTCATTTAACATTTATGTGTGCAGTACACATGAGGGAGGCTGAATGTTTGTATTTCTCTGATAATTGTGGTCTACTTTGTAACATTGAATCCATTATGGAAGGCTAGCGGATATTTAGTTTGTTGTACTGAGGGAAAATGAAAGAATGAGATTTATTTGGTCTCATGTGTAAAGTATTTAACATGTTTGAGATAATAAAGTGCTGTGGAAATGGTGTGGAACATTAATTTAAGCACACATATGCTCTTCTCATGATTAAAAGGGGATATCTATTGTGATTTGGGTCATGATGGTCTTTTCTTTCTTTCAGAGAGAGTGTGAAACATGAAATATATCATTCCAAACAAAGTTATCAGTGAAGTGAGCGGCGCCGCATGTTGCGATCATCAGTGATATAAAAGGGTGTGTGGAAAGATGAAAGGATTTCTTTACTCAAACTCTTGGCGCCGGAAAACGAGATCGGGTCTGAACCAGTTAACAAAGGAATTAACTTGATTACATTTTTCCAATTATGAGGAGTAAATCCCATTGTTGGTCGAGATCAATCACGGAAGAGAACGGCTTGATTTGAAAAAAAAAAAACTCACATTTTAATTTAAAAACTCTTCATTTAAAAATCCCTTTAATCAAGTGTAATGTAAATGAAAAAGAACAGTGTGGCTCACTGTCTGCACTTTCTCACCCCTTCATTTGCCTCAAAGACCTGAATAGTCACTTTTCATTGAACGTTCCCCTCGTTCATCTGCTCTCCTCCATCACGCCATACAGTTAATTGTGTCATACTTCCAAGACAGAGAAGGCACAGACAGATGGGAGTCATTAGCAATTAGTTCCAGGTCAAAGGTCGGGCCCCGGGAATTAGAAATTAGTCTGAGAAATTTGACCAAAAGTTTTAGGGACATGAGTCATAGTTTGGCAGCCGTACAACACTCCAAAAAGATGACAGAAGGAAGTTAATTCATTGGAAGTTAATGTTGTGCTGGGTTTCACACTGTTAAATCAATTATTACTATTTTCACAAGGAAGATTGTTATTATAGGTGATCCCGGGAATTTATGACATAATAGTAGTCTGCAGATAAACAAAACGTCTTCTCCTGGGAACCATTGCTGGAAACAATTCACATTCATGCCAGCAGTGGTTTCTCACTCTGTCACTTTCACATTGAAATACTTACATTTTGATTTGTTCGAGCTTGTTGCTGGTTATTACGCGGTTACTAAGTAGTGCCCAACTCTGATCAAAGTAAGGCCATGTCACAAGTAGATAGTCACTAAAATAAGATGGAGGAATTAAACTATTTGAGTGTAAGAAATCCATTAAGCTGCCGGTGGATTTGGAGATAAGCTGAGTCCAGTGGTGCATCAGGGGGAATCACTCTGGATTTTAGGGGTATTTTGGAGCGTGTGTATCTTGGCGTGGGCAGCTCAGTGCCAGTCTGCTGGAGCGAAGCTCCTATCCAAATACTCACCCAGGACTGGTAGGTGTGCCTGTGGTCCTCCACGTCGTCCTCCTGCCTGGAATGCTGGAACTCGCTCCTCAGCATTTGTATCCGGTCGTGGTTACTGGGAGCCATGTGACTGCTGGGGGAGAGAGAGAGAGAGAGAGAGAGAGAGAGAGAGAGAGAGAGAGGGAGGTGAGATGGTGGGACTTGTTGTTTTGAATCCATATCGCATGTTAAGGCCCTGGTCAGACGCGGCGCGTATCAACAGCCTGCGTAATGGATTTCAAGTGTTTTGCATGACGCTTTTGCTCACAAAATCTCCACGCGCTCGTTTTTACAGAACGTCTGTTTCTGTCTGATCAGGCCCTTAGTGGTTATCTGGAAATAATACTACTGATGCTTTTTCATAATTCACTTGACCACGCTCACACCCCACTAAATTATGTCGAAGATCCTTTTGATCCGACAGTTATGATTCCCTTTTGCATACCTAACAGACATCTCCATGTGCTTTTTCTTACCACCCTTCCTCCTTTCAGCTGTCCCTCCTGAACATCCCTATAACTGAAAGTGTCCCTCGTGCACCATTGTGAGTGATGCATGTCCCTTTTAGACTGCAAGAGAATGTTGGCCTTTCTATGGTACACAGTCATTAAACACCGTGGAAAACTCTCATTTACATGCCCTTCATTAAAGAGCTTTGAGAGGCCTGTCAATAGGAATCAATAGCCTTGCCTCAGCTTAATCAGGGTCTTCTTTTATCACCAGGCAGCACATGACAAAATTATGCATAATTATGGTGAGACAACTGGCCTGATAATGGTCCTGTATTTATGCATACCACAAGGATGAAAGTGACCAAAGGTTAAGAATTTGAGGGGATGGGAGCTGGAGGATGTAGGGAGTGGGATGGATGGGGTGAGGGACGGAAAACGGAGATAAAGTCATGAGGGGTGTTCTCGTGGATGGCGCTGGGAGAAAAAAGGGGAAGGTTAATCAAGAGCGTGTGAGGGAAGGAAAAGAGACAAAGTCAGCCAGGACCTGTTACCCTGTCACTCTGCGCCTCCTCCTGACGAGCACTTACAGGTGGCACGCCAGCGGTGGAAGTGATTGCTTATTTGGGCCCAGAGGATTCTGGATGCAATTATGGTGATAATTGCCGATTAGAATGAGCACATCCTTCTGATGATAATGGGCACTAGGACATGCTGCCAATCAAGCTTCATTAAAAGCACAATAAATAGGAGCTCATAAAGGCTGAATGGATCTCTGTGCATCGCCCCCGAGTAGCACTTGGCGAGGCGCGGTTATAGTGTTATTCGTACTGCCTGATCAAAATCAATTGTATTAGTTATAGTCCATTTGATTCCTATAGCTGTATGTGTGTGGGAGCGGAGGGAGCGTGCATTAGGCCTTTTATGTGAATGTGGGCAATTAAGTGGCTCATTGGGGTGTGAGGTGGCCAATGCTTCTAGGGCGTGGGGTGATGGTGAAGTCCGTCTATTACTGTTCATTACAAAATCAATGTTAACTTTATATTGGCATGAGGTGGCTTAAACAGCATATGCGATGTTAAAGAAATTAAAAGACTTAATTTTAGCCTATAAACAACAGAGCAACATAGCCTTTACATACAAACATCAACACTGAAAGGCCGATAAAGGATGGGAGTCACCCGATTGTGATCTGTTTTATCATACACGTTTTTATTGCATTTATTTGATCCATTACTGTCTCTAGGACTAACACTGCTATGTACTCCATATGAAAATTGAGGCCATCTGTTGAATATTAAAACACCAATTAACCCAAAGGTTTCCAGATTTCCCCAAAGATATGTTCTCCGAAAAGAAAGTGTGTGTGACTTACACTCATGAAGTCACACAGCAATTATGAAGAAAAGAAACACATCTGCACTTCTGAATTCATTTCCCTAATATTTCCATAATATATACCTACTAATATGGTGAAATACAGTACATGGCATCTCCCTGGTGCTGCTCGTGAAAGAGTTTTGACGGGACTGCAATGGGTGGGAAAAGAGCCAACACCCAGCAGTCCAATGCATGCAATTAGGTTAATCCGTGAGGCTGTTCAAGAAGAAGGCCGAGCTGACTCCAAACAAACGGCCTGGTAAATGTTTCCCTTTGACCCTCGAGAGACCGCCAGTGCTAGGATTAGCATCTCAAGCATGCGGCACTGTGCTACTGGAACCAGTGGGGGCAGTGGGAGCCAGCTGGGGATCCAGAAAAAGAAACACAACCCAGACTATGAAACAAGACTGCTTGAGTCCATATACACTTCCTACACAGGCACTAAAGCATCAATCTAAGAAAGAGGGTCAGCCTGTATATTACCACATTTCTGTGTGTGACAGATGAATTGCCGGGGTAAGGAAAGCAAAGACACGATCTTCGGCAAATTAAAGAACTGGTGGCAAGGCTCTTCAATATATTTTTCAAATTTACAAATGGAAATTGCACCTCGTAGGAACTGGGTGCGGGTTGGAATTTAATGAGGGGTGAATTTGTCATGGTAGTTCAAAGGAGGCCTGTGCAATATCTAGATTATCTGCAGGGGCTTCTCCTCGTGGTCCTGCAGGCACTGTGGGTGGACCAAGTTGATGGGATTCTTGGAAACCACTTTGTGTAATTCTGCTGTGTAAATATATTCATATGGGGAGGAGAAAAAGTAGCTGGAGAGCTTTGCGCTGGGGAAGGGTAGGAATCAAACACAAAGAGGCACCAATATAACTGTAACAGCCGGTAGCAGGCCTGTCTCGATACATAAAGAAGATGGATCCAGCCGCCTCCTCTGAGAGCTCCCCAATGCTTGGGCACCTCGATGTGTAATTAGTCAGCATGATCGTTGGCGATGCATCAGGTGTCACCGCTTAGAAATTCCCCTGTGAACACATTAACGTCTGCAAGGAGCCAGAAGAACAAGAGCTGCAAGAAATGAAGGGGGCGGGGCAGAGGTGACTGGTGGCAATGTATGTTAGCACATCACCTCAGCAATTAGGATGGATGTGTCCCTCCAACCAGCCAGAGATGGCTGTGAGAGAATATGAATGAGCGCTGCTCATCAGTGTGCTATAAGCCACATGTTTGTGCATGAGGAACTAAGTCACAGGTTGTGGGCGTGCATTTGGGGGGTACAGGCAGGCTGTCTGCATCATGTCCCCTCCCCTCCCCAGAAAGCAGAGTCAATGGAAAATGGGATGGCGCCTTTAAAGTAAAAATGTTTTTAAACATACAGATAACGTATCCATGTGCCACAGTCTTTCTACAAATATCTCCATTCTCGCTTGTATGTACATACCTGCTCATGAGGGGTGAAAAAGGTGACAACAGGGGTGCAGGTGACTTTTTTGCTGTTGTCTCCACACCACATCCACGTTGTTTGATGACACCTCAAAGCTTTTATAACTACGGTCTTTTGATTGTTCTGACTGCAAATCTAAATAACAATAACAAACATTTTAAGAAAAAAAAAATCTTCTGAATAAATCAGTGATCTAATAATAGTAATAACAACTTTACATTATCATTATATATAATATAGTTAAAGTCATTCATGAACCAACTTCCTTTTTATAACTTGTGTGCTCTGCTGAGCTTTGAGTCTGTTCCATGATTCTGTCCCATGATTCTGTCCCATGATTCTGTTCCATGATTCTGTTCCATGATTCTGTTCCAGGAGCCCATCAAAGATGTTTTATTGCGAAGATCACCACATCGCATGTTCTCCGTGTCTCACTGCAATCTCATAAACGCTGGCTGTCCAATTTACCACCCCCACCCCACCCAAAACAAAAACTCTTCGGATCTACACTATTCACGTGGGTGACCTATTTTGATTTCAAAACGGCAAATTTCGCCGAAAGGTGACAAGTTTGCAGGTATGTATGTAATGGAATTCGCTCAAAGTTTATCCGTGTGTTTGCAGGCTGATATGCCATCTCACTCTGGTCCCCATTCATTCTCCTTACAACTCATTGGGTAATTGCCCCTTGTACAATGTGTGGTTAACGTATTGAACTTAAACAGCAACACTTACTCAGGTCTAAGCAACACAACCACTAAGTTGGAAACAGGTGGTTCTTAAAGGGTGTCTTGTGTGTTGGTATCATACCAAGTAGGGCGTGACAAACGCCATTAGAATGAGAATGCATGCAAACATACTGCGGCAACACAGACTGCAACCCGTGGATGTAGAGCGACACAAATAAGAGCCCACTCTTGCGCTCCCTCGTGTCTCTTCTCCTTACCTACAGATACCTTGTATTGTGTAAAGTCACACCTCTGCTGTGTTTGTAGCCTGGCTGAGAGCTTATTATGAGGGCTTGTTGGGAGAGGTGAACTTATGAATTCACTGGCAAGCAACAAGGTCAAACAACAATAATCCAGGTCCATCTGCACAATAACAAAACCTCCTATACTGCTCCTCCTGCTGCTCCCACTCATCCTCTCCCTTATTAAGAAAGGATTATATAAAGTCAGACAATTTCAAGGAACAACAATGAATAACTAAGCTCCAAGCTTGTTGAACCTGTGATGAAAATATTGCTTTGTGAATAAATCCCACTCCACAACTTGAACATGAATGCATTTGTATGTGCTTTTGTTTAAGTACCAACGGTGTTCATGTGCAAACATATGTGTGACCCCCATCCCACCTGTGTTTTTCAACCTGACCTGTTGACAGGGGTCATGCGTCCTCTAAAGCTGCAGTTGGGGGTATGTGGATGCCTGTCTGTGTAATAGTCATCCTTTGATCCAGAAGGATTTGGCAGATGTCTCACACACCATGAAGCTTAGGCCAAGGATGCAAACTATGGCCCTAGTCCCCCTACTTGCTTCTGTTGGTGGATCAAAGCCCCGCTGAGTCTCGGCATGCCCCTAAAAAGACTGCCACTGGCCAATAAAGGAGTAATCCAATCACTGAGAGTACAACATGTGTCATATGAGCATACTTGAGGTCAGGGGGCCAGTCCCAGCCAATCAGAAAGAGAGACAGAGTGTTATAATAAATCCTCGGGGTATGATTTCAACAGTGGTTTGACAGGAGTTTAAGAGTTTTTGCAGATTTGTTCATTTCCAAGTAAAGGGAAAACGTCTGAACTGTGGGGCGTCGGTGTGACTTTAAAATCAGACGGTCTGTTATTTCTTATCTGATCATTGCTGAGTGAAATTCTATCAGATTATCTGGTTTCTTCCTCCTGCACCAGTATCTCCTTGCAGCAGATGATGGGGCAGGCATCTTAAGTTTGGGCCCGTTGGCAATCTTCCATCAAGACTTGGCTCATCTTTATTCCAACGCCCTGTGGACTTTCATTTATTTCAAAGACAGAAAGATGAAGCATTTTTGGGGAGATGGACAGCCTTTGGGACTTACAGTGATGATAGATAGAGAAAGATTAAATCTGCATTACCGCTGGTCATTTTCAAAGGGGAGAGGGACAAAGATAAAACATTCTTCAGAGGAAATCCACATATATCGGCAAATCTGCCACGATTCTCGCAATCAAACAAAAGCATATGAAGCATATAGCTATTTTATTTCATTTTTCTCCTTCTTCAATTTACCCTCTTTTCCATCCTCTTAAAAATATTCTCTAGTTTGTTTAATCTCCATCCATTCTTTCTTTCTTTCTTCCCATATGTTTTATCTCTGAATGCCCCAATACTCCTCTGCGGTTACAGGGATAGGTCATGAATTCCCTTCTGTCCCCCTCACCCTCTCCCACTAGCCTGGTAAGTGACAGCTGCTGGCTGGACAAAGGCCTGATAATACCCTGGATTTGTCAGGCTATGACTTCATCCATGTCCTCCTGTGACTGATGCACTGACAGTTGCTCCTTGCCAGCTAAAAAAAAAAACTTTCTATATGGGAGATGTTGCTGTTATCGAGCAGTGTGTCTCCATGGTTCCTTTCAGACGACCCAGCGGGCCATATTGGGTCCGAAGAGGACATCATCTGGGAGGCCGGCCTCGGCCGTGGGGTGGCGTTACTGGGGAGAGAGTAGTTCTGATTAACAAGGGAAAGAACCAGCGCTTAAAGAGCTCCAACAGGCGGTGCAGCATGGTTGGCCCCTGGTGAACCGTTCATCTCTTGTTTCCCTCGTGTGAGGAATGAAGAAACAGCTCTGCCCTGCAGGGCCCTCAAACTTAGAAAACAGGGAACAGAAAATGCAGCTGCAGCTATCTCTTCGTCCCTTCAGAGAGGTATACTACACCTCAGTATTTCAAAAGCCACATTTGCCTCGGCACACATGCAGCCAGCCATACCTCTTCACCCAATTTGTTTTATTACCCTAAAGACACATACTACAACCTCTTCTCTAGAAGTCCTTACATTTAGAACACATCTTTCTTTCTCTCTATTTTATTCTGTTTGAGAAATTGCCAAAATACAGGTGCAAGTGAGAAATCTGCCTTGCAGCTGTCTACATTTAAGGGAGACACGGTCGATGCCTTCTGCCCAGTCTTTTCAACCCACGTTTTATGGCCTCAGTTCAATGAGAATGCAGTGGAACTGATCAAAGGCGCCTATGTTTCTGCATGTTGTGCCGTGTGGATGTGTTACTCGCGATCAGAAGGAAACAGGTGTGACCTTTTCAATAAAAGAGGAACTAAAACTGCTTTTGGTTGTTTCACAACTTCCAATACTGTATATGGTATACTTCCATGGTGGTGTGCTAAATAGGAAGAGGCCAGCGAAATGGCTTGAGGCGATGTTATGCCAGAGCCAGCTGGATGTTGTTTTAAAAAATAGATGCTCAGGTGCAGTCTGGAAATGGATCAATTATTCAACCAATCCTGTACAGCTGCTCCAACTTGAAGTGGAGGACAGATGGAAGGACTGACGGAAGGTTATAGTGGCTGGCCATTTGAAGTCAAGGCCGAGACCAAAAAGTTTGCTATGATTGACTGTAAACATGTGGTTGAATTGAGATGCTTCCGTGTTTGTTCTCCCTGCTTTTAGTGTAAGATGCTGGGTCAAAGTATACGAAAGTCAATGTTTCACAGAGAAGATTGAACTTTTAAAAACCAAAAAATGATATCCAACAACAACCACTCTTATTAGTCTTCCTCATCCACTGAGTGAAAATGCATCTCATGCTTCTCTGAGAGGTGTTTAAAAAAAATCCCGAAACACAACAAGAATAGGGAAAACAGAAAGAAGACAACACGTTGTCCCCTATCGCATGTGCATGGGTGATAGTCTCTCAGAGAACTGATTCACCTCAATTGCTGGCAACTTTTCCATCAGTTATTTTCTGGGAAGGAAGAAGCATGGAAGCTTCTGACTGACAGCTGCGTCCTCCATGAAGGAAGAGATGAACTTTGAAGTTAAGGCTCGTAATCCCAGTCCATTGATTCAGAGGCACTCGCTCACTCAGCGAGAGAGAGAGCGAGAGAAAGAGGGAGACTTGGGAGCGTGGTTGGGACTGCTTAATGTATTCACACCGGCACAAACACACACTCGCACATCGGCATGCGCACACACCACACAGTAAGTTCAGATCAGTTCCACCTCCTAATACGTCAAACCTGCGCTTCATGCTAGTGATTACAGAAAATCGTGTGCCCAAAACTTGCAAGTACACATAACATAAATTTGCTTGCTCATGTTCAGGAGCTTCAATTCCCTAAATCTTGTATTTGCAAAGACGCTTATAAGAAATATGAAAATGTCTGACAGGGTGTATAATTCCCATTCAATATTACATTTTCATATTTGACAGCTGTTTGTGTTGAACAGAGGCTTCTGATGAGTCAACATTTATTTTCAGGGTAGGAGGAAGGAAGTGTGAGTCTTAAATAATGTGTGAGAGCCATAGGCTACAGTATCCATCTAAACAGGTTAGCTCAGCTTTTATGAGCCGTCAGGCCTTAAAGACAGCTTTTATGAGCTATCAGCTAGCCCGACACCAAGAAGCCAAAGGAGACGTGAGCTGGGGTGTATGTTATGCTCTTTGGCTCCAAGTACACTCTTTTATGGACCATGACACCAACATATTTGGTCCGAGAATAGGCTGGCGCCGTGAAATATGAAATTGGTAGCTGTGTTTTGCATTAGGTGACCTCAAATAAATGTCCAGAGCTTCAGCGACGAGTCACCTTTGCAGGTTTCCCTTTCAAGTAGCACTGCAAAACAGGGGCGGCTTGTCCATAAGGGCGATTGGGGCGACGCACTGCCTAGGGGAAAAGAAAAAAGAAAAAAGAAAAAGTCGCATTCTCCCACTAGATGTCTGATCTGCCTCTGTATGTCATTGTCCAATCAGGTAACAGTCATTCAGTCAGCCTAAAGTCCTGCTTCAAATGGCCCCGCCCCTTCTTGGGCGACTTTGGGCGAAATGAAAATCGCCCCAGACCTCTCCCATTGACTCCAATGTTAAACCCGTTTTTTTCACAAAACGGAGCTCTCAATGCATTCTCTATGGGTTCCGGGAGGGCTCGCCCCGCCTGGTCTCGTCATAATTAATCGACGTCAAAGCGTAAAAGCGTATCAGCACGTCATACAGCTGCGACAGAGGCGTATTCAGTGGAGATGGCCGGTGCTCAGGGCAACAGCAGCGATTCAATTCTTTCTTTGAAAGAGATCCTTTCGGTCGGCGTAACAATGAAGACACATGGGCAACAAGACAATCAGGACCTCCTAGAGCAGCGGTCGCCAACCCGTCAATCGGGATCGGCCGGTCGACCTCGGAGATGTTCCCTGTCGCTCTCCAAAATAAAATGAAAATAAAATAAGAAACACATTGTTCCTCATTCTCGAACATTTTCTAAAGTTCTTCTGAAACGTTTTCTTCCTGACTGGAAGATCGACGTGAGAAAAGATCTCCGTCTGATTTTAATGAGCGCCTGAAAACGGGTCCTCTGACAGCCGTGTTGTCAGCTGTGCTCCCCGAGAGAGGAGAACTAGGACTACAGGTGAGGCGCAGGGGGAATGCAGAAATACCTTTATTGATAACTTCACATATTACACATGGCCAAAGTACACAGACATAAAACTAAGTCATGAATAAATAAAAGTTGAAATGCCTGTACCTTCTTGTAAATGTTTACGTTACGGCATTAACAGGTTGTGCATGCGCGACAGCTGAGATTCTTGGCGAGTTGCCAGGTCTTACCTCCGAGTTCGGCTATTCTGTTGTTGTCCTTCAAAACAAAAGCTCAACATTGAGCTTTTTTTTCTTGTCTGGTGGAGCAATCTGGTTCACTTGAAAGTGATTGCAATTGTATTTATTCTATTATTTGAAAAAGCACAGATGCAGGAGTCACAAATGGTGATTCTCATATTTATTATTATTATAATTATTTAAATCTTGTTGAAAAAATCACCAAATCAAAAACCAGGAGCTGGATTACTGACAGCAGCTCACTGACAGCTCAGATGAACTAACAACAAGCTCACAGACAGAGTTCAGTCACCGCCATCACACTGACTGGAGTCACATGACCTGATCGCCTTGTGACGAAGCTACACATAGACAGCCGTCTGAAGTTCTGTGGTTTTGGGAGGGTTAATCCCTATCAAAAAAATTGCCCCCCCCCCGAGAATTTTTTCAGGAGCCGCCACTGCTCCAAAACCTAGAGAGGGCGGGACAATTTTGGCAAAAGCAGCGGCTAGACCCATCGTCAGCACTTGAGACGAGTTTGTCCAGCCAAGTGTGGATGCCTCGAGTGCATTGCATAAAACAGATGCCACGGCTGAAGTTTGAAAGTTAGTAAGTTGTTGTGAAATTAGAGAAGAAGGACAAAAGAGAGGGTTAAACAGTCCCACAAACATCTCCAATCTGCCTGGCCAGGTCCAACTGAGCTCATCACACAGCTGTGTGACCCTGCAGCCCCCCACCTTCCCACTTGACTTACTTTTTAACTCTGCATTCTGAAACGGTCTCATCCTTCAGCTGCTCACATGTGCTGGAAGGCCCACAGGCAGCTTCTTCGAGAGGCACACGCTTTTTTCAGAGCATGGCGCACCGCAGCGCCTCGGCACAGTAGCAAGAAAACAGAGAAGCTGGGGAGCGGTTCAAAGAAAGGTCTTGGTGTCAGCCCCTGCTAAAATCCAGGGGATGGAATATTGCTCGGATGAAAAAATTTAAATATTGTGATGTCACTACCAGTGTGCCATTCAAAACCTCTTAGATTTCAAGTGGCATGAATGATTTAGGGACTATTTTCCTGAGGATAAGCGCTTTTGCATTATCCTAGCTGCAGGCAAACATCCCTGTATGTTGATTCAAAAACTTGCAGAGCTGATTAAAAGGCAGCATGTTGCGGATCTCTGAGCTTCTCACCACCACTTCACCATATCCTTCTAAAACCTTTAAAAAAAATCCCCATTTGCCACTGCATTACAATGCACATTGTATTGGAACATAATAAAATCAAGAGTTCTGTTGGTGTGATGAATGTAAACCAATGGTTGCCTTTAGGGGCTGGGACACACACACACACACACACGTTAAAACAATCTATGATACGCTTGAACACGGTTAACAGTGTGTAGAAATTAACTCAATGGATTAACACACTGGTATGGTCCTTATATGCATAGATATCAGCGTGAAAGAGCAGATGAATCCCCTCCAGATGCAGATATTCACATGCAGCTGATCCACTCTAACTCGTTTGCTATTCCTGCACGTTGCCAGAGTAACACACTCAGTGGCCACCTATAATGAAAGGCTAATATTAGATTTAAAATGGGCCTAAGTGGCGGTGGTGCATCGGCCATATATTACATATTCATTAAAAAATGCAACAATTTACATCTGGTGCATCATTTTCTGTGGGATTGGAAGGTTTCCTTCTCTACTGTGGCGTTTTTTGTTACATGTGCAGCAATATCTTTTCTTTTCTTTTTTTTAATCCCCTTTTCGCAACTGGTAGGCCGAGCAGATATCCTGTTTTTGACGAGGCTACTGAGGTCCCCCAGGTCTATTCTGGAAGACCTACTACACCTGTAAAGTATCTCACTTACTTGAGTGCGGCATCACACTGTGCCTAATGCAGACAACCCCTTCCTTTCCAAATGTCAGTGTCTGGCGCTCAGCGGGCGAGCCACGAGCCGGCGGTGAATTATTAACGGGAGCCCTCCGTGGATCTCCTCGGCGTCCCATACATACACAGGCAGCCCCCCAAGTCTTCTCTTCCATGACCCCCTGTTCCGCCACTGCTTCCTCTATACATAATTAATGGGAGAGGCACGGTGGGACGCCCGTCAGTCAGAGCCTGGGTATAGCCGGGGCCACTTTAAACAATACTGATAGTGGGTGTAGTAAAGCAGAATTAAAAGGATAGATTCCAATGATTATTTTGCTCCTGGTGCAGCTGGTCCCTATTTAATAGGTAAGAGGTTGGGGGAGAAGACTGTCTGGTTGTAGGGAATGGATGGATGTACAGAAAAAAATTAAGGGAAGGGAATAGGAGAGGAGGGGAGCTGTTACCCCTTTGCCCTTCTAAATGTCCCCTGGCGTCCTGTACTGGCGTCTCTCCTGTGTCCTCCATTACTGGATTAGGTCCTCGGAGCCCTCAACTGAAAGCATGAAAGACGGAAGAGGGAGGAGGCCAGGGGTCGTGATCTTTGGTAATGGCCACGTAGGCAGACGAGCAAGAAAAAGAAAAAGATGGGGCTGGCAATTCAATTTAGGCTATCAATGTTGTGTAATAATCAATGTGAGGGTCAGGAGGTTGGCAGATACTGACAGATGGGCAGACGAAAAGAGAAATAACAAAATGACAAAAATGTGACAATCAGAGTTGAAAGGATGACTCAAATAACACGTGACATATGGTTAGAATGATTTGTCTCCCATCCTTAACTATAATGACAAAAATAGATCAAAAGCAGGTCATAAACAAGTGATTTCCATGGCCAATGCAAGACTGGATTTTTTCCAGGAAAACAACACTTTTAGGACTGATATTGATACATTATTAAAACTTATATTCAGCCTTTATGCATGTACAACAAAATGCACATATCAAATCCTGTTCTATGTGTGTATAACACTGCACTGCACCAGTCCATAAAGTTGCAAAGTCAAATCAACAAGGAAGAATTTAAGCCACTATTGCTATCTCCCATCAACCTCCAGCAGCCTTACATATGGTAATACCCCTTCCACCTGTGACCTCCAGATTCATGACATCATTATCAACCCAGCCAGACATAATGCTGGCCTGTCACCACCATGATCTATGGCCGCAGCGGCTCTCTGCCTTAATGAAGCCGTAACGTCGCCTTAAACTGCAGAAGCCTCGCCGGGCCTCGGCAGGCCTCGCCGCGGTCGCCATTTGGCTTAATGTGAGTATGCATCCATCATCTCGCATCAGGCATCAATCAATCAAAAAGCCCCCGTGACAGCTGGGACCCCCCTCCCTCCCCCCACCATGCTCCCAATGCACCACTACGACCACCGTACACACAAACAAACACAGACAGACACACACACACACACACACACACACACACACACACACACACACACACATACACATTGGCTGTCATTCTGATCTCAATTATCATCATGACTGACTGCGGGCCACTACTTCCCCTTATGACCGACATGCTAATCAGGAGTACTGGCAGTCAATAATCAAAGCATGGAAAAGGCCATCGGGTGCAGAATTGGTCAAGTGTAATTATAACTTTTAATTTCAATTGGTTATAATTAATAGGATTGGACTTCTGCGATAAGGTTTGGAGAAGAGCAAAGTCAACAGACAAAAAAACAACTTGGTTGGAATTCTACCCAAAACGTGTGTACATATTCTGAAAGCTGATCTTGTGACATTGCAGTGAGGCCAAAGGTGATCTTAGAGCGTCTTTGTCCTTCTTAGAGATTTAGAGGGCCATGACTCTCCATGTTAGGGACAACAGAAAGATCTAGCTCAGCTGTGACAAGCTTTTAGTCAACAACCCACGAAAAAGGGGGAAAGTGTCAGTGGTCATCTCATTAAGCTAACATCAGTCCTGTGGCTTCTTCTCACCCACGCAGGCATTTGAACCAGTGTAACTCAAGATGGGATTGGGGTCACAGCGAGCACACAGAGATCTGATCATGTTTCTCCCTGTCCTTGGCCAGAAAGACTAATAAGGACGGCTCTGTCATGACATTGTAAGCATTTCACACAAAGACTTCTGTCTCTTTCTCTCCTTCTTGATGCAGTTGACGCCTTCCCCAAATATCAGCCGCTATCACCAACCAGATCGCAGTGTAATCTCTTCTAATCCTCCGACTAAACTGTCTCTGAGTCGGGGGGTGGGGGGCTGTGAAGAGAGTGAGCGTGACGGAGAGGAGTTCCTGTCTGCCGTTGCAGCAGACCCGAAAAAGAAACGAGAGAAACGTGGAGTAGATATCATAGGGTTGAGAAAACGAAAAAGCGGTTCTCACGGAATTCCTCTCCGTCTGTCTGTCTCTTAGTTCATCTCATAACACTTTGGCAAGGCTTCCTGTTAGGCGGAAAGAAAAGCCAGATAAAAGAGCCCCATTTTAAATGTGACACAGCAAAGCACTCAGCCAAGCTCCTAATGACAGAATTATTCAGGTCTGGTTAGGTGGCTCACTTTGGCGCCGGGGGTTCGAGCTGCTCTTTAGGGCGCTGAGAGGCACTGGTGACAAAACACTGTCACCTTCAGGAGGTTTGGGGAATGGGTGATGGGGGAAGCCGCCTTGCTCCCGCAGTCCCAGACAAGACGCAGAGGATTAGCCCCCGGCGCTAATAAGAGGGAGAGACCACGCGGCCGTGGGTTCGCCCGCAGATGGTCAATGTGTTGGCTGATGTGTGAATGAATGCGCCAGTGGGTCGAAACTAAAGATACTATGACTACATCTGCCTGCAAACCCACACACACACATACACACACAAAAGTAAGCACATATGTGCGTGCACACCCACATTCACAAAATGCTCATTATCCCTAACCCACAGCACAGGGGAGGGGATGGGGATGGGGAAGGGGGGGTGGAGGGGAGGCATGGGAACAAAAGCATTAAGTAGGAGTGAGCACTTTAATTATAGGCCAGTGTTTGGAGAACTCTCAAAAGAGCAGATAACAATAGAGGTATTTGGTAATGCTCAACCTGCTGAGTTAACACATATCCTCCAGGTATGACAAAACACACACTCACATACAAAGCCAATGGAAATGCAGCAATAAGTGCACCGATTGAGTGGCTAGTCCGGGTGGAGGCAGGACTATATGGAGCACATTTAATTAGCCCCCTCCACACACTTAATGCAAACTAATATCCTATTATTTTACATATACTTGAGCACAAAGTGCCTATGTGTAGAATACCTCCCTGAATAGATAATGCCCAAATGAAAAAAGATACTCACGTATAATAACTTAAGGAAAATGAGACAATCAAGTCTAGGTTCATAATTTAACATCATTGTTACTTTTCTGTGAGTTCACGTGAATCCCTTAGATCCACTCAATAAATAAAACACAATTCCCAACGACCACCTGCTCTATAATAAGACGTCATTAGCAGTTTAGAGGACGGCTAAGAGTTGACACTAAATTAGTCTTGTGGAGTGCGGCGATTGGTTTTGTGGGTCCGCGTAGTGGTGAATGTGTGAGGGGTGGGACTCATAAATAACTTGAGTGGTGATTGTGACCATATGACCAAGTGAGAAGTGACAGCTTTCCCTGTCAGTGCATTTGACAGGCTTAAGGATAACTCCACATGCCTGGCAAATTGGATTGGAGCTCTGCTGGCTTTGTAAAGAAAAGAAAAAAAGAAGAAAAAGGGGGGGATGAATCCTTCCCGCCTTGTCCCTTCCCCCACTTTCAGAAATTCCATGAAGTGAGTGATGAGCTGGTAATAGGTAATAGTTTCTATTTCATGTTTTTAAGTGAATGCGGGAGGCGGACCAGGAGCTGATAAATCATCATTGGTGCAGATTAAAGAACATTATCACCTTTAAACAGTTCTAACCCCTTTCCACCAATGCATTGAGAAGGTGATCTAAGGAAAACTGGGAAAAGGATAAGTCAGCCAGCTTTTGAAAACTTCTGACGGCACCGACTTGTCTGAAGAAGAACACGGCAGGCGTCCTGAAAAAGACAACACTGAAAACAGACACCTCTAACATGATTACATATGGGAGTCCAACCCTGGCCGTCTTTCACCAATAACATCCCGAGAGACTGTCGGACGTCTGTACACTTCCAAGAGCAATCCATCACCACCGGGAGACATAATGAGATAAAGAATGAAAGTAGCTAAACAAGTGGTACCTTTTTGTCGTAGTCTAATCAAAACCAAAGTGTTATCAAAAATAGCTTTAACAGGCCTCAAAGGCCAGCCAGTATGGCACAACTTAACTTATGCTATACAAAGAGATCTTGTAAAGATGAATGAGAGGGGAGAAAAGAGAGAGAAAGCAGATTGATGTGTCAAAAGAGAGGCAACAACTTCAATAGGAAAAAGCAGCTGGTAGCAGTAAACAGCGGTTGCCAATTGGCCGCTGTTCACAGAATGCCAATCTCCAAAGCAGGGCGTGGCAGTCGTGCCAAAAATGGAAGTAAAAAAAACTAAAAATCAGTTTGAGTTCCAAAAGTCTCTTTAATGTTGGTAGCAGGAGGGATCAGGGTCTTTTAAAGCTCTGTTTTCTCTTTTCCGATTTTATGGCAACTGGATAAGCCCACGATCTGAATGCAAACAAGAAGGCCTTGGCTTCACCATGAACAGCAAACAGTAAATAAACAGCTGACTGACACTTGTCATTGGCAGATTTGTGTTGATGAATGGCCAAATGTCAGCGTTTACCCATCAATCAATTGGAAGATCCTTAAAATTCCATCACGTCTATCACGATAAGCCATAAAACGGTTTCATGGATTTATTTCATTCCTCTTCTGCAGCTTTTATGTGTGCATTTGTATGCGCTTGGGTGTGTGGCCCACCCCGAGTCCAAGTTTATGATGGACAGAAGTTTTTCCGCTCTTGTATGGTTGCTATGCTTAAAGTAAAATATCTACAGGCTGTTTTAAAAGTGAAACCTTGTGGCAGGTTATGATCGTTTTCCTTAGTGTACGACCATATTTGCACGAGGCCATTAAAATCCCCCCCCGCGGGTGATTCCAAAACTTATGTAGCATGGATTGGCCATTGCTCCAGTGAGTCCCATATTCTCCACTGCTCGGTTTATTTCAGTAATGTTGGCTTTGCACGACAAGTTGCTAATGGCCAGAAGTAGTGATTTCTCTGTAGGCGCTTTCAGATTAATTCCCTGCGTTGAATTGTAATAGAAACACGCGACAGGCCCACTCCAGACGAGTCAGATCCCTGTGTCTGGGACGTAAGTGGGCAAAGATTACATGACAGCATCGGCGGTAATGAGCGCTCGCCGCATGCTCTGGTCGCCGTGTCCCTTCAAGAGGAAAATCTCTGATAATGAACTCTAGACCTTTACTCAGACGGAAAGAGAGAGAACTGGAGGAGCGTGACACCATCATTGTCCCGATCAGTACAAGGAATCGCTGCCTCTCAGGTCCTCCGTAACACACTCACTGCCCTGGTGGAAATGTCACGACAAGATTTAGAGGTAAAATAAAAAAGCATCTCAAATCCATCTGTGCTACAAATATAAACATGGCCCTTTTGTCGAAAGCAACTCACACCTCGACCCTCCCCCCCACGCACACACACACTGGACGCTATCTGGCACAATCCTACAATTGATCGCACAAGATATGCACAAGAATATTCTCCATATTCTGTATGTTTACATTGTATGCAGACATTTTTTTTTTTACTAACGGTAATCTCATTATGTTGTTTACTCTGTACACATGTCCGCCCAGGGAGAGGGATCTGTCTTCTGTTGCTCTTATTATTTTTACAAAGTGAGGCTCTGACAAAGGAGTCTGTCCTATGTTAGACAGATTGTAAAGCCCTCGATTTGATTTGATAATGGGCTACGAACCTGGTGACGAGAAAACGTGTATGGACCCATAAATTACACACAGAAACATAATGTAGTCTAAGCTACCCATACTCCCCAATCTATACACTCTAAAAGGTAAATTCATTCACACCAAGAACACATTTCTGCTCTCGGGCGGACTGAGGATTACCTGAGCCCAGCGTCGGGTCTCACATAGCCATCTCATCGATCACTGCCCATATAACTTCTGAGATGGACAGCTGCTGTTGAGAGCCAGAGGTCCCCGCTATTACAGAGCCGTCTCATCCATTCACTCGCAGATCAATGGGACAGTTACTGAAACGGCCCTCGGAGCTGTGTGTCATCCAGCCGCGACGCTTTAACTGCTTTGCACTGACTCCTCTCCCGCTCACCTGGGCCCGCGTCCTTCTTCTCAGGGCCATCCTCACTCACCTCGGCTGTTTGTTTGGGAGATGGACTCCGAGATAAGATCAGCGACCCGGGCCAGTGAGTCGTATTATTAAAGTTGGATGTCGCCACCGGGAACTTTTAAACATATTCTTTTGGGGGGGGCTTGTGTTCTTTCCAGCGGCGCTCTGATTAACAGGTGGCACAGAGACCAGAGTATCTTTATAAATAAGCAATAGCACTTCCTGGTCGCTGCCAATTTCCATCCTAATAATAATAAATAAAGTCACACTTGGAAAGAAGAAGAAAATAAAAAAGCAAGATGAGAGAGGAGACTAAATTAACTCCCCTCCTCATTTGGACATGAGTGAGGTATGATTGCAGCGTGGCGGGGGATTAACGACCCATCATTAAAGACGATGATGATTGTCACCGAGGCTGCGTCTCAAAGTCACCACGCGGGGAAGAGGGGTACACTTGGGAACCCGCGCTGAAAGAAATGCATGGAGGGGGTTCAAAGGAGCCCTGGACAAGATTGTTTTTCTAAAGGCCTTTTCTCACGACTGTGCACACGCATACAAACACAAGCAGCCACGCACACCCACCCCGGCATTCTCTTGGCGATGGACTGACCACTGAAAGCCCTCCACAGAGACGGAATCGAATAAAGCCGTCAGTTGATGGAGATTAAAAGGAGTGCTCCACAGTAAAAATCTGATTTATGAAGCTCCGGTCGGGTTGCCACAGTGGCTTTGGTGCCATGGTAACCCATTGAACGGCGAGGTCGAAGGGGCGGCTGAATAAGGAGCCGTAGAATAGGGAGAAAAGAAAGAGACTTTTAACCTCTTACTGTGCACATCCTTTCACCCAGCCTCAAGCCTTTAGCAGACTAACACATAAAGGTAGAGTTTCAATGGAGAGGTCAAAGTCCTCTCCATAAATTACACAGGCTTTTTCTCATTGTCTCATTCAAGGCCGAACAGAGCCATTTGTGTGCTGAATGAGACAAGGATTTAAAGGCAACAAGTTCATGATTTTAACTTTAGAGAATTGGCTCTTTTCAGACTTCTTAGCTACGTTTCTTTCTGTTGCTCTCTTTCTGTTTCTTGCCCCTGTCCCATCCCTTCGTGGTCCTTTAGTGTCCGTCCGCCACTGTGCAGCCAGTCTTTCAGCCAGTCAGCCTGTGTGGCGGTTCTGAGACCCACTGTAGCGAGTGCTGCCTCAGTGTGTTGTTGTGTCTTCTCTGTGGGAGCTGTCCTGTGCCATGCTGCTGTGTCCGGGGCCAAGGCCCTTTTCCTATTGTCTGCTGCCATATGGAAGTCAGCACCAACACGGAGATAAGCCTGTCCTCATGCTGTTCCCTGACCTTCTCAGGCACCCAGCTGGCACTAAATGCAGAAATAATTATTATCCCAATTACCCAGGCCAACTCTGTTCCTTAGTTGTGTGCTGAGATTGAAGGGGGGTGTTCTCTGAAGTGCTAGGGGTGAAACTGTGGAGGGAGGTCCCACACAAAGAGGATGGTCTCATGCTGCCTCATACACTGCATATTAACTCCTCTGTCTCTGTAGAGAGCTGATACAGGGTCTATAAATCTTGCTGAGAATTGAGTATTGTGCTACTGACAAGTATATGAGCCGTAACCTCTGTGTGAACCTCGTTGTTAAGCTGATGCTATTAAAACATGTCTTGTTAAAAGATGCCATGCAACAGTTGCATCAGCTTGGGGTAATGGCGGATCCCACCAGAATCATTCTTTTTTTTTGATATAATCATAATACAGTTCAAACTGGATACATTTTTTAAACAATTCATAATGTGATTAAATACATTTGCATTTAAATGACGCAATTAACATATTGTTCAGAAATATCTGAAAAGGTCCATTTAATATTTCAAAATTGTCATTATTCAGTCTTGAATAACACAGTGATTAGGCTGATTTTCAAACAAAGTGCTTAAATTGATTTTGAAGGGCTTTTATATTTTGCTTTGTTGTTTCATTATGCAGAAGAAAATCGAGTCCTCAAACACAGTGAAATGCCTGATATTTAAGCTGTCATAGTAAAGAAGTTAGTAATGCTTCAGGAGAAGAAGATGAATTGGTATTTTGATAACAGTTTGAACTTGTGACCATTTCAGCCACCACTCCAACAGCAGGTTAATACATGAAGATTTTGAATGGAATATAAATGAGGAGCAAAAAAATGACTCCTTTCAACCCCAATGAATTTTTTGGGATGTTAAGATTAGTAAAAGTTCTCCCTCTAGCTTAGTTTATTACTGCATACAACGCATGGAATTATGGCCATACTCAGCATAGTTTGCAATTTCCACACATTGGTATTGTACATACAGTACATGTAGCTATGTTTATGTATCACCATGGCAATAAATAAATATTTGTTCTTTTGTATTATGAACGTGTTTTCCTGGAGCCCTCTGTAGTGATGCAATGGCCTCATTAAAATAAATATGCATGCTGCACACCGTTTATTTCTCTCCTCATCTACTTTATGTCTGTGTTTATCTTTTAGTTGAAAACCATCTTACCGGTGTGATGTTCGGTGTGAAGAGAAGATTTGTATTGTGTGAATGAGACATCCTGTTCCGTAAATAATCATTGTTCAAAGGGAAGTCCTTAAACCGCGCAACAGAGACGCAGGTTCAGTAAAGTTGGCACGGGCCTTAAAAACCTGCTCCTTTCACCTTCCTCTAATCAGATCCCGGTGCACACTAGAGCCGAGGACACCGGGGCCTGAGCAGGAATGCTCAACAGATGTTCGGGCCTTCCAACTGCCGGAGCATCTGTGTCATAAATGCAGTCGGACGCGCTGAAAGACGGATGGCAAGTGCAGAGCTTCAAAGCCCGGGCAGGAAGAGGGCAAACGTTGGCGGCTTTAGCTCTCTTTCACAATGGTTGTGTTCACTGGACGTG
The DNA here is from genome assembly GCA_036178185.1 of Liparis tanakae. NCBI lineage: Eukaryota > Metazoa > Chordata > Actinopteri > Perciformes > Liparidae > Liparis > Liparis tanakae. The sequence continues at coordinate 9,766,346 of CM070096.1, read as the reverse complement.
GAAAAAAGCCCTGTGAGAAAGACTTCTGGGCTATAAAGCACCCCCCCCCCCCCACAGACACACACACACACACACACACACACACACACACACACACACACACACACACACACACACTCCCGGGCTACTTACCCGAGTGGAATTCACATCCAAGAGTCCAAAGCAGCGGCAGGAGGCAGAGCAGTGGAGGGAAAGTGGGGAAGATAAGGAGCCCTCAGTGGCAAAGTAATATAGCGCGCAGTGTGTGTCATCATCTGAGCTGAATGCTCCATCAAATGCTCTTCAAGAAGCTGGAATAAGATAAGGTAATATTTTTCCATGATAACTTTTATCAAAAATTGCTCGCAACTGAGCACTGACATTACAAGTAGAAGAAGATGGTGCGGCGGAATATGCACCGAAAAGACACTAAAGGCATCATTAGTGCCCAAATGGTCTGCACCGTCCGCCTAGCTTATCTCTGCACTCGTATTGCTTCCTTTCCCCGCGGTGAGACGCGTAGGCTGCCGGGGACGGCGCTGATTCCTCCCCACAGATCTGTATCCCGACTGAATGTCACCAGAGCTTTGGGCGCTCACATCACTTTAGAAAGCTGTATTTTATTGTGTCTGTTGGCTTCAGGGCTCAAGCTCCAAAGAATGAAAGGGGGATGGGGGGGAGGGGGGGGATATCACATCCATTCCAAGAGAAATTATCTCACTTATCTTCTCGGGGATCTCAGTAAAGGTTTCCACTAGGTAGATAAATAATGAGGTAAATGCCACGATTGGAGAAAAAGTGAGGCGGGTTTATTACACAGCTCTGTGGACCAATGAACACATCACGTCTTTATCGACTTTGGCCTGTCAGAGCTTGTCCTCTGTTTAATACATAACAAAGTAGATCCACATCCCATACCCTACAGCTGGAGGTGGTTTGTAGAGGGCTAAGCAATTTCGGTCAAATTGAAAATAGATCAAATTGCCGTCTTTCAGACTGCAGGAAGTCTCTGTCTGACTTGTAGCGTCAAAGCGAGAGCACTACCTGAAAGAAAAAGAAAACAACGCACACCTGGGCGGAGAAACAGAAGCGGCGGAGAGATTAGCCTGCCAGCACTCACATTTAAATGTATCTATCGGGTCTTGCCTCACTCCATCACAAGGAAACTGTGAAGAAGCGAAGAAGGGAACAGCGTGGTTGATTAGAGTGGGGGTGGGGATTAGGTCTGAGCCAAGGCACTTTGAGTTATTTAAATCTGCCCCTTTTGTCAAGGTACAAAGCCTCCGTCGGGAAGGTACATCATGACGTATTCCAATGAAGGGAAGGCAGAAAAGAAAAAGAAGGCAGATAGGCGACCCTGCCCCGACCCCACGGCCTCCCGCAGCGTTCATTAGCTCGATGCTACTCGGCAACGGCTTCAGAACAAGAGGCGTCGGATTGAATCGTCCCGCGTTGGCAGGTGTGTAAAGCAGACGCTCTGTCCAGCCAGGAGAGCTGACAGCGTCCCCTTTTAATTAGGGACACCTCTGCGAGAGGTCACTCGATAATGAAGAGGTGGCAAGGTGCGGTGAGTTTTTGAGATAACTGTGATCTAATGTCACCTTGAGAGAAAAGAAGAGAAACACCGAGCCTCGTACCGCGACACTGACGGCAATGCGAGCCACTTTGTCAATCATGTTTCACATTAAACATGAAAGAGCCTTGAGAGTCCCGGCCTGTAGCTTCTCATGTACTCCCACCCTTAGAGACTGCATACTGGGGCTTTCTTCTGTCTCTGTTGCCTGTGATCTTTTCCCTCAGCATGGTTGTGTGTGTGTGTGTGTGTGTGTGTGTGTGTGTGTGTGTGTGTGTGTGTGTGTGTGTGAGAGAGTTGTTGCCAATGGGAGACAACAATGCCAGACTGACCTTCTCTTTGCCGTTACTTCCTCCACAAAAGATGAAAATGGCTCCTGTTTTTCTGATAACCACACTGTATCATCAGTATATCCAGGATGGATGGATATATTGTGTGTGTGTGTGTGTGGGGGGGGGGGGATATGAGACAGAGAAAGGAGATGACTCTGTGCTCTGTGTCTCAGCAGGGGGACAAAGCCATCAAAGAGAATCCAAAAAACACTCATCTCCCTCCGCTGACAACACACTCAGCGCTCACACTGGCAAAAGCTCAGCAATGTGTCTGTGTGTATATATATATATATATATATATATATATGTGTGTGTGTGAGCCAGTTCATTCTACAATCCACTGAAAAAGAGCGACTTCTTGGAGCGTCTGACCTCCATCTGTTGGATGCTGCTGGCGCCACATTTGTTTTTGCTTCATCTGCTTGGAATCAAAGAGTGTAATCCTGTTGAAACGAGCAGCGTCACAGGCCGTTCTACACGGAGAAATGTGTTAAGTGTGCTTTTTTTCTGTGTGAGAGAGCGGGTTTGTGGGCGTGTGACACTGGAAGAACATCCAGGACTTTGCTCAGACGGCTGCCCGACTTTCTGTCACACACACACACACACACACACACACACACATCTTTTTGGTGTTTCTGACGGAGCTTCCGGTAGTCCCTCAATTACCCCAGCAGACAGTGCCCGAGTCTGTCTCCAGCACATAAAGACATACAGTCAGATACACACTCGGAGAGTGCATGTCCATGGGGTGTAGGCTGGTGAATGTTCTTCTGCCTTTAGGGGACATGCGCGTCCTTTGGAAGGGTTCATATAGCTCTTACAAATGTCACCACATCTTTCTGATCATGCCTGCTGGAGTGTAGCCCGGAGAGTCTGAAGACAGTCAATGATCAAAACATCAACATGTGTCAACTGCACTTTCTTTGTTCTTCAACGTCAATTGCTGAGCCGTTTGGAAGCTCAAACTGAGCGTTTTAATTGGAGTTATAGCAGAAACAGACCATACAATATCAACCCGATGGTGGCGCGTGCCAAAAGATGTGTGATGAGGGGGTCAGGAAAGAGTGTTGGGTAAGGATTCCTTGGACTGTTTCGAACCGACGCCACATCTGGGAAGTCTCACAAGGACTCTTGTGACTTACTTACTGTTTGCCTTTTCTTAACCAGTTTGATAATATCTGCAACATCTCTGTGACTCCCCAGACTCCACAGTGGTTGACATTCCCCCAGGACGTCTATCCCTGGCCCCTCCTGCCCAAACACCTTTGTCAAGCAAATAATGACCGGAGCTACAATTGTTTCGAGACATACACACAATCACCACCCCAACAGACATGAATGATTATAAGGCCGTTGTCACGGGAGTATTAGGTTGGACCCAAATGCACGACCCAGGAGACAAAACTGGAAAATAATTCACTTTACTCAAAGTTCCGGCAGGAACAAAACAGACGGGAACAGATAAACACACTTGGTAACGCTGGAGGGCTTCAAGAAGAACACAAGACAATCTGGCAGAAGACAAGTGGAAGTGAGGGAGCTAAATAGTGAGGGACTAATGAGGGGATGGGCTGCAGGTGAGAAGGGCGTGAGGACCAGGTGAAGGTAATGAGGGACTAACGAGGTGATCAGAGGCAGGTGAAGGGAGTTGGACTGACGAGATGGGAAGCAGGATCTGGTATGACATGTTAGTTAGACAGGATGAAAACAACTAATAAAAAAGGAAGGTATGGAGCTGAACTGTTACAGCCGTTGGATATGTCTTAGATATTACATATTAGCTGTCCACCTATGTCAGATGTTTATCTCGAGTATCGATCAAATTGTCGCACAAGGTACTGTATATTTAGTTAATGTGTCTTTCTGAGGTATCCAACCATGTTTTTTACCTCACCAAAGATCATCCAGATTTAAAGAGCAGCTGACCCTTTAAGAATGTAATTGCAAAATAATGCAGGACTGCTTCAAATGCCGTTTCAAAGGTATTCCTACAAAAAGTTAGTTCTCCAAGAATTGTTATTATTACATGTAATAAACTGTCATGTGTGCACCGGGGGGATGTGTTCATATGAAATGAGCGTTGCTTTGCCGCCACGCCCCTCATCTGTGCCCTTCTTATTGGCTGTAGAGGGTAAAGGGACAGTCTGAGTGAACTTTCACACCTCTGTGACAGCGGAGGCTGCTGCTGCAGACGGATGAGCTGAAACTCTGAGGCAGATGGAATGCTCCGAGTGTGATTCAAAGTGAGCGGCTTCGCTGTCTGCCAAAATGTCAAATGACCAGTCAAGCTTTCACGCACACACACACACACACACACACACACACACACACACACACACACACACATACACACATACACACACACACCGTCGAAGTGAGTAACACTGCATGACATTTCACCGATCCTGACAGGGCCAGGGAGCAGCGAGATGAGCGTGCTGGTGTCTGAGCTCGGAGCTTAATGATGTTGATATGAACTCCTCGACAAGACAAGTTTAGAATCCCAGTTTGATGACTTAACAGAGCAATTTTAGACCTCACTGCAGCCGCTCCAAAGGTTTGAACGGCTAATATTAAGTTGTACGATCGATACATTTCAGTCTTCTTGTCAATATTGAAAACAAAAACAGCAATCATTTACGTATTCACAGTGGCAAAACACATCAGGCCAAGACACTGGTGCACAAACATGGCTCCGTTTTTGTGTGTAATTACTGTCAGGGATGAAGACTCACTTACGTGCACAGGTGCCATTACAGCTGAAGTTTTGTTCAGTCCTTCAGCTGATTGCTCTGATTGATCGCGCAGGGCGGGAGGAGGGAGTCTCTCACAGAACACCCCGCCATCGACTCCCCATTGGTGGAAATAAATCATGTGTTAAAATGATATTCTGATGTGGGGCCCTGAGTGCATATTGATTCGTAATTATTTGTACTAACAGTAGCGAGGGAGGGACAAAGCCATCCATTACTGTGTGAAAATAGGCAGGGGATCAATGCGAGCGAATGAGGATTGTGTCGAAAACTGCGGCGGCCGCTCCTCTCTCAATGGCGATCATTAGCCCGGGCAGAGGAGAGGGGCTTGCCTTCACAAAGCTCGTGGTAAATTACAATCCATTCACGGAGGAAAGATTGACCTTGCTGCTCTTGTGGTGGCAAAGGCAGCTATGTAATAACAGTGTATGTGGGCCAAAGGGCAATCATCTATTGCTTTCTGCTTTCTGCTCCCCTCCCTGTCTCTTTCTCTGTCTTTCCTTCACCGCTGATATCTTGTAACTTGTCGTGTGATTTCGACACATCAAAGACCAATGACCAAAGAGAGGCCATTATAAGAGCAGGGGGGATGAAGTACGAGCTATGCGCACACACGAGGAGGTGACGTCAAGATGGCGCTAGCGCTAGGGCTTCCAGTGTCAAGGGTAGTGTGACAAATATCACACACACACACACACACACACACACACACACGGTCATGGCAGCCAGACACAAAGGGTAGCCATGATGTCATAGGAAATACTGAATGTGGAGACGACTCATTTGTGTCCAGTCTGAAAACCCTGAATTCCTCATCATGAACCAGGACACCGGGCTAGACAATGACCCGGCAGGTTGTCAAGGTAACGGAGAAGTAACACGGCGTGAAATTAAGCACTGTTTTGGACAAGACAACTTTCTTCCAGGCAAAAAAATAGAAGGCGAGGCAGATCCAGATGAAAGGCAACAGTTTCTACTAATTAAGGTGGAGACGAAGGGAAAAACATAAAAAAAAAACAAAGACAAAACACCAGGGAACAAATGTGAGCTATCTAAACACATTAACCCGAGCCTACAGGCCCAGAGAATAAACCTGCTTAGGTGCCCGCCATGTACACATTCACCCACACCCACTCACCCACACCCACTCACCCACCCACCCACCCACACACCACACACCCACCCACCCACCCACCCACCCCACCCACCCACCACCCACACCCACCCACCACACACCCACCCACACACACCCACACCCACCCACACACACACACACACACACACACACACACACACACACACACACACACACACACACACACACACACACACACACACACACACACACACACACACACACACACACACACACACACACCCACACACCCACACCCACACACACACACACACACACACACACACACAAACACACACACACACACACTATCTCACACACACACTCACACACACACAAACAGAGACAAGAGAAAGGCAATCTCATCCTCCCATTATGATTTGATAGCTCAAATTGTAGCAATGATTCAAGTGTGCTCCTGTGGGTTTTGTGGATGAGCCCAGAGCCTGTTATTTCACCACTGGGCACCAGGGGATGGGAGAGGATGCTATTGCATCCAACAAAATGACCGTTAAATCACAGGCTGTGAAGCCACTCTGGACTGTGAAAGAGCGTGTGCCTACTGCCTGATGTGTCAGAAGTGTGTGCGGGTGCGGACACGGTGCTCCGATGTGTACCGCTACCTGTGTGCCATCGCGCATGCCGCGCCGCTGAAAATTATACGGCGCCGCGCAACCGCTGAAGTGCAAATTGTGTACAAATCCCACGGACGTGCATGTGGCGCGGCCAAGGTTTGTTTGTGGAGGTCACACTTCACATTACCATATGAAATGTAGTATGTGTTCACATAATAATATGGCCCCAGGTGGAGCGTGAGGTATTGTGTATGTTTACGCAGTAACTGTGGCTATACGATACATAATATATGCATCGAGTGGGGATAAGGTGGTCTTTGTATTCAGGACGGTTGGTGTTTGCCGGTGTGTGTGTGTGACAGCATGACTTTAGCTCCTGTGTCACGCCTTCTTAACACACACCAAGCTTGCCGCTGGCTATGCACTGAGAACATAGACGGCATGTAGTTGTGTGCCACGGTTTGTTAAATTATTCAGCTGTATGACAACACGCTGCCTCTATTTTTAACAGTTGTCTGCAAAACGCTCGGTGTATTTGTTTGAACGATGAGGAGTGATGCACACCAAACCCTGGGCCCAACCCGACACGACTCAATATTATAGATGTGCTCTCGGACTGAGCTGGCGTCTAGGGGCATCTCTGACACTGAGAGCAGCTGCCTATGAACAAACGGCCAATCACAAGCCACCTTTAAGAGACCTGACTTGGACATGCTGCGTCAGGGGTTGAGTCATGTTCATTTTCCCATTTTTTTTTTTTTGGTAAACAGGTTGATTCATTGTTGAAGCGCAAGCTAATTATAGCAACGTGAATAAAGTGTGGTCACTGAAACGTGAAAGGACGATGCGGCTCTTCCGTGATTTCTGCTGCCTGTGTACTCGGAAAGAGAGGAAGAAGCTCCAGCTGTGCAAAGGCCATCCCTCCCTCTGCTTCACCCCTGGTAAGGAGCTACATGCGCTAGTTGTGGGAGGCAGGAGGGCTCTTTGGGGGGGGGGGGGGGGAAGAAGAAGTCCTAGAAAGGAAGCAAACAGATGTCAGGAGCCGAACCAATGAGCAACAATACATCTGCAGGGAGCAGGAGCAGCTGATGGCTACAATCTACCACCTGTGCCACTGATGATAGCTACCAGAGGGCAAGTACTTCACTCAAATACCTTGAACCCGACGACTAGCCTCGGTTACGGAGGAGACAAACACTCCAGATTGCACTAAAGAACACCGTCCTCGGCGAACACGGTGCTCTCTCGTCTCCGAGGTGCGTCTTTCTAACGGCTAATGAACTTTTATCTCTTGCTGAAGCACTCGCGTGAGTGAAGCCGGTCGGAGCCGGTCCGCATTATGCGACTAGCGGCTCTATTGCTTCAAGGTTGCTCGAGTCACAGAAGCGAGCACGAGATCTCCGTCACGGTAACTTTACGAGGAGGCTCGTCAAAGGCTCACAATAGGACACCTGTGGATAACTCAACCCCTCCCCCCTCACTGCAACCAGGTAAGGGAGCGTAGGATAAAGAGAAGACCCCCAGAGGTAGAGGCTTAGCCTTATCTCCTCCACGCCTGCCTCCCTCCAGAGGTTTGAGCGTGGAAGGTTTCAAAGTGCTGGGGCTTTGGCCCTTGTTGCTGCATCACTGTGTTTCCGATCGACCTGTACGGCCGAGCCGAGGGAGAGGGTGCGTCTGAACCTGGATGTGTTGACAGACGAAGGGCCTCTTCAAAGTCAAACCAATGACAGATGTGGATTGTTCGGAGGACATGAACACACGCACGGGCGGAAGTCAATGGCACCAAGTCAGTTCCAGCGCCGGTCCAGTCGAGTTGGAGTAAAGGTTTGTTGGAGCCGAAGCTGTCATGAAAGGATAATTGATGCTTAAAATAAAGAATGATCATTCATTGCAAGTTTGAACTCCTCCCACTTGCCCCCCCTCCCCCAATGAGTTGTTTTAGGTATGGAGTAAGACTATTTGTAAAGGCAGACCCAGACACGTGGATGCAGAAGCCTGTTGTGTTTTTCCTTCTATGGACCAGTTCTGACAAGGCGGCCATAACCTTTCCCTACACCCCTTAACCCCCCCCCCCCCGAGTCACAAAGAAACTTTCAGTTCACCTCAATCTTTTAAATCCCTGAGTGTGTACTCGGGAGAAAGGGAGGGCTGTCTTTTTAAAGTCCGGCTTTAGACGACATGTGTGTAAACATGACTGACTTCTGGCTTCTCTCCAACGTGAGATGCGATGCCGTAATTTCTTCTGACAAGCGGGGCTTCAAATTGCCATTTATCTTAACCGGCCGGGGAAAACGGCGCTGCAGTTAAAGTGACACATGTTAAGACTCAACATAACAAAAGCAGCAGAGCTGTGTGTGTGTGAGAGTGTGTGTGTATGTGTGTATAATTGCATTATAGTTAAGTCATTAGAGGGGGGGAGACTTTTGAGAAGTGGAGAGTGAATCTGCAGCCCATATTTGGGAATGTCCATGTGTTGTCAGGAGAGAAGTCTGCCACAGGTGTTGTAATTCTGCTGGTTAAACCGGGTTTTGGCGTCTTCTGGGATCAAATGCTGAATGAAAAGGAGCCATTTTCCAGACATAATTAAATCCAAATATAAGATAACAACTCAGTCTAGTTGCAGTCTGGTCAACGATTCCGTAAAAGAAAAAGAAATGCTTCAGAGATAAAAGCGAACAAACAGTTCACACTGGATAAGTCAGACATTTGATTCCCTATTACCCCCCCACACACACACACACACACACACCCAACTGCAGGACGAGTAATTCAAATGTCGGCTTGCGTTTCTATCACCGCCACCCATTCACACGTGAATTAATTCCCATAAACACGGGCCCCTCTAGTTGGAATACATTTTCATTACGGACATGAGAGGGAAAATAATAATCTTTGACTCACAGTTATAGAGCGAATGAAAGATGGTATCTCCTGGTGCCAATAATTTCCCTCAGTTATTAAAATGAAAATGAATGCCTGAATGTTGGTGAATACAAAACAGCTGCATTCTCCGCCGAGAGCGTCGGTCCAAAAGCCACGATACTAACAACAAATACACACTGTATTATTCGTTGTGAGATGGAACACACGCTACGTGGGAATATGCACGCATCATGGGATAGAAGTGACACAATGAACTCACGTCTGCCCTTGGAGGGCTATTCGGATCCATCTACAAACATCCACCTTCTGGCTGCTCCGGACTAGAAAGCAATTGAAGCTATTGAGATTAATAACCCTTGACCACAACTCTGCGTGCATGTTCATCAGCCCGCCTGTGAAAACGGTGAATATGTGTGAGTGTGTGTGTGTGTGTGTGTGCCCCTGGGTGCCCCCTGCTTCCCTTTTCCCCCAGGGAGTCGCCACATCTGCAAAAACCTGTCGCCTGTCATGATCGGCAGGGGGCGACACGCGTTGACAAGGCCCACCTACATTCATTAGACCACGTCCACACTGCACTGCGGGGTTGGTGTCACTGCTGGTTAACCTGACACACACACACACACACACACACAGAGCGATTCCTCCAGATGGAAACAAATGTGGAAGAAGACCTAAATCGATGTCGATCCACAGCGAGACCAGCTTGCAGTCAATATCAGACAATTTATGTCAAGGAGCGTGATCAGGATGTTCGACTCTGCTCCAGCTGACATGACCAGCGCTGCTAAAAGGGGAAGGGAACACACAGGGCAAACCGGCAGCGGTAATGACACACTTGTTTTTCTTTTCTGGAGGCCAAAGTTGACTGCTGTGGCGTGAGGATGTTCAGCCCAGAGGGCAGAGAGGCAGGCTGGTTAGAGACTGGCCGGGATGATGATGAAAAGAATGCAAAACAACTACCGTACCTACAGATACCCTCAAGCACAACACATGGACGATGCCGCGAGCAGTGAGAGTATACAGCGGTGGGCAGCTCCAGGTGTGCATGTAAAAGTGGATCAGTGTTCAACAGACCGCTGAAGAAAAAACAACATGCATGCTATGCTCACTATACTGATTCCTAGCATGAATAAAAAAAAATTTAAACAATCAAAACCACGCTACATTCATGTTGCCAAGACAGGACAAAGTGTAAAGATTACAACTGGAAATTAAAAAGAATCTGTCTCCTTCTGCACAAGTCTCTCTGTCTGAGTGCGTGTGAGTGTGTTAGTGTGTGTGTGTGTGTGTGTGTTTGTGTGTGTGTGCCGGTGCCAGGGACGGGCCGCAGAGCTGGCAGCCATGCTGACTCTGTGTCTGCTCTGATTAGATGGGGCTTCTTACTACGGTGTGCCAGGAGCTCTGCCAGAGATAAAGACAGACTAACAGATGTTCCCCTTATCTCAGGACCTACCTCAAGCCCTTAACACACACACACACACACACACACACACACACACACACACACACACACACACACACACACACACACACACACACACACACACACGTGAGAAGATCGTGAGACTGGCTGTTTTTTGTTGGCCTCGTTCTGGGAGGCGTCAAGTCTCCCACAAAAATACTCTCCTCTCTCAATTAGAAGTATGAGTTTGTGCCCTGGAAACACACAAACATACACACACACACACCCACACACACCCACACACACACATACACACACAACCTGCAGAGTGGTACAAAATGCACACCTGTGGGCCCCGGTCGCTTGCTCTGACAGACAGGGGAAGCAGTTCTATCCGCTCCACCCTCGCCGCCGTCCTCCCTCCGCATGCAGTTAGGGGCTGAAGTGGAGCATTAAGGTGGCTTTGAAGGGGCGTCTGCCTCGCCTCAGCCCGACACAACACACTTATTGTTCTCACCATGCACGGCTGATTGTATTATCTCGCACACGAGGTGTGGGCGGAGGGTAGATGGAGAGAAGTAGCAACGGGAGAGGGAGCAAAGACAGGAGGAGGCTCTAAATCAGGAGACAGGGCGAGATCACGGCACAAAGACGAGACGCAGAGCTCCGGGCCCACCGGAGTTTGGGGTCTCTGTGTAGGCATAATGAGCGACGCCAAACATATCCAGCCTCATTAATTTCAACTATCAAAGCCACCTTGTCGGCGCGCCGTGCCGCCTGCTTCTTCTCCCGTCTGCAAAGGGCCCCCAGTTGTCACCCGAGATCAAACCAAGAGAGAAGGAGTGCAAGGCTCGTGGAACCGAGAGCTGGAAGACACACTTTTTTTTGTTCTTTAGATGAGCACTGGAAGAAAGAAAAAAAACAGTGTCTGCGAAACCACCGTCTCGCTATCGGCGACGCAACCAGGCACAGCGTCTGGATTTAGATGCCTGAGATTATTCCCTGACACCTGGTGTGGGACCGTGACTGCGCTTTGTCACGCGAGCCGTCAAGTGTCAACGTTCCTGACGGTTCGGATGGCGACGAGGAGAACGCGGCGTGCAATCAGACTGGAGAGAGAACCACCATCCTGCATGAAGGGAAAAGTCAATACGCCAATTACTCTTTGTAATGAAAGCACAAGCGTTCAGCGGCGTACGGCTGGGAAGTAATAATCACCGAATGAATAACTGAGAATCCTGAGCAAGGACAAATTAAACAGGATTCATTCGAGACAATAAGAATCATAGACTGTTCTTTTTTTGTATTCCAACGAGATAAACCAGAGGAGGGCTTTTGCGTCTCCTTTCACCAGTTTGCAACAGCGCCTTTATCAAAACACATGCCTCATTATAGGATTTTGCTCAACAAGCCACCGCTAGTTCTCCAAAGCGGCCGCATTTCATAAACTGGTTGTGATGCTTTTTCATTTTTCTGTGTTGCCGATTTCTGTTGGCGGTGCGCAACCCTCGGGCCTCGTGGAGCTCGACGCGCTTCCCACAGCGGTCGGACAAGGTGGACGTTGTGCCGCTTATCTCCATCTTGTGCTGGGGACGTCCCTGAACACTGATACCCAGCAGACAGTGGCTTAAAAGGAATAAATAGATTCGGAATGCGGTGCTCTGATAGTCTTGTCAGTGGGATGCTTCGAACCCTTTTTGTGGCTATACTCGTTACACAAATAAACGGAGTGATGCGAAAGCAAAGGGAAAAGAAAGGTGGCTTTTGTGTGGCATTCACCGGCGCGACAATGGACGCGCTGTTCACGTGACACGTGGCGTTTACTCGTAGATAACCTTTCCCATGGCCAGGGCAACATTTATATACATATTGAAAAGAGAAGGAGTTTTATGTTACCTCAGGACTCTTATCAGAAGTGCGATCTTATCGCCAGGACTTGAGTAAAGTTCTGCTGTTGCAAAATGTCTCAGAGGATAATGTGGCGTATCTCTACTTGCTCATGTTCCATGATAAAAAACTACATAAAAAACATTGGCCTGGTGTGAGGGTGAAAAGTGGAAAGTTATTCGAGTAGGGGCCAGGTTTATGTCATCTCCTATCTCGCCAGGCATGTGGTTTTATCGCCATATCACTCCACTCCCTCCCAAGAGGAAAGTGTATGATAAAAACACACACCCTCCTCTTGGTTATATAAATACGGTCTTGATCTAACCAACTCTGTTCGCTGTTTCTTTGCCTCCCACCCACATTATCTCTCCCTCTCACCTGGATTTACCCCTCTCAACTGGTCCTCTTCAAACGCGCGTGTAAATATATATATACGAAAAGTTACAGATAAACCGAATCATTACTGCAATCACGGGTGAAAACTTTTCTATTGCAAAAGTTTGAGTTAAACAACTAATAAGGTGCCTAAAGGTAATGAAAGAGAAGTAGAACAAAACAAGTGGGGAACAAAAAAAATAAAGCGTTATATAATAATGTAACGGCAAATCAAGTCAGAATATGAAAATCAAAATGGAACAAAGAGGCCTCATTGTCTTTGGTCTCGGCCTGTTATGCGTATGAAGGTATAGAGTTCTGAGTCCCGCAGACAGAGGTTCACTTTTTCACACGGTGTGAAACAGAGAATTCACAGTGGGGGCTGCCAGATATATGATGCCTGTGTGGGTAGATTGGGAAACTTGCCACACTGCACTTTTATCAGGTCTTTTTTATCATAATGAATCAAATGTGACGGGCCCCTTCAAAGCCACGATCACACACGCCTGTTTCATTTTTCCGGGGGTATTTCCAAAGGGATCTGGGATGACCTACCCTTCACTGGTGTCGGGCTGTCATTTTCAGTTAAAAGGCGAGCTGGGAGCCACAGCTGTGCACATTCTATAATATCTTATCCATCACTAAGCATGAGTCATTTAGAAAATACGATCTCCCTTTAGTGCCCCAACAGTGTCGTAATAAATACAATATGGGGGAACTCAGATATGATTTAATCCAGGTAAAAGCTGCACTGTTACATCAGTCATTACATTTAATAGGTTTGCTTCCACAATGCATTCATCAATTTCACTTTGTCAGCACGTTTAGTAAAGTAACTCCTCATTGAAAGCTAGTGACCTCTCCACAGGTTTTCATTCACTTTGCATGACGTCCCCTTGCCTTAAGCCATTAAACTAAAATGTAATTCATTCTTGTGATACTGCAGTTTCATTAATAAAAGATGATATCATTTTTTTTTGTGGCACATTTGTGGCTACAGTGTGTAATGTTCAAGCTGCCCACGTGATGCCTGGCACATCACTGGGCGACGCCCTGTCAACACCTGTGGTTGTGGGCTACTGACTGGAGAGCTCACAATCTCTTCAACACATTTCTCTGCCTACTGTTAAGGCCACAAAGTGTTTATTATCAACAACGACGTGTTCTAACTTTGTAGCTGATGTGGACCGTAATTTTCTTCGAGGGTGTTTAATGGGGAAGTCGAGTTTTAAGCAGCCGTTGAGGGTCATGCCAGTAGCCCTCGGCCACAGATCAGTCAGCGAGGCTGTAATCCGGGGCGGGTCACTCTCAACGCGGTCACTTTCATCGAGCCGTGGCCCCCCTGAGCAGCCGCCCCAGTGTGGCCAGTGACGGAAGACGTCAGCAAGCCGCTAATCCCTGTTTGGGTCTGCAAAACAAAGACAAAAGGATCTCCCTCCCTCTCACTTACTCGTACTCTTTCTCTCCCCCTCTCTCTACCCACCGACCCAGCCACCCAGCCAGCCAGCCAGTCACTCAGCCTGCCGCCTCCCCGCAGCTTAGCACACACACATCCACACAAACAGGTCCATGTGGAGAAGGCCGGTTCGTTGCCATTGTCTCCCAGGTTATCTCCTCTCTCAGCACCTGGTAGGGGAGGAGGGATTAGTGCGCCTCCTCACCGCTTTAAGAATGCTCTTTAGTCTTTGACTCTCTCCCGACACACTTCCTGTTTTGTTCTCCTCCCGTTGCGGTCAAGCACCATATGTGGGACTGAAGGAGGCTTATCCGTGAGGGGCAGGGCTTTATACGCAGCGCTGCTCACCTCCACTCTGGCATGTGTCGTGGTGAAAGGGGGAGGTGGCAAAGATGAATGGGCCCTGGGTTAAAGCCACTTGACATCCTCACACGCGCGGCCAACCATGCACGCTCGCCCTTTGCATGTAATTGTGCCAACTGTGGCACATTAAGATAAAATGAGATTACACTGGGCTCACTGATGGCTGGCCACAATAATACGACTGTGATCACGGCAAGACAAATGATGATCTTTAGAATGATGAGGCTCGATCTGACATTTTCTGAAGGATCTATTATGCGGAAGAAACCTTTCTTTAACAAGTTATTAACATTTTGCTCATGTCCTTTATTAGTTTATTTATTTAAGGTTGATCTGAAAATCCATTCTTAACATTTCTAACAAATGAGAAGCGGGTTGGTCTACTCTTTACTATGTTAAAGTGAAAAAACATGAAACAGTACCTATGTGAGAATGCTTGTCTTCAACATTATATTGTTCGGATTCTGCAATTGTGGCAATTTAGAGGGATAGTGAAACTAAAAACTGAAGTTTAGGATTCACGTTATTACCTTTCACAATAAAAGCCATTGACGTAAACGTTAAATATACTAGTAACTCAAATTCAATCAAATTATTTATTGGAATATTTTATTGGGCAAGTTTGCATAGCAAATGAACATCACTACCAGCATGAATAGTCTGGATGCAAAACATTCGCAGACGAGTGTTTTTCTTTTTTGTGTAGTTTATCTCTCCCCCAGCGTGTATATTATTATTATTGGACCCTATTCAGGTGAGATTCATTTTAGCGGTGTTCATTAATTCAATGTATAATGTGTGGTGTTGATCACCGGTTATGTAAGCGTGACTAAACCCGCACCAAGGACGCACAGTTGCCGTTTGCCGTTCATTTGTTTTCCGATAAACAATCACTGAAGCCTTTTGTGTTTGTAAGGTGAAGTCATCAAGGTCTGCTGATAACCTTGTTTACTCCTCGGTATGTATGCACCATATAATATGAAACCCTAACAGCCTTGAGGAGTTCAACACAAAGAGGGCTCTAAAGTTACACGCCACTATTCGCTTCCTTTAATCTAACCAGAAATCAGGTTCTTATTTTACAGAGTGCTATCTGGGTTGTGAATTGCACCGAGGCGAAACAAAAATCAATAATTAGTTTAATTGTGTTAGGCTAATGTGCGGGGAAGCCATCTTAAGCTCACATCAGCTTGCCTGGCCGCAGCACGCAGGCGGGCAGATAACGGAGGACGGCTCTGTTACACCTACGGCCTAATTACGAGCGATTTATCAGACAGATGCTGCAATGACAGTTAATTGATTTGTGAATTATTAATCTGGGGTGAAATCTGCCGCCGATACGTTTGTGGTGTCACGGTACCCGGCCGACAACGAGAAGCTCCTCATGCCGCCGGGCAGCTCCCACTGATACACTGCTTTAGCTCACAACTCACTTTGCCAACACACAACGTTTTTCAGCATTTCCCATGACAAGAGCTTCAATTCAATTCAATTCAGTTAAATGTATATAGCCCGAAATCACAAATTACAAATGTGCCTGAGTGGGCTTTACAATCTGTACACACACACGAGGCGTTGCTGCCATCACATGAATGTTCCCAAGTGGCATCCCTTGAGCAAAGAAATCACCTTTTTTTATGTTTCTTGCTGAGCTTCTCAGCATCTGACAAAAGGGGGAGCACTGGGTTAGTTCCCTATCTCTCTGGCACTTAATGACAGGAAGCCGTGAGCACCATGCAGAGTGCATTGTGGGAAAACACTACTCCGAGGCCCCTTGTCCAGCACTTCTCTTTCTCACTATAGCTCCTTGGGGCGCCTTGGAAGGGTAAGAGAAAGAGGAAGGAGAGGGGAGAGATTTAGGAGAGAAGGAGGCAGAGGCATTATCAGGCTGCATAGTGCTGCAGGAAAACAGGGTCATGCCCGTATGGTTGGTTAAAGGTTGTACCGTTGTTATGGCCAGGTATGGGGGAGGGGCAGAGAGAGCACAAAGAGGTTAGGGGGTCACGGGGGACTGGAAATAATGAAGAGGAAAGCCGCGTTCACTTCCTTAGTTTAGCCTTTGGCCTATAATGAGGGCTCTTGACACCGGGGAGCACACTGATATGACACATTTGGCAACCTGGCAAATTGACCTGGGAGCCTGACGGGTGATTGACAGCGACTCCTCGGGGCGCCTAAGCCACCCTGCATAAAAGTGTGTGTGTGTGCGTCGTTCCGGGAATGTGAAGGAGGGAGTCAGAAGGAAGGAGAGATTGATAGAGTGAGAGAGAAAGATGAGGAGGCGACAAGGGTTACTAAAGATGAAGAGGAGAAATACAGTAAGTCAGAAAAAACAACTGTGGAAAAAAGTTATCGTTACCGGGTCATTTAGAACGGAGGTTCAAACATCAAAATGGCCTGGACCCAAACCGTTCACCTGATGAGCTTTATTAAATGGCACTGTATTAAATAAACCACTCAAGTTAAGTGCAACTAAAATGATGGTGTATTTATATTGCATTAAATGTTAAGGTACGGTGAGATTTATTTAGTAGATTATAATATTTTACTGATGGCTATTTGATGCTTACTATCATTTAATGATGTTTTATACTGACATCAGTGAAGTATTTGACAAGTTCAACATAGTGAACTGTGTTTTATGGGAGATGTTTCGGTCCTACCATCTTCATGCAGTCGCGGCGGCATAGGCAACTCACGTACCATCCCCACCTATCTAGCAGTCATGGTGTACTGATTCTTCTGTTTATTTAACTTTTGAAAGGGGATTAGTTTATCAAAACTTTGGAACTGAAGAGAGCGAAGAACTGCCGCTGACGAACCCTGAGCCGGGTTACTCTGCTGACTTCGACCTGCCAGTCGGCGACTCAAGCGGGAGGCAGAGGGCTTGGAGCCAACACCACCCTATTGGTGGTGACCCAAAACCAAGACTGGAAAACACAGTACCGCTTTTCTCCATGGTGCAATATTGTTTTCATCATCTGGTTGTTCTAAGGCAGCATCAACTTGGGCGGTAACATTGTCAACGTTCGGTATATTCTCAAAGAGCTACACTGTTTTCAAAAAACATGAGCTTTGATTGTCTTTTCTACATATTGTAAACAGACCAAACGTGTAATATGACAAAAAGCGATTGCACAAACGCAAAGCAGATATTTTGACACCATATGTGTGCTCGTTCATAAATCTTTTATCTGTCCCGTCTCCTCTCTGTTCAGCATACATCAAAGCCACAGCCCATATCTCCCGGTCATATCTCTGGAATGATGGGCTGCTGTTTGACTGCAGATGAGTAGGAGAATGAGATCTCTGGGTCTCTCTTAACCTGGGGGGGCATATATCACTTTGACCCAGGTGTAAACACTGAATAACACTCTATTTATCTCACCAGCACATGAAATAGATTCCCAAACCTGGAGGGGAGACTTGTTCCTGATGTGGTGCATTTAGATACCGTCACGACAGCTCGCTGAATGGATAAACAATATTTCAGATATGGCTGAGTTCTTTAAAGCTGGCAGCTATAGGCAAGATACACTGTTCATAATCCTGTTGTATAAATCACACACTGGCACATACATAGGAGAGTGATAATTCAGACACTACACATACCACCTATTTACTCAACTAAATTACATTCATTAGTTATATTTACTGTCTGTAAGTTATTTTGCACCTCTTAATTCCAATTCCTTAATTAACCGGCACCGAGTTTCATGGCTTCAACAGGGCGATTGTTGCCATTTGTGGGTGAAATTTCTCATTTTACAGAACAAATTGTTTCAAAGGTCAGGAAGAAGCCTTTGGTCTATGATTCTGCAGGGCCAATTAAAATGTGTGGCAATTAGAATTCATGTTTGAGATGGGTTGCTCAATATTATGTCTGCACCATATATTACCTGATGACACATTTCCTTGTTATCTGCAAAATATTTCAAACAAAAGACATCATCAGGCACCCGAATGGTCCAAAATATGAAGGTTACATTGTCAACCACTGTTTAATCATTAGACTTGTGGAAGTCACAAGAGGGAGATTAGAGACAATGTAGTCAAAACTGAAGCAGGAGTCCAGGCTGAGGAATTCTCATTTTTAGTTCCCACTATTGGTTAAACAAAAAAAGATGGGATGCTTTAAGTCCAATGTGGGATAACCGTTTTGACAGTGTTGGGTAAACTCTGTGAAACATTACATAACTTGTTCCGTTGTATTTGTATTTAGAATTACATTCTAGCCAAGTGAAGTCTTAGTTGTCTGCTATATGTTAATGAGATTAAAAAAACACAACAATGCTGCTATCTTTGAAATGTTGTTGTGCACCAATCCCATTCATTAACTTCAGCTCCTCAATCACGTTGACAGGCAGTCAAGACTTATAAACACAGATGTGTGAGATAATTAACTGTGTCTTCATTAATAAAATGATGTAATGTGAGCAGTTGTGCAGAGGACTCAGTGAACCTGTAGGAAATGGAGTCGACACATATGGGGCACATAAGGCCACCTAATTAACATCTAAATCCTTTACAATGTGCCAGTGTGTGTGTGTGTGTGTGTGTGTGTGTGTGTTTTTACTCAGTCAAATAATGGGGGAAACAAAGCCAAACCACCACAAAAAGGAGGCAAATGCATTTGGCCAGAGGCATCAATCGCGCTGCCGTGAAACAAATAAAGAATTATCAGCAGTGAGGCCCCAAAGCAGGTTAATAAGAAATAAGTAAATAAAAAAGGAAAAAGGAAAAGAAGGATGGTCTCGCGTGGATGTGAGCAATAATGACACAGTGACAGCTCTAGTTTATATGGCTAATAACCATGTCACAGCATCGTGGAGCCCGTCTGGTGAATTATAGCCCCTGTAGACTCTATTGCTGCCATTTTTCCTGAAGTCTCCCTGAGGAACCGCTCCGTCCACATGTCTGCCACATTCTTTCTGCAGGGATGAGGCTGGTAGATATGTGGAGAGTTACGCTGACGGCCACCGGCCGCTGCTTCCCATATCTTCGATGGTTGTTTTAAGGATGGCCTGATGGGATTGATGAGAGCGAGGCGGGGGGAGGTGGTGTTTAAGGAGCGTCTCTCTGGAGAAGAGGGGCTGAGTTATGGAGTGTGGTGGGGACTGGAAACATTGTGCACCACTCCGCTATGTCCGGATAAATGATAGGATGGGAGTGTATGTCGGTGGCCTCGTCGGGGAGGTGCGGTAGGGTTGAGGCGCTCCTCGATGCAATCACTCTCGCCCACTGGGAGGTGGAGGTCCACTCACCTCCTTATGTTCTCTTCTCCTTGGTTAATCTTTGTCCTTTTGTCCACCTCTTGTTTGTTTCTCTGCCTCTTTCTTCTTTTGTAATTTCTTTTTTTCCTGACTCACCCCTCATCGACTCTCTGTGTTTATATCTCTCCAGCTATGTCTAGCATGGGGTGCCTCTCCTCATTCTGCCTTGCTCTTGCTTCAATAGATGCTTATCAAAAGTTAAATAATAGTTCCCCCCATGGTAGAGAAAATATGAAAAAAGCCATTCCAGTGTAGAAAACATGATGAAGTGCCCTGTACGATGCTTTTAAATGGAGAAAACATGATAAAGTGTCATCTAGGGGAAACTTCCAGCAAAGAAAACATGATGAATGGCCATCTATAGGGTGATGACACAGTACGCCATCCCGATTAAAAGATTAAAAGGTTAAAAGACACAGACCACGATGCACTGCTGAAGTCACTCTTGTTAAAGCAGACGTCCTCTCTGATCCTGTTTGTGATGTGTGTAGTCTGACGAGAGCGGGAGCAGTCCCACATGTCGCACAAATGCGGACGCAAACGATAAAAGACGTGCCGTGAACTATTTCATGACGTTTTGTTGTCTGTTAGTTTTGGCCACCTCTGGGCCAGTAGATCGAATGAGACATGAGAGGTGGGTGTGTGATTAGTGGGTGCTCGTCCCGTCACTCTGCACCGCCCAGATAAGAACTTCTTCCTGTGTGTGTGTGTGTGTGTGTGTGTGTGTGGTGTGTGTGTGTGTGTGTGGGGGGGCTGCTGAGAGACACCAATGAGACCAACCAAAAACACCACTTTCTCTTCCCCTGTCATATTCCTCTTTTTCCTCAGCTCCATCCTGTTAACTAAGCTGATTAAAAGTCAACCAACCCAACCCCCCCATCCTCCTCACCCCCTCACCCCCTCAACCCCTCACCCCCTCACTCACTACACAACCCGCAGCCCTGCGGCAGTGCGGGACAGCGAGGAGGCCCTCACTACTTTCTGCATGAATATTAAGTGCGGGATTTGTGTCGCGGGTTTGAAATTGGAAATCACAAGTTTGACTAATCAGCTTTGGAGGTTCCACATTCAGGGTTTGAGTGTGTGTGTGTGTGTGTGTGTGTGTGTGTGTCTGTGTGTATGCATTTCTTTCCTTGTCTCCACTGGCAACAGAGAGACCCTACACTGTCTCTCTCTCTCTTTCTCTCTCCCTCTCTCTCTCTCTCTCTCTCGCTCTCTCTCTCTCTCTCTCACACACACACACACACACACACACACACACACACACACACACACACACACACACACACACACACACACACACTCCACTGCATTCATTCCCACCCATCTCCCATTTAAAAAGGAACCCAGAAATAGCCCAAGAGGCTATTAGGAAAAATACAGCCAGAGGAGGAGGAAGCTGTCGGGGGTTACAGTCCAAAGCCATTCAAGGGTACACTCCAGCGTCTCCTCCCTCTCTCTCATTCTCCCTCTCTTCTACTTGTCATCCATCCTTCTCCCTCGCTCTCTCCGCCGCTCTTTGTTTCCGATGAATCAGGGCTTTAGTGAACATGCTCATTATGGCTCCGGTAGTTTCCCTGGCATGGGTATGCAACAGGAAGAACAGGGGAACAGAATGTAACTAGATGTGGTCTGAAAAAAGGGGGCAATAATGGAGCAGAATAGAAGTGAACACCTGTAGGCTGTTCTCTATATCATAATCAACGTAAAGAAAGAGAAATGTTCCATCGTTTGACTGGAGCTGCCGCAGCCTTTACTATATTCTGAGCCCATTCCTAATATCGTTGTGCAGTAAGACATGTTATTTCCAAGAGATGAATGCATTACACTTGTCTTAAATCACTTTTATAAATCACTTTTGCTCAAGAGTTGGAGCTGTTGCTATCAATTCATGAGGATCCCGGTCCTGCGTAAAGTGCAAAGAGTTTTGTAAGCGGAGAAAAATTATAGAGAACATTCCGAGGAATTAATAATCATAGCAATGATATCAAGTTTTGTTCGTTTTGCAAATGTCATGATGCTCGTTAAATGGCAGACGAGTTTTGCAGAGAGTGGTTCCTCCCGTGCTGAAAAACATGTTGATGAATTCGGTGGCACCTAATAAGAAGTTGAATTTGTTATAGACTAACACGAATATCGACCCGTCATGATAAAGATGAAAGCTACTTCAGGGAATGCATAAGCGCTGCGGCCCATGACGAAAACTCTAACCTCTCCATCTCGCAGTTTATGATCTCACCAGACGGAGAGAATCCTTCCAAAGTGATGATGTACGCTTTGACAATGTAGCACCTTGTGATATCCATGACTCAGGCTCTGCTGTGAAACAGATGTCTGCTGAGATTTACTGTGATTATGAAGACACATCACGATACAACAGCCATAACAAGAGTTTATACATGATCCTCCAGCAGACAGCTTCTCTTGTCCCAACAGTGGAAGATTAGGAAATGCATCGCAGCACAAACCGCGTGGAACTTGATACAGCCATTGGTATAGATCGCTTTCTTGTCTTATCTATGTCATGAACAGATGTACATCTCACTAAAAGGATTAATACAAAATTAATAATTGAGATGCACTGATTTTAAAATCATTGTCTATATGAGCTTGTCAGAAGCAGGGATACACTGACTGTTAGTCCTGTGTAAAAAACAATGGATCCTCCAATTCCCTGACAGAACTCGGCACATTTCATTCTAACCTCCCTGCTAGCTCACATAATTCTAACTCCACCCTCTTTGCAAACTCTGGACAATAACCCTGGCGTCATTAGGGATATGTTGGTCAGAATCCAGAAAAGCTTCAGAGCAACAAATGGCACTCGAAAGATGTGTGTATAGGCTGTAGTAGTAGTAGTAGTAGTAGTAGTAGTAGTAGTAGTAGTAGTAATAGTAGTAGTAGTAGTAGTAGTAGTATACCACATACAACTGATCAGGTAAAAAAGGGTAGGCCTACTGTGCTTAATATCCACTTTCTGGTTTTGGATCTTCTTTAAATTCTCCAACAAGGATACTTTAAAATAACTTAATTATGACAATGGCAAAGCTTTTACACAAGAGCAATAGCAGTGAGGAAATTTAAATCTTATGTAAGTCGTTTCTTTCATAATCACACTTGCACGAACAGGAAAGTATATAAAACAAGATATGTTTTAGATAAATTGCTTAGACCTCATAAATGTTTAGCAATGCATAAGCTATTGTTATAGAAGAAAAGCATAGAAAACCACTGCTTTCTTCTTTTAAATCATTGTGGGGAAGATGACGCATGTTTTTCTTTTATACATTTTGTAATAACGTTGTTGGAGGAACAACAATCATTTTATTGCTGACGACTGCTCCACTAACTCTTGTACATATGACAAATGCAGACTTGAAAAAAATTTCCTACTACAATAACTTCAATCTGACCATGTCTGAACCCTAGTGAGCAGTTATTTGGTCTCAAGGTGTTGTTTTACAGCTGTCCCTGACCTCTGACCTCTATTTGGAGCTGTGCAACCTAAATACCATAATTACACATGAGGCACGCATTTGAAAGGGCATTACCTCAGTTCACCAGGAAGTAATTGTACGGATGTAACCGTACTCGCTTCAGTCGTATTTCTCTGCCAGTCAGCTTCATCATCCAAGAAACACTCTGCTTCCAGTCAGGACTCTTAAGCCCCACTATCAGACGCTCTATTAAAGCCATCCTGCACAATCATCTCTCAGTCCATTGTGATACATTATTAATAAATGACAGATGCTGACATGCGCCGGAGCGAGAGCGGAACCAGACGTCGTCCCTTGTACATGGCTGTGCACACCACAATACAAATAAAATACTCCTACCATAAACTGCTTTGAAATCACAGGCTTTATCACAGAGTCAGCCTCACCGACAAGCAATGGATAAACCACAACTTCCTACAGAGGTCATAAAAGCAATGTGGATGTTAATTGACGTCCCTGACTGTCACTAAAACATGGCCATTATCCCGGGTGAAAGCGAATGCAGGTCGGCCCGACAGTGAGCCTTTAATGACGGCCATATAATTACAGGATGGGGATTATTCTTTATGTTTAATCACGGCCGAGAAGACAAGTGTTTCTGGGATGACATCTCTCGCCGGGGCGCTTACAGACCGACCGTCAGCGGTAGAGGCTGAGCAGCTCAGGGACGGTGGATCGATCAGGTTTTTTTTAGTGGTAATAACCAACAATAACACCGATATTTTATACTCTCCTAGGTATGAACAGATAAGTATTGACATCTCATATATAGGAATTAAACATTGTACAAACATTGTTCTTCAATAGAATATGTTCGAAACCATATTCAACACTAGATTTAATTAATGTAAAGCTGTATATTCAGTGTAGGAGAAAGGCAAGGGAGAGGAAAAGCTGCGCTTAATGCTATAGACCTACACAGCGCTCCAATCAGGGAACCAATTCAATAAGGCTGACTAGGTTAAAAGCCTTTAATTTTTAACTTCTCCAGTAATTTCTTCTGCCGCGAACAAACCCCACCAATCACAGCGGATGCAGTGGAAAGCGAATGCCATTCCCTCGAATCTGCTTGTTTTCCTTCCAAAAACGGCCCGGCTCTAAGACCGTTGGCTCCATGATGATCCGTGATGACATCATGAAGCCCATTACAGCGGACCAACGAGGCCATGTGCTGCCATTACGCTGCTGCAAGGGGCTAAGAGCATTTTTACAGGCATGCTGATGGCATTAGAGACGTCTATTGGCCCCCACAGAGTTTTATTAGGTCTAACAGTGAGCTCAAACAGGTCAGGGGACCTAACCAAGCTCTTGTCCTATTTTGCTGGAGGGAACCTACAGAGTCCTAGACCCAGGACAGCCTGTAAGGGGAGAGAAACGCAGAGAGAAGCCCCCAGGTTTCCCTTGGTATATTCTGGTTTAATTCTATCTTACCTGTGTGAGATGACGGGGTGATAGTCAAGTTATGAGCCCCATGTTCACTGCATGGCCACAGAATTCCCTCTGCTGGCATGCAAGTTAGAAACATATCTATCTTTCCAACAACATGAAACCAGATGTGTAACATGAAAATCTAACAAGGAATTTCCAGTTGAAAATGTATAAACATGAACATTATTGACATTTTAAGTGACGATTAGTCACATCGAAAATTACATTACAATTACATGTCCTTTCTGCTTTGGCATTTTATGAACTTTCATTTTATGTGACACTGCTTCTTCATAATGTACTGTAGCTGTCTACAATGTGCACGTCTGCAATAAGGACTGTTCAGCACCACAGCAATGTTATCAACATATTAAATAAGAACAGAATCCCATTATACCAGAACAATTATTCCTCTCGAATTTATGTGAAAAGCCTTCATTTTTCAACGACATGGGGGGAACATTTTTTTGGGGCCAACATTTTTAAAAGACTTCAGAGAATTCCCATATCAAGATTAGAAAAGAAGGTGGTGGTGTGCACTATTTCAATACCTCCTTGTGAGTTGATCATGAATGTTGGAGGGAGGGCTTAGGACGGATGGAATGTGTCTTGCGGATTGTCTTGCGGATTTGGGAAGTATTCACCCATACAGCTCCCTGTAATTACAAAGGCTCTCGCTGAGATCCGATTTGCCGCTGGGAGCTTGTTCAAGGCACGGGGATTGGATCGACAATGGCGTGGTCTGACAAAGGAATATGGATACTGCTCTTAAAATAGAGGTTACTAAAGCCTTTGGGTGTTGAGTGCACATGCTCGCCGGCTCAGATGTGGGCAAGGTAAATTTAATTATGTGCCCTGTACACACCGGATGACTTTTCGATTAGAATATAATAACTTCTTGATACAGCTGTACCCCGGCGACCACTTAGGAAATGGTGTTGAGGAATGGTTAGTCCTCAACTTTTAGGCCTGAATCTCTTTTGTCTATACTCTTTTGTGGCCTCGTCCATTAATAATGGAATGGATTTTTACTCTTTCTAACAGCATATATGTGTGTATTCTGTCATTACACTGAGGGATAACAGTAAGAGGTTATGCTCAAAGGTGTTTTTATGAATATATTGCATTGTAATATACTGGTGGTTAAAGATGATACCTGAACCACTGATTACCTTCGCATTGAAAATGCAGAAGGTAATGTTTTCGCCGGCATGTATTTATTTATTTGTGAATATGTCCGTCCGTCCGTCCGTCAGTTATTCGTCTAACTCAGATAGAACTGAGCCGATTCTTATGAAACTTGGTGGGATGATTGGTCATGACCCAAGGAGTAATCGATTAGTTTTTGGGAGTGATTGGGTCAAAGGTCAAGGTCAAGGTCACGAAAAGGTGAAAAACGTAAAAACTGAGCCGATTCTTATGAAACTTGGTGGGATGATTGGTCATGACCCAAGGAACAATCGATTAGTTTTTGGGCGTGATTGGGTCAAAGGTCAAGGTCAAGGCTCTACCGAGTGCCCATTCTAGTTACATGATATTATAGCTGCCAATCGCAGATTTCTTTGCTGCTAATATTTTATAATTCCACCATCCGTATCAGTCAACTCGAAGGCATTTACACAGATAATTGAGGCGCTGATGTTAGGAATGCTAAGGGTCAGCCTTTTTAGAGCTTAGCATGCAAAATACCATTAATGTTCTGCTTTGTCCAATTTCTAAAAGTGCAAGACAAGATGATTAAACCAACACCGTTGTTGCCAGCCAATGATAATCATACATAAAAAAACTGCCAATCCTTGATTTCTTGCATTGTAAACAGATGAGGTACATCATCTGAAAACTAACTGAACTACCCTCCAGCATCTGAGGGAAGATAGGATGATTGGTGGCTCCTCGTCTGTCCTTTGTGGAGGATGCAGGCGAGGAGATGAAACGAGAAGATGGAATTGAGAGACAAAGATTTGCAGTTTAATGGATATGGTTGTAGGTGTGGTTTTAGTCCGGTCATCTGTTACCATGAACTAAAGTTATAGGATTAGAACTTTGATTTGATCGTTTTTGACGGCTGTATTTCCAACATGGACACATGGCCTAATATTGACTTAATCCAATAACAAAATGATTGATCTAATCCTTTCTTTCGTACCTACGGTTATTCAGGTATTTACCTAAATATATTGTACTATGGTGCCGTATTCTGTTGCTTTACAGTTGCATTTCAGTCCTTCTTTCGCCCGGTCTTCGCTCTCCGGTCTTCGCTCTCCGGTCTTCGCTCTCCGGTCTTCGCTCTCCGGTCTTCGCTCTCCAGTCTTCTACAAGTTGTATGTACTGAGAGAAGGGAGGCCCTAAACACTCACCCTTCATTATGAAGTTCATGATCACTTCCATGGCTGGCAAATATCAGAGCACAGAGGGCAAGAATGAAGCAGTTAGCGTCCCTGCCTGCTGCTCTGAGGTCACTTTGTTGTACATGTGTGTATTTACACTCGGCGTAACTGAAGATGAAAGCAACGCACGGGTCATCTGCTTGCCACCACGGTACTCGCCAGTCACCTGCCTCTAAATCACATTCCACACCTGATCTATTTCTGGCGCCACCGTGTGAGAGGAGTGACGCCTTGCTAGCGGAGATAATCTGTGATTAGTTTATGAAATTGGGTTATCTATCATGTGAAAAACAGAGTTTCTCACAAAGGAGCCACATATTCCCTGAACAGGAGCACCACGCGGCGTGTTATTCAATCAGAAGTGATTTCTCAGCGCATGAATTCAGAAAAAAGTACGTCCCACATTTGCTAACAACATGTTTTTTCCGTGTGCTTTCTCCCCATTAGTTGCTGTTGCTGACATTTTCAAAACAACTAATCGTGTTCTATCTAAATTGTGACGGAAAAATGTGCCTGTGTACAATGTGTGTGTTTTGATAATCTCTCCTCGGCGTGGCACTGTCAGGCATCTGCAGCATACAGGAGAGTTGAGGAGGGATTAACTGACTGTTTGCAGCTGCTGATTGCCGGTAAAGAAATGCCCTCCGGTGCCGATCAGGGAACGAAGCTTCAGTACCCGTGGCCATATTCAACACCCCCCCCCCATTTTCTGTTCGCCAACTTGCTCTATATGCTCCCCTGCTCCCTTTTCCCTTCATCTTTAAATTAATTAAGTACTGTATGCATGCCTTCCAGGTTCCTATTTGAGGGATGTTGATAGAATAAATACTGTACATGCAACCTCAATCAGCATGATCCACTTGATGTAGAGTTGAAGGTGAGGTGAGGTGGTCTCCCCCCCCCCCCCCTCTCAATCTGCTTTCAGGCTGTTTGCTTTCTTAAATGAACGTAATGTTACGAACGGAGGATACATTGCCTTCTGTGTGCTCCATCTCATCACATCCATCCTACAGGGCCCTCTATGAAGCGAGAAAAATAAAAATGAAATCAGACCAAACAAATAATTAATTTGCTTTACCTGGGAGTAACACGTTGCTATCAGTGAACAACCCCTGCGATAAAGCCGATGTGCATTTCGTCCATTAGGCCTCTTGCACTATCGCCACAGCACAGAGCAAGCTGGTAAGTGCAGAAGTCAGTGTGAGAATGTGTCTGTATATTGGACCTGCGCCCTCATTTCGTAACCTGTGTGCAGGGTTTACATGAGGCCCGAAGCATCACCTACACTGGTTTACCTCAACACGAGGATTCACCCGGCCTCATTCATTACACCGGCAGCTCTCTCAGCAGGGGCGAACGTCCCAGATGAACTCTTCCCACCGCCTCAGTGTCCTTTTTCCTATTCTCAATTAGGAGCAGGAGAAGGCAGTGCACCACGCATTCACTGTGACATTAATTTCACACCCACACAAGGACACTCAGAGGGAGTAATGGAAAAACGGCGGTGGATGTCGGAGACAAACAAAAGGCAGCGCTGAAACATGCTGCCATGGCCCTGGGAACAAAACGCAACACCGTCTGCGTCGACTGAAAGTTGCGTTTAGCTTGGCAGCCCACAGGAGGGGGAGGAACTGGATACGCCAGACGAAACACTCTGGAATAACAGAGATACCAACGAGTGAGTAAAAAGTAATTAGTTACCACTAATGTACGTGTCGCATTAAAGCAAACTGCTCCTTGATGCTAGACATATCAATTTGAGTCCCTTGAGAACTAAAAGAAAACGCTATTAGAGACTTACGAGCTGTTATTAAAGTCTTAACGCAGATGCAGGGCTCATAAAAGATTCATTTGTTTACCAATGAATTATTGAGAGGTAGAATCAAAGCTACAGATGTTCAAGTCAGAAATTATTGTTAATTTCACTTTGATTGCATCTAAATGAAAATACAGACTATAAAATTCACAGAGAGTGATTGTTGATTGTGGAGTTAATTAAAGAGGCCAAATGAGAGACAGCAAATGATTAGTAAAAAATAGTGATTGCTTCAGATCGGCTGGGTGGTGATCGAGGTTTTTAAGAACGCATTCCCCATCTGCATTGCTAACTAATCGCGTCATCCAATGTTCCGTTCAAAGGAGGCGGCAGAGACTAAACCAAATGATTAGGTGTCCCTTGTGGGACTGTGATGGTCTCATCCAAAAACACGTGACGATGTTGAAAAGATACCAGACAAAATTGATTGTTTTCTTAGAGGGTTGAGGATCCGCTGTAGCTCATGGGCAGAGTGGTCATCCCGTAACCACAAGGTACTTGGTTCGATCAAGTTATCCCTGAGCGAGATACTGAACCCCCAGTTGCTCCCCGAGTGCTTCACTCCGGCCCACTGCTCCTTAATAACTAAGCATGGGTCAAATGAAGAATTTCCCCACTGTGGGATTAATAAAAGTGTACATTATTATTATAATTATTAGAGAGAACGATCCAAACCCTAATGAGGATGAAAGCTCGGCCAGCTTGTGGGTTTTAAGGCCACAGTGGACAGCTGTGGACGTGTCTCACTCCAGATTAACATCTACCAGCTCCCGAGTTGACGTCTCGGCGCATGGGAAAGGCGAGGTGGTGGGGGCGCCTCACAAACTTTCTCCAGAGATGAAAAGCCTGACCTTTTATCAACTGCGTAAAATGGATTAGCTACCTCATAATCCAATTTCAAGACCATGCAAAGTGAAGATTCTGACTGAATATTAGTGTGGTGAGAGCGAGGGGGAAAACAGCACAGTGAGTGTTTCTGAGGGTGAGGACTTTGGGTTATTTTTCTCTCATCGCTGTCTGCCTGCCAGCCTCTCTGGAGCTGCTGAGTTTGCAGAGGACTTCAAGGGCTTTTCACCGCTGAGCTCTGTATCTCTTTCCCCCCTGCTTCCCCACCCCACCTCTTCCTCTTGCTGTCTCTGACTCTTCCTCGCCCATGCTCTAAGGAGCTTTAGAAACCCGACTGGGTAATGGGAGCAGCAGTCAATCAAATTGCGCTTTCAAAGGTGATGCTTTGTTTCACGCTCGCTTCCCACAAATCCCATCGAGCCTGGCACCTGTCAGGTTGTCGTTCTGAAACGCAGCATCCAACGCCAGTCACCCAAAGCACCCCGGTCCCTCGGCAGATGGGAGGGGGCTGACTTGTCGGATGCCTGTCGAGAAATGAGGTCATTCTATTTTGCTGGCTTTAACTTGTTTTATAAGGTGAAAACAAACACCTGGAAAATAAAACAGTGTTTGTCTGGCTCCCTTTCACCTAAAGTTGATTATAGAGCAGATTCATACAGGTTTTATGGTGAAAAATGATATTTACTTTTGCTGTACATAAGGCTTTCACACAACTGATAATGAATAGATGCTGTATTTCTATTGGTGCCCTTCATTTTTATGGAGTCTGACAGCATTGTCAAAACACCGCTGCTGCTGCCAGCTCTAATAACTTGTAGGTTGGTAATAAATTGTCAAACGAGCTCTTGTTGTACCGTGATCCCGTAAAGGAACAGTAAAACCTGATATGGCCGAACGGGCAAGATCTGTGGACGCCCACAGCAACCGGGGGTCCTTGTATCTCCAAAGGTTTATGGGCTCAGGTCTGACTCATTCCCGCTTTTACAGTCACAGTGACCTTCCCATTAGGCCTCCATTACCAAAGGTCTATCGCAGAGAGAGGCGTATTACCTGGTCTGTTTACCCAGCTGCAGCCTCTTCTTATTAACTGCAGTGGATAAACAAGAGTCCAGCTTTGAAAGCTTTAGCGAGTCACGGACGAACGACTTTATAATGGCATGAAAAGAATGCACATGTGTATAAACACATGAAGTATAAAAAAAAAGTCCAAGATGCAAAGCTATAAAGAACAACAACTAGCAATCGCAAGCATGTGGACCCCATCTCCTCTAAAAGGAGGACCTACCCACCTCAACCAAATGGCTCCTTAGTCTCTCTAATTAGCTGACTGGGTCTAAAAGAACCTTCTTCAATTTGACTAAAAAGCTGTGTTGTCATGACAGCACAGAGGGATGTACAGTACACAACGCGATGAGAACTCAGACTCCTCGGTACATCAGCATTGATTTACGTCTTACCCGCTATACAAATGTTTGACTTGCTGGCTTTGAGATGGAAGATACAGATTAGTTTGAGTGTAGTCGTCCTCTCCTGTTTAGCATCTGATGCGTTTTTTCGCCAAAGAAGAACGAAAAATAAACTAAATTTGCTCCCTGGAACCAATTTCACAAGGTAAATCTAAAGGTCATCTCAATATCAGGAGATGGCTTCCAGCCAGGTCAACTCCCCATGCAATATAGTATCTTCTATGCTATAGGAGATAGTGGCAGCAAGCCAA
This sequence comes from Liparis tanakae, assembly GCA_036178185.1. Lineage (NCBI taxonomy): Eukaryota > Metazoa > Chordata > Actinopteri > Perciformes > Liparidae > Liparis > Liparis tanakae. Next base: position 9,734,669 of record CM070096.1, on the reverse strand, counting down.
CAACAGAATACTGGGTTAGCTTAACCGTATGCATTTTATGTGTGAAAAAATAAACAAATAGTATGAAATGCTTGAATATCTTCTTATTTTGGAACTATTTTGTTTGGTGAACATTGTGGTTTGCTTCACACTGTGGCCTCTGCAAACAGCATAGAGTTGTCCATCACAAGAAAACCAGGGTTAGATGCACTAAGCAGTGTGAGTTTAAACTAATTGATCTGTTTTCGCATGTTGTAAAGAAGTTCCTTCAGGGGTGTTTCAAGTTGCCGGCTTGCTGTCGGATGTCTGACCGGAGGATATGACTCTGCTGGCAAATAACTAAAATATCCCTTTTAAATGTGATCCTTAATCTGCCCCTTTGATCGGAGCGTGTTTCTCCAGGGCCCACCTCAGAAGGCGGTAACAGTATCCAGGTCGGGGTTAAACGCAACTCATTCTTCTCTTTCATGCTGAGGACTGACTGACAGCCGGGAATGGAAAACCTTCCCTGCACAAACCTCATCGACTTCCTTCAAATAGGAAGTCCTGCAGCTCCAAAATACTGTGTTAAGCGGCGGGGGCAGGATTAGAAAAGGGAACAAATTGAAAGTCACACTGGATCTCTAAATGGCAAAACAAGAAGTTTTCAATCCAATTTTGCTGCCTTCATTCATGGTTCCGGTGGAAATAATTGCAAAGTCTGTTGGGTCGGTGCTCAGTACTTTACAATGAAAGTTCCAATAAGTTTAATTAAGAAATGCAAATGACTGTTTATGTTTGTTACGATAGGGAAGTGACAGGAGTCTTGAATCAAAATGTGTTTCAAGCTCCTTTTTTTTTTTTTTTTTTTGCAAATCGTAAATAGAAAGCCTCTGAGCTAAATAAGAACCAGTGCATATTATTATATCTCAAAGGCAGCAACACAAATATTACAGACGTACGGCCGGGCTGGCATACACAAGATATGCAAAGCAGTGAGAGGTGCAAAACAGAAATGCAGTGTTGAATATGCTGCGCGGATTTCAAATCAAATCACAACACTTGCAACAGCTAATCCGGTCCATGCAAATGAAACCCCATAGTGCGCGATCAATACTTCAGACTCAGACCCCGCACCAAATATAAGCTTGTGTTTATAATTTACAAGCAACACTCTACTTCTTTGTGCTGAAATAAACCTGTGAAGGTGGGAATACAATAATCACCAGGAAGCCGCTAAAACATGAGAGCAGGAAGGAAAAGATAAGAGCTTATTTTTATGTTGTTTGTTTTTTGAAACCGATGAATTTCGGAGACGACCTAATGCATGGTATTATGTATTTGTTTTTATAACCTAAAGATATATCCCTGTTGTAACAGTTTATAAGATTTCCATGAAAAACAGCAGTATTTGACTAAATCTGAATAAACCCAAGCAACAGTAAATATTTGAAATACATTTTTCAAGTCATATCTAAGTAATAAAGCAACTTTTAACAATTAAACACCTCGTGCAGGAGGCCCTTTGCACAACTCTTTTTTTCTCTTTACTTTTCTATGAGAGCCACAATAATATTCCTTCTGGCAAACAAGAGGGTTGTCTAATGTTGCTTTTGTACCATATTCCGTATAGAGATTATTGAGAATCAATGGCATCATATCCACCAATGACCAAGATCTTGGGATCTGATTACACAGACCCGTTGAACACCAGTCAACAATTGTTTTGTCTTCCTCACAAACTGGTCCTCGGGCTTATCATTGCGTTCTGCTTGGGGAAGTGGGATAGTTGGCAGTCGATGGCTGTTCTGACACAACAAGGCTATCCGCAGGAAACACGTGGAGGTAACCTTCACTTTAGACATATGGATCGGTGTGAGTCCCGGATGGACTGGCACATGGGTTTAGCTGGCTATCAGAGGACCAGATACCCTTGTCATATCTACTCTGACTGCCATGGATTCATTACAGGGTGGAGGTTCTACCTCTGTAAATCCTCTTAAAGAAAACACATGCACACACACACACACACACACACACACACACACACACACATACACACACACACACACACACACACACACACACACACACACACACACACAGACACAGTCATAGTCACACAGAGGCACTCTGTCTCAGTCACACGCACAGCTTGGTAACACATGCATGCCACCCCACCCCACCTGAGCCCAGCAGTGAAAGGTCACCAGGCCCCAAGTGACAGCTGTCAATCACGGGAGGAGGGTATTATCCGATCCATTAATAACACCCCGAAAGGTTCTGGGAGAGCATGGGAATAGAAATCTCCTGACTTGTCACCACTGGATGTGACCTACAGGAAACCTGTGACCCTCGGAGCTCCCTCAAAATCAGCAGAGGCGCGAGCATTATAGAAAAAAAAGTATTGTTTGTAAAAGTTTAACTTTTTCCAAAAAGGAAGTGCAGCATGCTAAAGTTAAATGTATGATTTAAGAGAAATAAAATGTTGAATTAAAGTGAATAATAAATATGATTAAGTTCTATCCATCCATGTATCCATTTTATAATTATAATTAAAATGTATTGCATGATATTGTCACTATGCCGGTTCCGTTCTCATCATTGGTTGGACTTTGTTTGGGCTTTGTTTCATTTTACTTAATTTACGGAAGCTTGAATACAATAGTAATAACATATGTAGTAACTGCACACAGGCCTTTTGACAATAGGCTATCGACACACTAATATGAAACTAAGGCTCTGTGTGGCGTTGTCGACATATCAAATATGTGTGATGCAACCCCCAGCGTAAAAACAAGCTGAAGACACATGCAGCGTGACTCTCAGCCAGGGAGGATTACCTGTGATCCAAGGATAATGAAAAAAAAAGGACGGCCTGATATTAAATTCTAGCACAGGGAGAATGACTGATCGGCTCTTGTTGTTCAGATTTTCTTCTTCTTTTAGCTTTCCTATGGATCCTGCCTGCTTGCACGGGGCGATGCCTCGTGGGACGAGGCAGCACTAAAACCCTGTGTGAAATTCATTGTTTTTCTGTGCAGCGTTTGTCACACATGACAGCTAAAAGCGAGCAAATACAATCACACACTGCTGCTTATACATTATAGATGAGGTGTAAATTAACTGGATTGTTGCAAAGCTCAAGCATGAGGCACAAAGCTAGTTAGTGTCCTTTGAATGAAGGAGAAGAGTCGAGAGTCACAAAGAGTGTTGCTGGATGTTTACATGTATGTCGAGTCAACATATGCAGTGTTTTGTGGGAGCCCCCTACCTGTCTGGAGCTGCCGGGCGTCCATTGCGTGGCTTGTTGACCTTGGCATACAGGGCCTCCAGTGGTGGGCCGGTGTCCTGTCGGCTCAAGGGAAGGTGAGGACTCTGGGTAGTCTGGGGACTCGGGGCGCTCTGGGGGAGATGGTAGTGGTGGTTGTAGGTCTCCATGCTGCTGCTGTCCACCGACGAGTCCAACGATCCGATGCCGGCATAGGTGTGCTCCTCATCTGAGCTGAAGGCACCGCTGACAACATCTTGGATCTCGGCATATTCCCTCTCCTTTGCCTGCTTCTCTCGAAGCTCCCGCATCTTGGCCTTTATCCTGCGATAAACACATTGAATGGAGAAAGTGTATGTTAAGAAATGCCAATACATGAATACGTCCTGAGGAAAATGTTTTTTACAGCCTCACTTTGTGACGGATATACACAAGATGATCAGCCCGACAAATGGTATACTTCTTTTTTTACTGTGTGAATACTGTAAACTAGAACGGGCACTCGGCATACCTTCGCATATCACAGGATTGGGCATTGAATTATAAACACTTTGGTATTAGTTGCATGCCAATTGGATAAACATGTTAAAAAAAAGATTTTGACCTTTTCATGACCTTGACCTTGACATTTTAACCGATCGATCCCAAAAACTAATCAAATGGTCTGTGAATAATAACCAATCATCCCACCAAATTTCATGTGATTCAAGAAGATTTTGACCTTTTCATGACCTTGACCTTTGACTCGATCAATTCCAAAATCTAATCAAATGGTCCCCGGGTAATAATAAATCATCCCGCCAAATTCCATGCGATTCGGTTTAGTACTTTTTTACTTATGTGAATAACATGCACGCACGCATACAAATACACGGCGATCAAAACATTGCCTTCCGCATTTCCAATGCAAGGCAAATATTGCCAACTCCGTTTTCTGGCCTCTAGGTGAAACTATGCATTTGGCTAACTTAAGTTAGAGCAGGAGAACCATATCAAATTGGCCAATATGAATCTGTTCTTAAGAGATCATTTCTAAGTTTTGTTATTTAGTTTATTTCAATGCTCAGGATGCCTGTAAACAATATTTGTTCCAGCTGTGCTCATGGAAACACATCCAGTTTTCATGTTTTTTTTTATATGAATGGAATGCTTTTGCATTACATTTGCCTGGGAAAGATGCTACAAGTTATATGTATTTCTTTATGCAGACCAACTGCACCTAGTTGGAGACAAAAATAGATATTTGATGATACTTGAGGTATTGGGTGTGTAAGTAATGAACAGTAAGGAGACAACCCAGGATAACGAGAAGGGTGAACAGAAAGTAAAAAGACCGGCTGTAAAATTCAGTCCAAGACTCAGAGAGGCTTACATCAACATTCCAATAGGTTTGATTTCAGATATTGATCAGTCCAGACCTGAGGAAGAAGTATGTCCTCCTCAAACTTCTAAAGTGGCTCTCTTCTCCTAAGTAACAGGGAATGAAGACGAAGAATATTGTCTTCCACTGTAGTGAGAGCAGTGTTATTCAAATATGTGGCTCTCCATGAGCCATTAGAGGGCCACGGCGAGGGCACTGATCTTTATCCCTCAGGTCCTCTTACAAGCAGGAGGTGGGAGGGAGACAGTCAGACCTCCTCTTCCTCCATGCAGCCCCTTCCTCTCCCTCAATGCCGTTCCTCTCCCCGGGACCACTTCCACACAACAGAGCCTTTCACAGGCTCTTTTCCTGTCTCGGAGAATGGTTCCATGTGAACGGCCATCTGTCCGCAGCTAACAAGGTTCAGTCATGGTTCTGCGTGGGAGCGAGGAGAGCTGGGCGGTGGAGGAGCGAGGAGGTGGACAGTGGGGGTGGGGAGCAGAAAGGAGAAGGGCTGAGCACAGGCTGAGAGGAGGGGGGGAAGCTGACCTCCCACTGCGGTGACCCTGGCAGCAACCACCAGACTGCTCACTACTTCCAGATGTAGTGCCCCTGCTGTAGGGTAACATCCACACACACACACACACACACACACACACACACACACACACACACACACACACCTCCTGCTGGTGCAAGACTTCCCTATTACCTCAGGTCATATCTGACCTTTGACCACCCCCCCCCCAGAGTGCTGCTACTAACAGATGATTGACAGGTTTGGAACAGAGCTAAAATGCTCCCCCCACCCCACCATAGCCTAACTCTCTCTCCCCCATGTCTGTGTATTTTAATAACAGTAATCACATTTGAAACAATCACCATTCTTCAATGCCGAATTAACCCAATTCCCACATCCCACCCAAAGACTGCCACGTTTATTTTTAGCTGTCCAAAATCCCATTTTCTAAGCATTATCTGCGGAATGAGCTTTTGATGGAGGCCTGATGCAATGTTGCATGATATGCAGTCATCTATAAAGCCTCTGAGCTGGATTGGAGCAGGTTCGTTATGGAAATGATCAACGCACAGCGCAGTTGTGTGTGCACCCGGTGACATCTCACTTCTGTCAGGAAGTAGAAAACGAGCCTCCCAGGGAGACAAACACTAATTCCCAGAAGCCCTTTCACCTGCTGTCTGGCTAAAGTGATGTCAGATCTCTTCCAGGAAGGAGCAGACAATAATGTTACGACAGGTTCAGGGAAGTCCGCTGGGATCTCAAAACCCTCTGGCGTTTTATGACTAATCAGATTCATAAAAACGGCAATATTGACATTTGGGATGAGCTAATGGCCTTGGCTAGACTGGCGACACGAAGCTAAACGAGAGAGACTTCACTTCCAGGCCTCAGGAGCCTGACATGGATAAAGCTAATAGGTGCATTTCAATAAAAGGATATTAAGAGGCAAAATTTCCAAATAAATGAGATCACAAGCGGGTAATGATGTAGCCATTAGCGTCGCAGCCATCTGGTCCATCTTGCTTCGTAACTTTGTTGCTTTTATGCACTCATCAACTTTCAAATCAAGCTTTTCTTTCAATTCATTACAAGTCATGGCTCTTTTTTTTATTCGTACAAAAGACCTGCATGTTCTCGTGTTTGTGAAGAAAACAGGCCAGTCGGTCTGCAGTGAGAGGCTTATTCCAACTGGTTATGGCTGTCAAGTGTTACTTTTCCACCCATGGAAGGTTGGCAGTGGGTCTCATTACATTTACAAGTGCTATCTTCTAGATGTCTCCTCCTGATGTGTCGGAAATTAAACGACCAGGGATTTAGTCATCTAAAAATCAATATGCATCTAATTATCTAATTATAACACTTGTTTTGTTTGTTATGACACCCAGGACGCCATTTTGGGGCATGTTAGCGATTCTTTGAGTTCAGAAAGATATCAAGCAAATTAGTCGTATATTAATGCATGTTGGAGAGAGCCCGGCTGGACTTTGGAAGACCTTTTGCTGCAGAGTAATATGCTCATTAGCTCCAAACCATACATCCACACTTGCTCACCGAGCTGCTCCACTGTGAACTCCCCTCGTTGCCCCCCCCCCCCCTCTCCTGAGAGGCCTCCCCCGCACCGTACCATATACTGTATACTCCATTAGCCAATTAATGGCCCAGCATGTTAACATTGAGGAAAGTGCTGCCCACACTAAACACATTATTGCTGTACAGTCCCAATTACCAGCCCCTCTCCTCTCCTCTTACCAGACAGTGTGTCTGAGCGGGGGGGACACTGCAGCGTCTAACGCAGCCCAGGGAGATTTAGTAACAAATACCGTGGAGCTGTCAGGCTTCAATGCATCACGTTTGCATTTTAATTAGAACAATGATAGAACATTATCCTCTGTTAATCAGATGATTTAGTTCTTCCTGTTTGTTATCTGTGATTTATTTTATATTTTTAGAAGTAGAGTTGACCTCCCACAACGTCTATTTGTGTATTCTTCTGAACGGTGGAGTGGAAAGGCATTTCCTCCTGGCTAAAAGACAGTCTAGACAGTCTAATGCTGAGGTTTTCAGGGCAGTTAAAGTTCAACCCTCCAATCCACTCACTAACCGTGTCTTCAAGAAGATTATTATCTTGTCGTATTGAAATGGATGCGTGGATACCTTCGCATTGACTAAAACTGAATTGTAATGATATTTTCTTCTACTGTCGAATGAGAAAGCAGTAGACTGTCACATCGAGTAAATACCGCAACACATGATACGGGTGGAGCGAGCGGCCTGGTGTGAACTGCTGTGTCAGCTCACCTCAAGTCCTTCCTCACTGCACAGGAGAAATCTCACTGTTTATCCAACAGGGCTGTTTTCTTTTTCTTTTTTTCTTTGGACAGCAGACTTCTTCTCCATATGTTTGTCAATGTGTGATCTACCCAGGGGAGGCAGGCATGGGGGTGGGTGGTGAAGAGGAAAGGAGGTGGTGGTGGTGGTGGGGGGGGGACTGTCTGTACTTTCAGATACCCATTTTGAAGTCAAAACACTTAGAAGCATGAAAGCCTGCCTCCTCAATATGCATTGTTACCGCGCCGGATCAAACTGAATGTTTTTTGCTCTTTTTGCTCTCTTACTTTCTCACCCAGCCACCTTGAGCAGATTCGTCTGCTTTTGTGTTATCTTTTCTTTTCAATACCTCCTCACCACAACATGTTCTATTGTTCTGAAGTGCAGAATGTATCTGCATCTAATCAAGGTGCAGTAAAGGACTCTGCAGGCAGCTGTCTGTGCTGAATCGCTACAAAACCTCAGATGGACCATCTTTTGTGTTGACACTTGGCCCATAACCGCATAATGCAATCATGGAGATAATTGTCCGAGTTTCCATGCCGTTAATTCACAGAGTTAACAATCGCATTAACTTGCTGTAGGTATCAATATAATTACAAATGTAATCACACTTCCCAATCAGCCAGTTGGATCATCCTTTGAACTCGCTATGCAAATGAGACGCAAATAGGATCCTGAAATAATGAGATGGTTTGAAAAAGTGGAATGATAACGTTGGTACCACAATCCCAGTAATAGGAGGTATGTGTCTTATAGCAAATTGCTTTACTTTTCTTTTTTATCAGCGGCTCTAAGTTCAATGTACCCTGAACGAGCTATGAGAAAATAACTTCTCTTTTGTTAAATAACAGATTAAATTGTGATGGCTAATCTAATCCAGGTTTGCTCTTTGTCGATATGACATGTGCTGATGGACCCACTCCAGAATCACTGGTCAGTTTGTGTTGGTCTAAAACCTGCGGGAAGTCCAACAACAAACAGAGGGAAGCTGGCCACTGTCGAGGATTCACAAAGAGAAGAGAAAAAGCAGTGATGTGCTCTGCAGTGTTCTGGGAGAGTGGCGGTGGAGTGCTGCCCGCTGATTAGGAGCCAAGCAGATAAGAGAGAATGGACATCATAATCAGCCGCCAGCGAGTTCAGTTCAGGCGAAAAAAATGAAGAATGAACATTGTCAGGTTGCCTTTGTGTGCTCCCCTGTTTGGCTGTGAAAATATAGTTTCAGGGCGAACAAGTGCGGAGATAAGTCGGAGATTGATAGAAGCTCCACCAGCACCACCCGCCCAGCGGTCTTTTCTTTCTCTCTTCTCCCCCATGGCCTTGTGTGAATGAGGACCGTGGCCACAGGAACCGCCGCTCTCCAGCCCGCCCACGGTCCAATCAGAGGGCTTGTTGTCGCCACAGTCCTCTCAGCGTGAGCCAATCAGATAGGGGTGTCTTGGGTGCAGTCCACAGGCATAAAGAGAGCAGAATAATGGCGGCTGCAACGGCTGGCCCGGACAAAGATTTGGATCAGCCTAACCACAGGTTCTAATGTCGCCTTGATGACACATGAAACAGTCAATCACAGGAGCTGGGGAACATCTCCCAGAGTCTGGCAAAACAAATGCTGCTGATAAGCATTCTTCATCAAGTTCACTGCGAGGAGTCAAAAGTTTGATCCACTCTCTTTTCCATCGTCCTTCATCTATAAAAGACAGACAAGATATCAATGGAGGAGAACATTTTTACTGAACAATAAACGGGTCCTATCTGCAAGGGCCGCAGGCCAGACCATAAATTGCATGAATTACACCAAGGTCAGAGTTTTAAATATATAACCGTAGCTGCCTTATTGCAGGGTAGAAAAAAGGGCAGGTTTTATAAATTAATCTGTCTCCCCTCATCGCTGACTCCTATTTTGAATCACTAAAAGCCCCTGTCAAAACCGTCCGCTTGGATTAACGATAGCTAATGTCAGCCGTGCCGGGGGTTTTGTCCGCGGCCCATCCCGGGTCGCGCTGACACGCAGGGGCCGGCTGACGATTGCCAGCGCCGGAAACCAGTCGCGGCCCGATCCATAGTTTCATAACCGCACTCTCAAACGGTCCTGCCTCCGCGGCGGCATTGCAATCAATCAGCGCGTGTGCCTCAAAGCGTAGAACCGAAACAATCAAATGTAGCACCTTGGGAGTGCGATACAGTGGCGCGACCAAAAAATACAAGAAGTAATGGATTTCTAAGCTGTCGTCCTGCCGAACCCTAATGCTTTGAATATCGACTCTTCGTGGCAGGTTGCTTTATTATTACCTGCCACAATTTCCCTCAGGATTCCCTTTCCATTAACCAAAGGACAATCTGGCCTGGCTGAGTGATGGGATTCGGAAGCAGGTACAAAAGGAAAGAGTTAGGTTTGCCCTCGTGCGCAGGCGGCTGGAGCCGAAACTCACACATGCAGAACGGACACAAACAAACAGGGAATGAGAAATAGGGCGACGGCGAGAAGGAGCGGGACTGTGGGGCCTGGGAGGCTCGTGAGGGCATGTGCTCCACACATCTCCTGCCCACCGCGTGCCTGTGTCGGTTCTGCTGCTGAGCATGGCGGTCCTTTGGGAGCCTCTCAAAGGGGACAGATCGGGAGGCACCACCAGGCCCGCCGGTGCACTGAGGGAAATGTGTTGGGCCCTGAGCCAGCGGCGTTCGCTCCCCTCAGCGGAGAGGACCATCGCTGCAAGAGTTGAATACCAAGAAGAAATGTGTCTCCAGATGTTCTATTCATTAAGGAAGAGGGCCTTTGTGAGCTTTCCTTCTTTTTTTTTCTTGGGTGTGCACACTGGCTTGTGTTTGTGGTACCAGGAATTTTGGACATGCCATCCATCCTTTCTCCCTCCGCCGTGAGAGGGAGCGGTATCAAGCCCTATTGTTGCTATTCAATTAGCTGTCATTACCGACGGCAGTTTGATTACTGAGTTCATTTGGCTGCTGGAGAACAATAGAGGCCGCACGCTGTCTCCTCACTCGGTCCGTCGCCGGTATTGTCTTTCCCTGCTGGAGGGAATTAAATGTGGCTCGTCTTTAAGGGATGAGGCGCACGCGGCACAACCACATGCCTCGCCTCACACTTCCTTCTGGACGACCCGCAAACACCGGAGGACATGGAGCCAAGAGGGGCGGATCAAAAAGGAGAACAGCGTTTTCCTGAGCGATTAACAACCTGGGCGAGCTGCAGGAGAAGACGAATGCGAGGCGACATCGATTTCACTATTATAATGAGCACCATTCAATCATGCCAAATCCACGGGGGCCTACGAGCCCCATTAAGAGGTCAGCGCCTCCGAATGGCACGGGCAACAAGGATCCATAAATGATCTATTTAATGTACTGATATAAAAGAAAGGGACATTTCACAAATTGACATCTGAGTACTTTCCCAACCCTGCTCTTGCCATTTTGCTAATTAGGTAGTTTGCTAATTTTCCGGTCAGCAGTGTATTTGTTTTCTCTCTTCTTTGTCCAGCGGGGACTTAATTGTGTGGGCTTTTAGCGAGCCGAGGCTCGGTCTGAGCACTCACCTCTCTTGTTCCAGCCTCATCCGCATGGTCTCCTCCTCTGACGCCTGCATGTCCTCGGCTTTAGATTTACTGGAGCCTTTCCTCTCCATCCTGTCTCCTGGCGGCTCGTCCTTTCGGTGCTTTCCGAACCTGAGTCAAAGAGAAGGGCAGGGAGGATTTAATTGAGGCCTTTAATAATTTCTAACCCGATATGGACTTTTTTCTTTTTCCACTGGCACATCTCTTTTCTGTCCGGGAAATTCAGGTGAAATGCTCAGTAGGAAATTAAAGTGTCAAACTGTCAACATCTTCAGGCCAGGTTTGTACTGTGAAGACAGCTCAGGAGAAGTCTCCCCAGGCACCCATTTGGTATTGAAAGAATAACTTGTCCTTTTTCATATGAATGCAATCAAAATGCATCAAGCCATATCAAAAGATAACTCGTAACGTTGTGAATTCCCTCCCTCCCGCCGAGTCTCCATGCAGGAAAAGGTTTCAGTGAGTATGAAAAGTAGTAAATGGCAATACCCCCTTCTTTGTAAGAGACAAGATGAGCTCCCCGTTTCCCCCCTGAGCTGTGGGGTTTACTCCGAGTGATGGGGGCAGTGACAGCTCGTGATTCAGTTTGGAGCGAGGAGGGGACGAGCTACCTGCAGTCGGCGCGATGTAAGCGGAGGGAACCTCCGAGCTCGCCGGTATGGTTTGGAACTTTCTGGGAAGGAAACTTTTACATTTTAATGACGGCAGTGACACGGCGGCGGCGGTAAATCCGTAACAGCTTTACAGCGAGTCAAGTCAATGATCGTAAAACTCCTCGGGTCGGGCCGAGCTCGGTGCCGGGCTGGAGACTGGAGACTCTGGCTGACTGAGGGGTGTGAAAAAATGATGAGGAATGGAGGGAGAAGAAAAAAAGAGAGGCGGCATACTGAGCCAGGGAGTACAGTATGTTTACACACAGACACACATGGACAACTCTATTAACTGACTCCACTGGCTGAGACCTTCTTACTCACAACAACACTCTGATGAGACAGAACAGGAAAACCCTTATCGTAAAAGTATGATGTCATTTCCTGCTGCTCCACAATGATGCCAGCTTTGGAGGAAGTGGTAAACGTCGTGGTACAGAAAAGGGAAGCAACACAGACAGATATCCAGGCAGTGCATTTGATGGCCATGTTTACACACGGTGAGAGTAGCACATCTGTTTGCCATGTGCAGTACACTGCTGCTCTGGCTGAGAACCGCACACACTGGTGTGCGGTTCATATTGAGAACCGCACACACTGGTGTGCGGTTCTCAATATGTTTGGGCACGCAACGCCTCAATAAATGTGTCTTTGGAGGATGCAACCACTTGAGCATCATGTTTATAGGTTACCAGATTACTAGAAGTAATTACAGTTGAGGGATTATGCTACGAAAGAGGTGAGGATTAGTCAATGCATAGACATGAAATAAATAATGAATGGTATTGTGGATGCTTAACATAAGGTTGGGTCAACTCAGCCTTCAAGCATGCCTTCTAACTACCGGGAGAAGCGGGGGCTCATCATTAAATACCAATTCAGGGACAGAGCTAAATATTAAACTCTCAAAGGAAGGATGGTAAACAATGTATCTGAGGTAGTTCTGACTGACTGGTCTTCTCATGGAAGAACAAAACTCCCAAATCAATTGCAGTTCACCAGCCAATCAGCAGCTGTTGGCAGGATATGTCGTGACCTGGAGACTAATCATACCGAGTTTGGACAGAAATTACATCTTTTTGGGACAATAAATAAATAGAATTGTAAAGTATAACTACTATCCTTTAGGTTGTATGTATCCGCCAATCAGTAAAATTGCAGTTTACGTCCATGTCCGTCGAAAATTTCACAACATTTTATTTAATATTACATTTGAAAATGAATTTGTTATTAGCAAGTGGATTCTTAACTTATGGCAATGGGTTATTATGGTGAGGTCTTGGTAACATTTGAACACCAAATTCTTAAGACTTTCTTGCCAAATTTGAAATTAGATAATAATTGTCTGAAAAGAAATTTTAACATTTTTTTCACGCGGAATGATTGGAATTGCATAAATCTGACTACCCAAAGGTTTCATATGTTTTTTGTTCTTATGCCATATTTATGTTGCTGGTGTTAAATTTGAAAACTCAATTAAAATGTAAGGGCTGCAAACCGTGAATGTTTTTATGATTGTCAGGTTGCGGGAAACAAGGCCACTTATATGAACAAATCTGATGATTGTAAAGACAAGGCAATAACCAAAAGTATACAGGCAGGAGGGCACGTGAGACGTGAGAAGAAATTCAATAAATATAATCACAGAAAAGGACTGAGTTTTTATTGACTGTTTATATTACACAGCGTAACTCGATGTTGTAGCATTGTGCACGCAGACATTGATTATGATGTTCCACATGGGCTTTTTAGAGCCGTCCTGTTCAATTTCAGACCCGAGAACAGGAGAAAGCATTAGGCGGTGCAGTCTCGCAGCCCCGCGGTGCTTCAGTCCTAGTTTATTTTTACCTTCCTCATCGCAGAAATTAATTTGACAGGCTTTCAAACTTTCTCAGAAAAGCTGAAAAAAAATGACATCAGACAACACGACTTTGGGCCGGTGGAAGAGAATATATTCATGGTATGGGAGACTGTTTCCTCACAGATGTTTATTATTCTACTTTATATGAAAAGCAGCCGGGACCTTTAAACAAATGCTTTCTCTTAAATTCTGTAATTTTTCAAATGTGCTGTGGCCCGGTGGGAGATTCTGTTCTGCGATTGCACAGAGAGCCCAGAAGAGGCCAAGGGAGCGATATGTGGGTGCCTATGCAACATTACCTGATTAATTAATCAACAAATGGCTCGAGTAAGGCATAAAACTCCAAGACGGGGCTGAGCATGCTAATAATAGTACGCCTGCTATCTATCACCAGGGCAGGTGACAGCTTCCCTCGCCTCACTTCAAGGACTTTCATTAACTTCCTGAGGAAAATCCACCTGCCTCTTTTTCCTCTTTCAATTAATTTTTTTCTGCCTTTTCCGACCCCTCTGACCCCCTCATAGAAAAAAAAAAAAACATGGACCTGTGGGGGGGGACAAACTTTAGCCTTCAACTTTTTCCCCGTGATCAACATCAATACATTGAGGGATTTGTCATAGTATATTGGCGGATTAGAGTGAGCGGGACCGTGGGCGTGCAGCAGCTCCCATAAGAAAGGCCATTCTTCCATCACCGGTGGCCTGAGAAGGACGGCCCACATCAAAGCGGAGGCAGAGTACCGGGACGATACTACCAGAGCTATTCGAAGGCTATCGAGACCCTTGCTGGTTCACAACACGGCTCTGCCCTTCACTTGCCTGAGCCCGGCCAGTGGGGAGCGTACTGGAACACGGGATTAGCTACTGGACCACCGCGGACGCACAAACCCCAGTGAACAATTTCGACCCTCTACATTTTCTCAGCAGGAACATACTGTATCTCTGGTGCCAGTGTGTATGAAAGCTGCAAACTGTATTGACTTTCATACCTGTCTCTGGAAGATAAGTGTCTCATTTGTGGAACGAAGGGAATCCAATAAACAGTGAGGTAAGGATTTGGAGTTAATCAGTGTCGGGGAGACGGAGAGGAAACTTAAGCCATGTTTGTAAAACTCTTGAGCCGGTATTGGCACCTTGGCATTAATCAGGGCTGGCATCATGATAGTAATATTGAGAGTGAGGTTGATGAGGCTTGATAATAAGATATTGATTGGCAGCCGTAGCTCATGGGTAGAATGACAATGGAGTAACTACAGTACCTTGCAGTTTGGGAAAGAGAACTTTATTGGGCCTAAATGTCTCAACAGTTTCTTTGCACTGCAGTTTAATCACAACCTTTTATTAGTACATATTAATATACATTTTTTACCATTTGAAATGTAACGTTGTTCTTGCGTGGGGAACAGTAGATTAACAGAATACTCTAAAAGCTAGCTTTTCTTCCCAAAACAATTGATAGCGGATTTTTATAAATGAAGACAATACTCAGCTTTGTAAACCAGCTGGACCTCACGTCTCCATTAAAGCCACGTCCACAAGATATGCCATTTACATCCTCATAAAGATGCGGTCATATTTTTCTGCCACACTCCACCAGACCGGAGCTCTGTTTAATGATCCGAGCCCAAGCATCTATCTCACTGTGGCGGACAGCAGGTGAGAGTGATGAATACACAAATGATGCAGAAGGTCCGTCAGGAGACAAAAAAGGATGGAGGGGAGAGATGCAGATCGCCTAACCCACCTGTCACCGGTAGAAAGGCCTTCAGTTCATAAAACACAAGCACAAACAGCTGAGTAAGATGCAGATTGGATCGGGAGATGCGGGGAATATTTACGACCTTTAGGGCTGCGTGTAAAGCTCGAGCCGCTCGGCGCTATTCATCATCGCTTGGCTCCCACAACGTGTGATTGGCCATCAAACCTCATTTGGGTGGTGTGTAATCTAACATGCGTCAGTCATAAATATGCTATATTATTAATGTTATGACTGCCGCTGACGCGATGAAGCACATTGAAGTGTTCAATCAAAAGTGTCATCAATCTCGTCAAATCAAACGTTTTCAAACAGTCGCACAGCTTCCTGAGGAGCAGGCTTTGTTGTCTGTGTCTGCTATTACTATAAAAGAAGTCAGTAAATAGGTACTCCATTCAATATGATACATCCTCATATATCACAGGATACAGAAGGGTTTATACCACGAGCAGTTGAGGCCTCATACATCATCTTTATCGATTTACAGGGTAATAATACTTCAAAGCTGCAGCACAACAGGGGAGGGAAAAAAAGAGACAGCATTTCTAAAGAGGGAGGAAAAGTAAATTATGCAAAGCCTCAAAGCCATTTTGATTGTCACAATCACTTAATCTGGGGAGTATATTTGAAAGAAGCTAATCTGTTTTGACATCTTCTGTGGGGAATGTGTAGTTTGCTCACAAGAAGTGGACTTTCTGGGGACAAATGACAGCAGGAATTGCTCCGACTAAAACGCCTGTTTTCTTTTCAAAGTGAATGCAGGGGGATGTGACAGGGTACCAAGTTCAACATCACATACGAGGTGTTAAATTAGTCAAATCTGCAAATGGAGCAGGTGAGCCGAAAATAAAGAGTGTCTGCATCTATCAATTTGAGTAAGTGATGAGGAGATAATTTCAAGGGCAGACAGAGAGAGTCATTAATGTTTCTGCTCGGCCAACCTGAAAGTTAATCCAAATCTCCCAGGGCCAAGTCCCCCCACATCTGAGCCTACATCCCCCGAAACTGCATTTGTCGCAGTCGGGAAGAAAATAAATAACTATGCCTCCACCCACTGCGTTTCGTAGGGAAAAATCTATAAAGCAGCATCAAAATATATATTCTTTTAAATCTCTGAGAGAAGAAACAAGAGACGTCATTATTTTTGTATTGATGGCAGAAAGTTGAGCCGAGCACACAAAACAACAAACGTTTTTCTGTCTTCTCCTATCCCTGTCCAAAACTAGGGCGTGTCAATATGTAGCAGAGGATGCTTTCTACGCACAGCCTCCCTGACGGAGGCATGTCATGTGAACAGGGCCTTGTTAGGGAGGCGAGGCTCTTGGATTGGTCTGTCCTCCCTCGCTAAGTGTTGGTGCAGCTGTGACACTCTACCTGTGGTGAGACACACGGATGGATATTGTTTTAAAGAAATATTAAAAAGAAAAAAAATCCAATAACACCGTCAGTAAAAAGAAAAATGGAGACAGAGGTTTAGTTCTTTTTTTGTTCCCAAGGAATCACACTGTGACCCGGCGATCGTTAGCAGACATTAAGGGGGCATTCATTAACGTCGCGTGGCCCCGGCGCAATGTCTCTGCCACTGGTTCCCAGGGACAGCGACCCCACGGGGGTATGGGAGGATGTTCCTCTGCCACTCATCCAGCCTCCAGCCACCGGCAGCCGATTATCTCTCTCCCCGCGGAACTCATTATCCGCCACCTTCAATGTCAGTCAGCGCTTCCTCCGCTCAGCCAGACTCATCTCTAACCCAGACTCTACAGTGTGATGCATCCTCGGTGAAACATTTCTACCTAAAGAGTTTAAAGAAGACTGCAACCCTGAGATTCATCAATGGATGTGTCAGATAAAGTGGCTCCCCAGTGGCTCCACACCATCGTTCATGATATAGATGCGCTTTCAAAATAACACAACCCTTAAAGCAGTCTCACAGTCCACTGCCTCGAACAGGTCGCAGTGAGATATAGCGTCTCAGCGTCGTCACCTCATTGGACAAGGGCCGACGCACAGTGAACCAATCGCTTTCCTCCTGAGGGAAAGAGAGGGGGTGGGGGCTACTGTTGATTGGCTGCCGCTACGGAGGGAAGCGGGGCCTAATTCCTCCAGCAATGTTGTGAAAACAGTAGGGGAGATGGTACAGGAGGCGGGGAGAATGGGAGTCAAGATGATTCGTGCCCCCCCTCCCCCTTCATAGAGGCATGACATACATTTATTCATGACATCATGCCCGGGCCCCAGTAGGGGACAGCGCCACGGGCGAGACGGAGGTTAAAATGATTCTCACCAGATACTCCTACGCCTAAAAGGGTCTCCCAGCTGAGCGAAGACGACAGCGTCACGTCGAAGGATGTTCCGTTTCAGTGACCCGCTACGCGGTCATACCAAAAATAATGAAAAAGAAAAACTGTTTACAGGTATATGAATTGCATGCCATGCCGGATCATTGTATTTAAATGACAGTGTTTTTCTCAACCCATCTCTCCCTGTTTACCATAAAGAGGTTATTGTATGGAAATGAAGATTTTCCGGCAGCAATACAGATGCATGGAAATTCATGCTATTCCGCTCTTATAGAGAACAGTTCCCACCCTAAAATGTATTTATTTTCCTGCCGCTTCGGACCAGTTATTTTCTGCAAACTCTCTGTCAGTCAGGTCTCCGGTTTATTTCCCCTCTTTTTGGAATCTCTCTTCCTTGTAAACTCTGTTCTTCTTTCAAGTCTTTTATTAAGTCTGTTTGTGTGCACTGGACTGATCAACAACTACATTCCACCGCCGATGTAGCTGTTAGGAGACTAACACAGCCTCACCACCGGCAACCGAAAGGGATGGGAGGAGGAAGAAGACGTTTACACCTAAATAAATGCATGTGTGCTTAGACCGGTCAGTGGCAGAGTGCTGCAGGGCTATTTCTGGGTGGCATCCCATCCCACGGATATTATATTGTTCTTTCATCATGTTTGTTTGTGCCATTACGTGTGAATGTGTGTGTGTGTGTGTGTGTGTGTGTGTGTAGAGGAGGGTATGATTCCAGCAACAGAGTTAATCCACTCTTATTAACAAATGTTCTCTCATGAATACAGAGCTACACCGCACCGATGGTAGAGGATGTTCTCTGCTTTCTAACCAACGACTATCAGTATCAAAGCGGCGGTTGAACTGAATAAGTGCATATGTGTGTGGGAAAGAGTCTACAACTAAAGAGTTCTTGCATGTGTGTGGATTTGTGCAATTGTAAGCTGAAGAAGAAAAAAAAACTGCATTGATCTATTTTTCTCCCAATGCCAATTATTCATATTTAAGCATAGCAGGTACACACAAGCATCAGTGTGTGTGTGTGTGTGTGTGTGTGTGTGTGTGTGTGTGTGTGCGTGTATATGCGTGGTTGCATATCAAGGGACAGCTTGGCTTTTCCATATTTCAAACAGCCTGCAATACAAAGAACGAGGCCCAGCCCGACATGATTGCCTTTAATGTTTCACATAAATCACTGAGTTATGTGTGTGTGTGTGTGTGTGTGTGTGTGTGTGTGTGTGTGTGTGTGTGTGTCTGTGAGAGGAGGGGTGTTGTTCCACACGCTCAGAGGAACATTTCAGATCCCTGACACCCCTGATTAAAGCCTCTCATTACAACACAAATAAACAGTCCAAACGTATTCATACATCCATTTGTTAAAGTGTATGAGAGAAGTGAAGAAGGAGTTTCTAAAGGGGCAATTTGCATAGAAACACTTGAAGAGCTCGGAAAAGGAATTCCGGTGTTGTGGTAGGCTTTGTGTGTGTGTGTGTGCGTGCATTTGTGCATTTGTGTGTGTTTGCATTCTGATCAAGCCAAATCATCCTGTGTTATTTGAACTTATGACTTCCTTATAATCACAATCATCCCACACACTTTCTCCCCCCCCACTTTATGTACAAACAAACCCATTATGACTGAGCCACGACCTTTGCATGGTCACACATGCTCTCACATGCTCATATGCACACATACAAATGTGGCTAATACCTAACTAAAGCAGGCCACACACACCACTGGAGGACTGGGAATGAATGGAGCAGAGGGGGCAGTGCTGTGGTTTCTCTGTGGAAGAGGTGGCTCAGGCTGTGACCTAGATACAGTGTGGCACACTGCATTTCTAATGGGACATTGTTGATCACTGCCACTCGCTATACATGCCTCAAACACACACAAAAAACACATTCAGCATCAACACAGCATCCAAAGTCTGTTCAACTACATTAATAATGACATCCACAGTACAAGTGCCACAGCCAGAAAAAAAAGAAGTATTTTGGAAAAAAATACCACGGATGTGCAGAAACTCAGGTGGTGTATTATATAGAGCTGCTTTTTCTTCATCAAAGTTAAACCCGGCAGGACGCGTCCTGTCGGTGAGGGTAACTATATCTTGATGATTGTCGTGATGCAACATTACGTCATGAATTCAATTGCCATTTGTCTCTTTTGTTTTGATAACCCTTGACTTATGGCAGTTATTTTCAAACTCATTTACATGCTGATGAGTCTGAAGACGGATGTGTTTTGCGACGCTCAGGGGTCCCGATTCCCAGAGCGCTCACCTAAAGGACAGGCGCGGGGAGAAGAGAGGCAGCTTTTCTGTCTCGTAAACGTCAGACTTTGAAATACAGGCGTGGACGCACAGCGGCCCACTGATCCGTGATATACATCCATCCCAGCGTTCACAGGGAGACGAGAGAGGTCTTTCTGTCAATGCCACAATGAATCTCCAGGGCCGCTGGGATGGAGGAGGGAAGACGGGAGAGGGAAGAGGGCGGATATGTGGAAAGAGAGAGGGAGGGAGTGACAGTAATTGTGAGTAAAGTGAGGATGAAAGAGAATAGGAACCTCGATGGATTCTCGGGGATAGTGATAGATAACAAGCAGGTTAAATAGATAACCTCAGACACTCCTCTTCAGGCCTACTGTTGGACCAAACTGCTGGTTCTCCAAAGCAAAAAAATACAGTTAAAGAACAACAACAACAGAACCGTCAGTGTGTCAAATTAAACATGCTGCGTGCAGCATTCTTCAAGTCATGACATCATCTATAAAACCTCAGCACAATTACTGTACACAAATGAGACAGCAAGATCAATAAGATCCTTTGCAGCCTTAACCCACCTCCGTATTACATTTCACACTGCTGTACCAATTTAAAGCACAAAGCCGACTGGGAGGGGGCGGGATTTTGGAACAGATCGCTCACCGAATTAAACAGATGTGCAGAAAGGGGAAGTGCATCCTCGCGCAGAGAGGCTTATGGGAAATGGGCTATAGGAGACGTTGAGTTATATTCAAGAGTAAATATTAGCAACTTATTTCAGACACAAACAGCAATATGGCAATTCAGCAAAATTACAGATTGCATTCAATGTCTAACAAAAATAATTCTCACATCCGTAACATGTATGTTTGACAATTGTGTATGATTATGGTACAGGTAGGGTTAGAAAACCACAGCTTTTTGTATTTAGCCTGTTATGAACCTTAATAAACAACCAGACTTGTTTATTGTATCGACAAAAGGAAATATCATTCAACCTTTATCTGCTGTTGTGGACTGCTCCTTCCATTAACACACACACACTCCTCCCCATCCACCCTGTTCCTAACAAGCGGGCACACCTTGGTATGGAAGTGAGAGGACAATCACAATTCCTACATGGCAAATATGAGCGGGAACTAAATCACAATCCAACCATGAAAAGAGTCTCCATTTCTCTGATATGCTCACCAAAGACAGGAGAGGAAGATCAGGGTGGGAGAGGGAGAGATAAATAAAGAGAGTGAGAGAGAGAGAGAGAGAGAGAGAGAAAGAGAGATGTAGAAAAAATGAAATAGACAATTTCAATTCACATGCTGAACACATGTCGAGACGCTTAATTGGTTGGCGTTGATAGAAATCACAAGTGTAATTCAACATCGATTGATATTACCTTTGTAATTCAAAAGCAATGTTCCATGTTTTATCTCACTTGCATTGACTGTGATTGTTTCTCTCCTACTACCCATCCTCTCACTCGCATGTTCAGGTGTGTGCACACACATCAGCAGGTGGGAAGTCAGCGGATGGGAAAGGTCATTTCAGCCACAGGCCTGTATTTCATTACATGCTAAGCCTGGTGGACGGCTGAGCGGACTAGCAATGAGTCGTACTGTAGCCGTCAGCCCGCCTCATTTGCATAGCACATAGGGGGAAATAAATAGCTTCTCCCATGTGCATTTCTCACCTCTGTCTCTGTAATATCAAACATGCTTTGCATCTCTAATTCAACTTTTTTTCCTCTCCTCAGACCAAAACATACATTAAATATGGTATATTAGCGATACATTTGTACTATTTAGAAAATCAAAATGCGATTGCGCCGCTTTCAGATCTTTGAGTCTAATGTTTCTCATTATTTTCAAATCCGCCTCTCCTCTGAGAGTCGACTCACATTTCTGTTTCTGATTGATCAAAGCCATCCGGGCCATATTGCGAGGAGAAAAAACTAAAACAACCAACAACATCAAAGTGAAATTACATCTCTCAAACAACGTGTGAAAAATGAATATCAGACGGAGCGGGGAGCAAGTAAAAAAACATCCGGCGGTTTCTCTCTGGAACATGGCGTGCGGTGAAAGGAGCGACGGTGAGTGAGGGCAAGGAGAGGAGAGGAAGGAGGACGTCTACAAAGTAAGACGCGGCGATAGGGAGAAAGAGAAGAGGATCTTGGGTTTCCGTCGGTGGGTCTGGGTGTGCGGTTCCACCGGGGTTGGGTCATTAGCAGTCCCGGGCCTGGTACAGTACGGAGGGGTGCACTACTGCACTTAATTTGAGCTCTTTAATAACACCGTTATGAATTCAGTCATGTTTGCAGCTCTCTGCCCGAGACGCAGCGTGAGAGACATCGGTGTATCTTATTTCAGGCCGACAAGATTTCTGATTCAATTAACTCCATCGTGCAGCACCACCTCTTCTCTCACACACACATGCACACACACACACACACACACACACACACACACACACACACACACACACACACACACACACACACACACACACACACACACACACACAGCCTGCCTACTTCTCCACATGCTTCAAGGTCTATCTCGGAGCACTGCGTGATCATTCTAAACCTAATTACTCCAGGGCTGTCTGATGGAGGCCCAGTGCTGCCCAATCCCATTTGCATCGAGTGGCCAAAAGCAGAGGAAATGCGGCCAGACAGACCCCCCCCCCCCCCCCCCCCCCAATGCCTGAAAGGGCCGTCTCTTATTCTCTCGTGGTGGCTGACGTCGCAGAGCATCCCCCCCCATCCCCGTGATCCCATCACTCTGCTTCTCCCCTTACGTCTAAACGCTTCACCCCCGCCAGAAATTGACAGTAACATCAAGTTTTTCTTTTCCACCCCAAACAAGTAGCTGGGCTTGCCTTAACCTGGTGCACAGACGCGTTTTGTTGTTTGACTGTTTTCATCTCCCGTCAGTACGCTCTGTGACAGCCAAGCTAATCTTCTCAGTGGGGGCCTTAGTTGTTTGTTGTTTGAACCCCGCTGAGCCTCTTTGGTACATGATTGGCATGAGAGTAATGGGATGGAGTTTGGAGTCCCCACCTCACAAAAATGACCCATTTAAAATCCTGGCGTCTTGCAGCAGCTATGAAGACGTGGTGGGGGAATTGAAAAAGATGACCCCCTCTGGGTGTAGTGTCCTCCGCGGCATGGTCTTTATTTTCGCTGTGTAGGCCTTTGAAGGTGATATTGAAGTATAAGTTTGCACTTGGCGTAGCTGCAAAAAGCTGCCGAAGTTCACCACCGAGTTCTCTCTGTGAAATATTCATCTATGATGGCGAAAATTTGTGGTTTAAAGGTAGGTCAAAGGTCAGCCTACGCAGTATTGACGTGTCCCCAGAGCTAGAAGTCACTTTGTTTTTTCATGTAATTACAGTATCCTTTCCTCCTTCTCTCTTATCCTTTCCTCCATCCTAGTCAGTCTCATGGCAAGCTCTGGCCTGATGCTGTCGTGTTCCTGCCTTCACTCTCCTGGCACACACACTATGATGAGTGGGGCAGAGCAAAAGAAGAACAATTATCATTTTCTCTCAGATTACGTTCAGCAGATGTCAGGGCCCACATGTGGAGGCAGCTAATTGCCGTCTTCAAATCAACTGTGGCATAATACTACGAATATATGCTAGTGTTGCATGTGTGTCTGTGTGTCTATTTGTGTGTTTGTGTGTGTTGATCCATCAGGCACGCCTTGGGTCACTGTGTGTGTATAAGACAAAGCCATGCTAATGCATGTGTCATGTCGACGTACTGATGATCAAGTCGGCTCACCCGCCATCAGCTGTTCACACCCAGAAACAGACAGAAACACACACACACAAACACACTCGTGCCAACCCCTGTACTCCATTGCTCCCAGCGTGCTTCCACACTGCCTAAGAATAATAAAGATGGAAGGGCAGAAAGCATCGCCAACTGCCTTCCCTTTTCATATCCCTCTCTCTATGTCTCTATCTCTCTCTCTCTCTCTCCCGTGTTGCCTTGAGTGCGGCTGCATCTGGAGGGAGGATCAGACAGATGAGATCCCCGAGGTGATGCTGGGTTGGTGGGTGAGGAGAGAAGGGAGTAGGGGGTGCACGGCTGCGGATGGCTCGGCATGAGGCTTGCCACTTATCGGAGTGGTGTGGAGGGTGGGAGTCAGGGCACGAGCGGGGGGTAAGGGTAACTGTTCGTGTGTGTGCGGGTGAGGGTAATGCCAGAGTCCATTAACACATCTTTTCATCTGTACACACATGCGATCGTGCAATGCGCACGTGTATGCAAATTGAAATGATTCTCACTCACACACACACACACACACACACACACACACACAATACACAATCGCCTGAGGTCCCTGATCCTCCCTACAGGCAGGCAGTAGCCCGATGCCGTGACTGCCGCTGTGAAAAAATCCCTTCTCCTTTCATTCCTCCGTTGGCTTTCCTTTTCATCCTCCCCTCCCACTCTCCCTTGGTGCCCCAGTTCACTCCAGTGCACACGCTTCCTTTCCTTCCACCCTCACCCAATGCCCCCCCACCTCTCTGGCCCCTCGTTCCCCGTCTATGCTGACTTGTCTCCTTCATGCTACTGTACCTTTCCATACAGTTTGATGCGTTTCCTCTTGTTCTTGTTAAGAACATATTCACACACTCATACTTTTTTTTTTACATCCATATAAAATTATTAAAAAATATACAGAAGGTGGGCTTCAAACATGTCACAGTCTAATTACCCCATTCAAATATACATTTCCACTTTCGCTCAACACTCGACTCCATAATACATGATTCAGGGTGTGTATTCACACACACGCTACGCGGTCACACACACACACACACACACACACACACACACATAAATACATCAAGCGATGTCGATGGGGCTTTGATGGAGGAGGTCAGTCAGTCACAGAGTAGATAAACAACACCTCATTAGGCATGTTGGAAGGGAGCCTTGCAGTCCGGGCCGGGATGACATTGTCTGCTAGTCTGCTGAAACGGCCCAGGGCAAGGCTTCTGACATATAAACAAACCTGATAGGATCATAAAGTAAAGATCACATGGCGTCTACGAGAGAGGACATGAATAATCACATGTAATGGTTTGGGTCGTGGGGGGGGGGGGGGAGACACAATGCGCTCCCCGATACAATACGAGATGCAGACATGGACGCAGTGATACGTGCATGCAACACACATCGTTAAAACAACTACACAAGGCAGTTTTTTTTATCCTATGCATGCATGCACATTGAAATCCATTCATGTGATCATAAGCTATTCATTATTGGGCGGTACCCTATGTCTCTATACCAGGCGTTCTGCCTTCCTACAAGCAGGACAGTAGGAATGCAGAGATGCAGTGGACCTGGGCCTCTATAGTTTGCGTTGGGCTTTAAGGGAGTTCATTTTCTTTCCATCGCATACTTGTGCACTTTCCGTCATTCTTGCACTCACAGTATTTATCTCACAGTCCCCCCCTCCCCCTCCCCCCCATCCCCCCGGCCCCACCCCATCCTCCCTCTCACTCTCCTTATATTAGGCCATCCTCGTTTCCCCTGGCACTAATGTTAATGCACTCCCAATCAGGCTGTCCATTAAGCAGACGTACACAGCCTTCATAAGGCCGTCCAAAGGCCTGCATGCAAATGAGCCCAAATTGCAGTGCGCTGCAAGCTCCTTGAAATCTTCTTATTGGGAGAACGTGAGTGTGAGAGACGACGGGGGGAAAAAGCCTGTCCGTCCGTTTTATGCAAATGTCTACCACGGAGACAAGTATTTCCACGGATTAACCCAATCAGGATGCCTTTTTGATGCTTTGAGGCAATGATGAGACACTGGCATGTGCAACTTGCCAAAGTCTCTCTGTGACTCAACACAAGTTACTGTCAGCCAAAGCATTTTTTTTTTTAGGAAAAACTTCTCAATTCTGAAATCCCTGTCAAAACACTAAAAGTGCGAAACGCAACAGATCTTTCACTTTTATTTCCCTCTCCTCCCTATTGACCGCGAGGCATTTCACATCACATGTGTGCTCTTTGTTATTGTATCAAGTGAGATGCATTCATTCTCACCTCAGCTCCTTGCCATCTCTAACTTTCTAAACCTGAACGGTAAAGCGTAGATGTGTGGGTGTGAGAGCTGGCACAGCTTTTAGGGTGTTTGAGGTATCGACAAGGAGGAGGAGGAGCGGCGCGAAGGAGAGACAAAGCTGTGTGCCAGAGTGCTACGTCGGTTCAAAAGCTTCCTTTTTGCATTCAGGGGGCACCGGGGCCTGGCTTTAAATGCATGGAGCAGGGTGATGGGGGGGGGGGGGGGGGAGTCAGCGAGGCCCGCTGCGTGCCAACTCTTAAGTGGCTGTGGCACTCAAAGATAATGAAGAATGATGACGAGGCCGAGGAGGGCACGACGAGGGGGCCCGTGTGCACAGCTCAGATCACCCGGCAGCCACCGATCGGGCCGAGCGCTGATTGCATGTCACAGTATCAAACCTGTGGTTTCAAATCTACACTTTCCCAACCCAGCACACCTCTGTGTGTGTGTGTGTGTGTGTGTGTGTTTGTGTGTGTGTGTGTGTGTGTGAGAATCATTTCAATTTGCATACATTTGTTTCTCCACACCCATGTGCTCATATGTTGCCACAACGAGGTTTACACCACGGGATGCTGGAAAAAGTAAAAGAGTGAAACATAAAATAAGAGAAGATAAGTTCCCTGCATTTCTCAGTCGTGACCTTGAAACGCACATGTCGTCTTTATTGTTCATTACCGTGCAGCGCTACGCTAACTAATCCCATTAAACTAATCCACATGAAAACAACTCACAGCACTATAACTGCACGCACCGCCTCCACCGCTAATGTATATGCCATATCCAAATAGTCACGGAATAGTAATAATTAATGTGACTCCCCCATATGATTTCTTCGTGACAGAGACACTGAATGGATACCCGCGGGATGTTTATTTTCATCCACAGTCGCTTTGCACATGTCTCATGCTATTGTCTATTAATGGTCCAGAGTCACGATACACAGGGTGAAGAGGTTTTTCTTTTTGTTATAGTCCTCAACGGCGGTGGAATTATTCTCCAAGGCGGGAGTAAAAAACAACCACGAAACCTTCCGGCAGAGGATCACAATTTGCCTCCAACTTCCTGGAGTATGAGGGGTATTAATGCAACCGACAGCTGGCAATCATTGATATAAAATCTTTTTTGGCGTTGTTGTAAATGATGAATATGTGAAGGATGCTGGCGTCACCCTGCCCCCTCTTATGGACTCCCGAGGTCGTCCGCCCTCTAAAATCTTGCAAGCGCATGATGAGACCAGCCAGGAAAACCAGCCAGGGGCAACAATTCAAACCTGCAGTTGATTTTATCATCTACATAGGTTTTTTATCCCCTGAACAGTAGCGCCTGAACGGGCCCTGCGCATCGTATGCTGGTTAACAAAATGCACGGCGTGTTTAGATAGCAGGAGGGCGCGTGCGGGATTATAAATAAAACATGTAGCACTTATTAAAAATAATCTGGCTCAAAAGTGCCAGAGGGCCCTGGAGGTCGATAACTCCCTCACCCTGCTATCCCTTCCCTCCACCTCACAGGGTTCAAGGAGAGGGGTCCCTGATTAGCACTCGCAACTTCCAGAGAATGCATTCACATTCGTAGGGATCCAGCGGTGAGCCCGATTTAAATAAAGCAGATAGTGTTTGGCTCTCGGGGCGACGCGGGGGAGGGTGTCGGATGTTGAGCTCTGAACTCGTTCCTACCTGAACATCTCGCCCAGGCCCTTCAGCACGCCTTTCTTGGCTTTGCTCTTGTCCTTG
The DNA here is from genome assembly GCA_036178185.1 of Liparis tanakae. Taxonomy (NCBI): domain Eukaryota; kingdom Metazoa; phylum Chordata; class Actinopteri; order Perciformes; family Liparidae; genus Liparis; species Liparis tanakae. Next base: position 9,707,015 of record CM070096.1, on the reverse strand, counting down.
TCCCTCTCTTTGTCCCTTTCGGCTTTCTTCTTCTCCTTTCCCCCAGCCCGGTCCCGATCTCTCTCCCTGTCATCTTTGGAGGGGGTGCCGTTCAGCCCGGGCTCCGCAGTGAGGTCACCGCTGGTGGACATTGACTCGCGGCCCGATCTGGAACTTCCCTCGGTGTCCTCGTCCACTGGAGAGAGGAGATAAGCGAGATGAGAGGGTGTTTAATATAGATATGGAGAGGGAGCAGCAGGGATATAAAGAGGAATCAAATAGATCAAACCAGACACTTTAACTATAACTTATACTTACAACTTTTTTTTTTTTGGGGGGGGGGGGGGGGTAGCGGGTTCTAAAGCATCACTTCTTTCATCAGATAAACTATTTAAGGAAAAGCTGTGTCCCTCAAGGTTGAAGAAAACACACATGCCTCATTACAGCAGAATATATTTACATTTTTCAGCCTTTGATATTTCAGTTGAAAATGTTTATACCCAGCCGAACGCCTCCAGTTATTAAATATGTGTACATTTCACACAGCTCACAAGAGAATGCTCTTTTTCGCCACTTTTTTTCGACACATTTCATGAAAGGATGATGGAAACTGTGACGATCGTCGTGTGAATCTGGTTCTTAATTCACGTCTCAACTAATTTAAATCCAGACATCAAATTGAAACCAAACTCCTTAGGTGATGCAGAGTTTGATTAAACCCAAAGTTTCCATCACATTTAATCAGAACTGATGTGCCAAATGTAATTAATCCGTCAGTAATTATACATTTAAATAATCTTGAAAATGGCTCCCAGGGATCTTAATTGCAAATGTGGTGTACATCGCAGTCGTCGTAGCTCCTGTCTATACATTATCTCAAACTCGGGGGGCGTGAGGTAGATGCCCTTCAGATTACAATTTATTACAGTCTTGTGAGTCATCGTCTAAGTTGTGCCTTTGATGGAAGAGGGAAGAGAAGTTATCACGAGGAAAGAAAAGGGAGGGACCATGATCCATTTAAGATAGAGGGGATGATGAGACAGGAGGGTGGAGCAGCTGGATTCACATTGTATGGGACAGTTGAGTTTGTTTCTCTCTTCTGTGGAGTTATCAGCCGAACAAGACACTGTATAGCTGTAGCTGCTCAGTTATACAATGAATTGGTTGCATGCAGCCCCTCCCTTCCTTTTCTCAGGTTCAGCGTATCACTTGTATCACTCCATCGGCCGCCTGCTTATCATTCACTTAACCAGCTGTGAGTTGTATCCGTCTATATAGTGAGATTAGCAGGAGTGCTAATGCTGCTACTGCTTAATGATACCAAGCTGCAGATAACATGCTAAACATTGTAATCCAGACTGTCCCACGGGGCAGCTGCCATGTGTGCTACTGAGTGTGGATGTAGTACTGCTATACAGACTACTACTACTCAGTAGTAGTACTGTGATGAAGTCACTGTGACTTCACCCTCTGGACCGCTGTTTTAAAGACCGGAGCTTTGGGGCTTCTTGGCTAACGTCCTTTAGCTTTTTGGCCAACGCAGAAGGGACACCAGAAGGTGGTGATAAGTACAACCCAACGCAGACTCAGACATTTTTGATGGTCCAAAATGTTTCAGTTAATTTTCCTGAAATAAAAACACACTGAAGGGGTATGACGTGGTTGAGACCAGATAACATAGCCTTTTTGATGGTCTATTCAACTCTAAATAGGTTCATTTTCTGCACTTTTCCTAAACAGAAGATTTTTGCTCAGCAGAGCATATTTTTCTTTTTAATTTCTTCAAACGATGCAACACATAGTAGCATGACTTGTCCCAGCGGGATATCTTGTGAGGACACATTTTCTTTAGGTGATGCTACGTTCTTATTTTATGTAAATAAAAGTCTGGGAGCAGACGAAGGCAACGGCTTATCTGTCAACTTTGACTACTAACCTCAATGACGAGCATAGACTGCCTTGCTTTTATCTAAATTGAAAAACAGAGTCATTTGAATATCATGGGGAAGAATGCAATCCACGGCCGGGAAAATCGCTTGCTTTCCCCATTTTTCTTTGCCGAGATAAGACTGTATTTAGTGCCTTGCCGACAGAGCTTATGAGAACAAAGCGTTTCAGGCAAATAATTCCCTCTTTTTCAAATGTCCCCGCAGCTATTTTAATGGAATCCTTTAATGGTGAATGGAAATTTATATCTGGTGATTACTCTTGCTGTGTTGCAGTGTTATTACCTGTCGCCTAACGTAAGACGGCTGTCTCTCGATCCCCATGTCTTTTTGTCATCAGACACCAAGCGAGGATGGATATATTCACACAAACGGAAAGTGGCATGTCTATCCTTACTAATGTTGTCTTTATAGTTTAGAAGAAAGAATAGTAATACTGGTTTCAATCCCAGTCAGGTGCACGGGATAACTAATATCAGGAATCCTGCCAAAGTTATACAGTCATGTGCCAACACTAGTTGGCAGAGGCTGAAGTAAAGACATGCATTTCATTTATTATCTTTGTGAATGCAATTTTGTGACATTGAGATATTAAGTGTAAATTGGATAGGATAGCAGCAAGAATTATGTGGGTAAACAGCAGAATTTCCCCCTCGCGTGCACTCTTGTTTTAACAACATGGCAATACACTTTACAAGACCGAACGCTCCAGGGAAAACATGCTGCCTCAGATTCTGACAATTCCCCTAAACATGAACTATGTGAATAATAATGAGCGTGTAACCTGGACGCTTATTGCAGCTGATGTGCATTATGACACACACACATACCAACACACGCACACACACTAACACACACACACACAAACATCAACATATACACACACACACACACACACACACACACACACATTTCTCCAGCAAAAGGGGTTTCTGAAGCTATTTTACTTGGGGGTGAATCCTGCCGTTCTGAAAAAGGCTCCGGGAGGCATTATTGCGTTGGCCTACATTACACTGGCTGAATTTCTTTGTACTGATCTTCTAATATCCTCTATTGTTCATTTCATAATGACACACATTATTCCGGACAAAAAGAGAATATTCTGCATGAGCAACTCGTGTCCCAACACTCACATGTCTCGGCGCTGTTCTCCTCTTCTGCCGCTGTGACGGCAGTTTTCTCGTATGATTTGTCGATTGCAGCCCGGAAGCTCTCATTGCAGCCGCGGCCTCTGGCGATCTGCGAGAGCGCCCTTTTAGCGGTGCTCTTGCCGTTCAGTGTCACCTCGGCAACGGCCGTCTGGAGGCTTTCAAGGGAGCTGGACTTTTCCATGCCCAACGATGGTCCGAGGATTTTTTTTCCGACACCTGTGGGGAGAGGAAGTGGCGTCAGTAAGACCGGCACTCATAGCATGCGACGCTAACTCCATCAAAAGGCCACCTAAAGCCACTACCTCATTGCTCATAGCTCATTGCGTGTCGATGAATCATTCACGTATTGCTAGTTCCATATGGGAAGATGTTATGCAGCCCAAAAAGTGTGAGACGGGCAATTAACAGGAGAAACAAAGGATGTAATTTTCTGCTCAGTGGAGTGTGTGGAATGAGAACAGAGTATTATATCTTCACTAAGACATTTACCCCATTGAGAATTATAATTCAAGTTTTTCCTTGTATCTGCACAGTTAAATGACATTGCTAAAACATAACACATATAAATTGGGGGCCAATATCAAAGACAGCAATGAACCGCCGCACCACATCGATCACAGTGTTATACCAAACTATAAGAAGTTCACAAAACGTTTAGAGAGAGTCCAAAGGTGCTCCTCTCAATGCTCTTTCTTCCTCTTTTAGTCTCTCTGAGAGTACAACAGGAAGAAGAGGCCTTTAGATTAAGCATATCTAGATCCATTCTTTTCCAAGACCATTCTCTTGTGTTCGCCAGCCCATCTTAGCACAAACAATATATCTCAAAGTTGCAATCCTCTGTGTTTAGATGTTAGGTAACAGCACACAGTGAGGCCAGAACAAGGCTCAGCTATCGACCTTATGTTGATTCGCCTGGTGAGAGACATTAGTTAACACAAACCGCCTGCAGAACAGAGCTATACATACATGACACCTTTCCAACTCATTGCTATCATAGTAACTGCACAGAGCAACACAACACACACAACAGCATGAACGTGAACATGCATGGACAGAAAAGTGCTTCACGACACACGAACAGTGGCAATCACTTTGTTTAGTCCACTTCAGAATGAACATGTAAATTGTATACATGATACAAATGAGGGTCTCTTATGGCTCAAAATGTGTTTTCAAAGGAGCTAATGGAAGTAGCTCTCATATATCACACTTACAAGACTCAGTATCTTCTCAAAAGGACAGACGTGGAGCTGGTTGATATATTGTAGACCAGCTGTGTGGAAAGCAAAGTGAATGCTGAACAATCAACCTCTTCAACACTGTTGCCAGGCCCCGGACTGCCTGTAATTATTCTTCCCGTTCTTGCAAGGGTTTTGGTTTAGTGTATGTGAGTTGAGCGCGGTGCAGTTATTGGTATTTCATTTAGTCAAGGAGCATCTGTCGCTTCCCCCGGTACTCTTAGCTTACATTAGTAAACAAGCAGCCTAGTGGATTTTCTGTCCCCTTTATTCTGCCTCGACTCATCGCACGGCTGTCGAACGTAACAAGATGGATTTCTGAGTTTGTGCAGGTGAGGCCCGTACACGTCTGCAGAGGAGACTATGAGTAATAATGGATAAACTGTTGATTCAATTACTTCAGCAGCCTCGATGACTCTGAGGGCGCAGGACATGCCGTTGGACAGTCTGGACAGAGCCACACTGCATCTTTACGACTCCCTATGGGCCAGAGACCATCCGCACGCAGCGACTGAGTGCTGCTGTCTCCTCTGTGGCGTTGTGTGCTGTAAATAAACGTCTCCTGCAGCTCTTCCTGTTGGGTTTTCCTTGCAAACTTTGCTAAAAGGTCTCGTCTATAGAACACACATGCAGACAACAGGTATATATGTTTGCATGTGAGTGGGACCCTTGCAGTGCCGCTTTTAATGGCAGAAATGACAAATTTCAACAGACATTCAGGCACCACGATCCACTCTCTGCTCTGAACGAAAATGTGCACCAGTACGTAGGATCATTTACTACCCTACTACTAGCAAAGCTATAAGCACATTGACACAACCCCATGACATGCACACACATGTGCTACATGTAAGCTACCATCAACAAGATCTGCCGCGTGTTTAAAGTGTCCGAAATGAAGCGTGACCCACTGCGGCCGGACGTCACAGTGGATCTTTGGATGGACGGATGCAAAGCCAAACACGGATTAGTCAAAAAAAACAAACCTCCATCATTCAAAGAAAACACTTTGTGACCATTGTTTGGACAACTTCCCTCTGAAATACATTTGTTTTTAGAGTATGAGAGTTGGAGGCAGGATGAGAGGAAACGTGGCTGTGTAGATGCACAAAGGTTGCGAAAGCTATCGGGTGTGAATGAGTTAAGGGTTTAAGAAGGAAGTGGGTAGAATAGCAGCAGCGTGCACAAATTCATATAAGCTGCTACGGTTATCACAGTTTCACCAGGGGCAGCGTGTCTCTTGTGTTGGCCGAATCCCCTCGCTATTCTGCTCTTGATCCTTTGACCAAGCAAACCGGCAGCAGCTCTCTCGTAATTAGCCGCTTATCTGAGTTTCAAACTCACAGCATCGAGGCAGCTCCTTGCAGAGGATGTGTGTTGGGAAGGGCAGAGATTGATTTCTTATTTCAATCATCTTCTCATTTTAAGGAAAGTGAAAGTTTTAAATGCTACTTCGAGGATTTTCAGGGTCAAAAGATCCCTCTTTATGCTACGTTTGCTAGCAGTGCACCCTTGCTGAGAGTGAGAGTGCTTCTCTATCCTCTGTGGTGGCCAAAGATCTGGTGGCAAATAAGTCCGATGGGCTAAAAGGTCAGCTGTTAGCCGGTGGTGTTGGGTTTCCAGACTGGTAAACGTAAAGTTATGGCTTTAACGCACCATTTTCCTTCCCTTTTTGTTGATGTTAATAGAATTGCCAAATCCCAAGAGAACCTGGACTCAATCCTGAAAGTGCAATTCGAAATAAATGAACACCAATCCTATAATGCCACATACCATTTAGTGGGAAGAGCCTTCAGGCTGCGTTGGACAGTAAAATTAAACTGTACTGTGTGCAACAAATATCTGGGGCGTTAAAAGCTGTGGACAAGAGGATTCCTTTAACTGCTTAGTTCCTCTGAAGAGGAGGGCCAGTTGTGATTACTTTGACACATTTGAATGCCAGGAGAGCATGAATAGCTCTGCAAGACCTGACAAATGCAAGTACAAATCATGTAATTCACTTGTTCAGAAGGGTGAATCTCATCATGCGAAGGACAAGAAAACACATTACGAGGAAACGGAGGCGCAGATACAGGGTAGCAGGAAAATGCAGTAATGTTTCATACTTTTTGGATAAACTTAATCAACCCAGCACAAACGCCATGTAGATTTCAGGTTGTTGGAAGCTTACGCGTAAAGCCCGCCAACAATGGACACGCAGAAACCAGGGTGCAGGTGTGACACAATGGGATTGTAAGTTCGAGCCGTATAGGATGCAACAGTTCAAGGGAACACAAATGACATCTGCTGTAAATGGGGAATAATCCTCCGACTCGGTATTCCGCGCGACGATCCGCATCGCCATTGTTTCTAGTCGGCGTGGCGAACGACTGAGAGCAGCGGAGAGACAAAGAGAACGGGCGCGCGAGGCAAAGAGAGGGAGTTTGCCCACAGACCCCGGCTGCCTCCAACCTGCCTTTGTTTTCAGCAGAAGCAGTCGCGGCTCTCCTGGGAGAGTTTGACGGACAGCTCTCTGTATGCCAGTCTATTATGTGATTCCTATCACACAACAGAAGCCTCGGTGCTCTGCTCCTCATCTCCCTCTTATTCAGAGGGATGAAAATACATATTCCCCCTTTGCATGCAGACACAAGTTTGTCACTCCCCGCACGTCCAGAGGACAAATGAAAATCATCAAAATGAAATACACAAAAAAGAAAAGACAATCAAACCAAATAGGGGGAGAGTGCACCTGCAATTTTTGTCACTGCAGACGTGCTGTGTTCCTTCGCCAGATTAAGGGCAAGGACAGTTAATTGGAGAAGATCCATTGCCATTAAGCGTTAAAGGGGAGGTATGGCAAACTCCATGAATAAATCAGCAGTGGCTATTACAGGAACAGGAGCCCATAGTATAATTAGAGCAGCTAAAACTATGTTCCCCAGCCATTATTCACCACGGGCTCTTGCATGTAAAGATCTGTGTACAGACAGGGGCTCCATTACACATAATTTATTCAGAGAGCCAGGGCTTTAAGCATGGCGGTAAAAGGGTAATTATGTTAAAAATAGCCTCCAAGGTGGTCGGGGGGAAGGCCATGTCCAGGTATCCTAGTGGAAGTGAGGCGTCCCTGGGTCGAACCGGCTCCTATTTCTCTGGCAGTTCTGGATCATTAGCACCGACAGAGGACGTCCTCTGTCCGCCGTGTCACACAGAAATCACCATTACCCGGACTGGCTAATATCTTAATCAAGGATGCTGGATACCGTCCTGTGATTGTGCCGTTCTATCAACCCAATACAATCATGTATTTAAACCTGGTCATCACTCTCCACTTGAACTCGTTCAATTATCTCAGCTATTAATATGCAGAAGATGTTAACCGCCATGGCAAGCCAGGCAACCCGATGGGATCTGCGACCGACGAGGCTGGAGAACGCTGAGCTTCAAATGCGGGTCTCTCTTTTACCTTTTACCGATCGGTGAGGCTCTATTACCGTACTCTCTTGATATGTTTCCTGAACAAAAACACATGTTATATTTCTGCATTAATGTAACGTCACATACCTGGTATGGTATACCACGCATGATATCTATTTTTCAAAAACACCCTCACGTGACCCAGTATTCAGGTGTTAATGTCATGGAGCAAATGCACTCCAACATGCTCCGACAGGAGTTCAGACTATGATGGATCAATTGCAGGCGAGCTGATGAAGCCAACTGGCAGTGGATCTCTGCATTGCAAATGACACTTCATTGCCTGGCTCCCTTCAGCCCTCCACAACTCCTGGATTAATGAGTGTTTTCTTCAATCATTTGCGCTATGGAACGAGCACAATGGCACAGGTTCCCACATTAGTTGCCAAGTCTCTATTCAACGCAATGCAACTCCCCTCTCGGCGATATGAAAAACCTCTTTAGATCATGCAGCAATTACCTCAAGCAACTCTCTCCTCCATATGCATCGAAAGGTGCCAGCCGCATAACGGCTCATAATGGCTGGTTATGAGCTGGTTATGGAGAAAGTGCCGGGTGGCGCTTCCAATCTCTATGATTGACCCGTAGTGGCAGCTGAACCGCTGTGTGGTCCATTGTAACACTGGTGAAAGTATCGAGGTGGTGAGTGCTATCTGTCTATTGAGCACGTTCCAAACAGAACGTGCAGGACAGACACTTAAAAGTTTGGGAATAGCGATGCGAGTCAAACAGGATATTAGACTGGGTGCAAGGGCCTGTCAATCATGAGGATTATGAGGAAAAAGTGGCCAGCATGTGCGAATGCATTTCTGCCAGTCGGGGCAGCTCAAGTCTCTTACTTCCCTTTCTTCCCTCACTCCATCTTGTTCCCCCATCTAAATGGGTTTGAACCGTGCGGTGACTGACCAGTTTAGCCCATTTCAACAATGATGGGCTTCAAAGTCATGAAATCCATCTCCTGGAACGCGATTAAAAGGAGGGACTAAAGTGCCTAGTGACAGAACCAAATGGGAGTCAGTAGGGGATACCGTTGTTGAGTTGTGAACCATTTAGTCAGGGTAGCTTTGAATGCACAGCTTCATTTAAGTGTTAATAGAAAGGCGATAGGTATGCTTACACCTCGTACTACAGCTACCTTCTGAGGACAAACCTCTATGTCCAGCAGTGCGCCAATGAAAAGGTATCAGGATAAATACTGGCACTGTATTCTTCGGCTCATTTAATTTACAACTCTATTATACATTACCCATAAGCCCCTTTTCATTGTGTGCCTTTGATGTAATGATTTCATTAAAATAATCAACATACTGTAGCAGTGTGCACCTTTCCAATAAACGCAACACACGTGACACCAGATACTCACCCGTTTACAATGTGTAGCTTTAATTTCAAACAAAGACACTAGAGCCTGCATGTATTGACTGAAGCATTTCTCCTTCGGGAACTCGTGTCAGCTGCTGGAGTTATTACATGTGAGGAACAAGTTGGTTGTTTCCCTGCACCATTTGAACGCGGTGTTATTTACACTGATGGATTACGATTTCATATTGGCATGGATTTCTGTCAGCAGGATCTTCCACAAATTCAATTGGGCTCCACAAGAAGTGGAGGGGAATATGATTTGGAATTACATCTACCGGTAATAAGACACACACCGATCTTGAGAACTAAGACATAGTAGAACAATAAAAGAGATACGTAACGAGTGAGGCCTCGTCTTATGAGCCGATAAACTTGTCATTTCTGTAATAAAAAAATAAAAATTTCGCCAGAAATAATCAAATTGACAAATAAATATTGATGCCACTTTGGAACAATTAAGAAGCTTTTTTTGGATAAACTCATTGATAAAATGTGCATTTGCAATGATGATGAGAGCGCCATCGTGGAGCGATCTCAGCATCCCGTCCATTCTACTCGCCTCCTGCGCTCAGTTATATCCAATTATATGCAATCCTCCACACAAAGAACATATTGAAAAATCTGTTTATGCTCAGCTGGCTCAGTGAAACTCATCCAATGGCAAACTACTGTCGTTCTCCTCAGCGGCTTTCCTACGCTGGAAGTTTGTGTTGTCCGGGTTCACTTTGCAGAAAAGTTTTACGGGGTGGACAACTAGGGCTACTGCAGGGAAGGTGGAACCCGCAGAGCTGAGTGCACTGGCCCGAACATTCACCGTCCTGTGGGAGAGTCAGAGTTTTTCACATGTCTCTGGGCTCCGTGTGGAATGGAGTTGGCGGTTATCTGTAATGATGAGCCAGTGATGCGAGAGAAGGCAGCGTCTGCTTCTGTCTCAGTTGGAGACTCTGGACTCACACCGTCTTCTTCCTTCTTCCACAGTACGTGTAATCAAGGGTGTGCATCATTAGACGGTCACTAAAGAGGCCAATTCCTTCTCTCTATTGTGTTTTACCCGCGCTCCACTGGACACAGGGCCATGGGAGACGGAGGTGAAAAGAGGGGAGGTGGTGGCTGGACAGGACTGTAAGAATTGTGTGTTTTTGAAAGCGTCTCCATTTCCCCAGCATTGTGCCCTTACTGAGACAGCCGGGGAGAGAAATTGAGAAGTATTGAGTGCTTTAGAAGTCACAGTTTACAGTAAGATCTATTCCATTATCTCTCTAAGATGTCAACGAAGGAATGGCCCAACAATCATAGAAGTTTTACTGTAAACAAACCCACCTTTTAGATAGACCTACTTGACCCAAGCTCTTTATTGTAAACATCCATCACAGGCCGACTTTCTTGTTCAGTTTTGACCCAGCGTACATGCCATACTTCTACAATGTTCACATGGATTTAGAGATTGCAAACAACATTTCAGGTGCATTATTTTTGGGTTTTGTCCTCTGAACAAAGTGGCTTTGATAATCCTGCTAAAGTGCTTCCTCGTTGACAACCTGCCTGATCTCCTGACTGCTTGTATTTTTGGCCTCATTGAACTTAATGATTACTTTTGTGAATACAAAGTTATTGTAAACAATAAAAGTGATGTCAAAGACTATGGAAATATTACATTATAATTAACTGGAATTTGGTATTTAAATATTTTGGAAGATGTACAGTATCTGCCAAAGGGCGCCTACAATTTGATTTCTCTCTCTCTCTCTCTCTCTCTCTCTCTCTCTCTCTCTCTCTCTAGCCCTTTCATGACTGTATGCTAAAAGGTAAAAAGGTAGCTTTTCAAAGATTAGTCAATCTGCCAACCAGCACCTCTAAAGTTCACTAGAAAAACACATTGTATCTTATTTGTACCAAAACCAATATGTAAGAACAACAAACTATTTCTTGGAAAGGAATCATTTGCTAGGCAACGAGCGGCGAATGAGTGTCTGATAAGAAGTCTGGTAAAGTAACTAAAACAACATTTGTGTATTAAGAAAGCGAAAAGACTCATTTCTTGAAATGAAGAACTGTTCCTTCAATCACACACTCTTGATGTGGAAAGCATAACGACGTATTTACCCATATCCATGCTCTTGGACTTGCGCGTCTTGACGATGTCCAGCTCAGCCGCATTTTCAAACTGCTTGGTGCGTTTTTCCGACATGCTCTGGCGGCCAAAGCCCTCCCTCTGGAACGAGTCGTCGGGGTCGGCGTTGGCGTCTGGGCTCAGCGAGCTGCAGTTGATGAGGGAGAAAGGAAGTATTATGATGTTGCCATGAGACATGGCACATGCGGGGTCAGTCCAAAAGCATACCCAATAATACGATGAATATCCAATTCAATATATATTCTATTATCGTCTACTTCAATGAGCAGTTCTATTTCTCGTGGCTATCTTTATAATACGACTGTGAGATAAAATCAACCTATTCAAATTCATACACCCCCAAATCTCAGCCCAAAACACACCTTCGCTATCACACAATGACCATCAACATTCAATATTCTCACACGCACGCATTCACCGCCACTTTCCTTCATTTCAATGACTTTTCTAATTTAGGCCACCTCTGCTGGGTTGGATGAGGGCGTGTTACCATTGGGTAGAAGAGGCCTGGCTAGGACGTGCGATACCTCAGTGAAGTGAGGCTGCTCTGGGGTCACGGCGACTTAATAAACCGCCTTCCTCCTATATGTCTGGAGCAGAAGCCCACCATAGTGCGCTCCTTTTGAGATCCTCTATCTCTGTCTGGATCATAATTGAAAAGGGGGGAGTGGGGAAAAGAGGTTAGGCGAGGGGTACCACTGGCATTTGCATGCAGAAGAGTGCCTTCACAATTAAGGTGAGCACATCCTGCCATGTGAGAGGAGACAGAGATGCAGGTCTGATGGAGTCTAAAAAATGTTCTCTGCATGAGAGGACACTGTCACTGTTTCTTTTGTCCTGTTGATGATCGTACATTATAACCATTAAAGGGTGTTGTAGCTCTAGAGGAGGCTGACATGTCTTCAGCTTTACATTAGACATGTCCTCCAATTAAAATCATCTCTCCTGTGTTTGAGAATGAGATGGAAGTGAACAAGTGCAGTAGTCGGGAGGAACGTGTTTCGTGGTGTATCCTCTCGGAGCAGGTGCTCCTTCAAAAAACTTTTATTATTTGTAATCTCACATAGCAGCGACTGCAGACCCGCTTGCACTAGTTTGCATGTAAACAAATCTTATTTTGGTTGTCAGCCCCATTTAACAAAAGGGCCGCTTCACGTGTCACCGCAGTGCCGCCGTCAACGTGTCACTTTGCTGTCGCCCATACCTGACAATTTCCACTAAGATCAGAGTGCCTCACAGGACCCACTGAGGATGACACAGGAAGAGCGTTAGGTGGAGCAGGAAGAGAGGAACGACAGCACAGATGTATTATTCATTTATTCATCATTCCTAGCCCACACCTTTTTTTTTAAACAACCTGCCCTCTTTTTTGTGTGCAAATGTCATCTGCCAGAGCCGGTGCGGGAGAGAAAGGACTTATTTTCAGCCCGAGTTTGAATTTCATTCACACGGGCCAGAGTTATTTTTATTTTTGCAACTGAACACCCAAAGAACATGGACATGGACAGAGTGAAAGGACAGCATGTGGGATCTAGTACGGCATCGTGCCACACAGGAACAGAAAGTTAGTGGGTATGTCGAGAGGAATGACGAACACAAGCAAGTCGGGATGGACCAGAATCCAGCTTGTCGTGGCAAAATGAAGCGGTGAGAATCGGTGGGTTGGAGTTCAGCGGTGGTGCACCTTCACTCAGTAGGGCACGCAGAGCAATGACTAAAGGCCCGGGTCGGATCCAGCTGTGGACACGTAGCTGGTGCTTTGAGCAGGAGGTACCTGCAGTCTGAGCTTTCGCTCAGGTCTCCGCCACAGGGCCTATAACTGTCTGGAGGGGGCAGTGACCTTCTACAGCCCTGTTTCCCACCCTTTCAAACCAATGCCCCATTATATCCAAGCCAGTGCTACTTGCGAGGCCACGTACTCTTGTCACAGGTTGCAGGCGTCTTTGAACTGAATTAGATATTGGACTATTCGGTTCAAATTGAAAAGCAGCACAATAAAAGCCAGCAAATAAGTGTGCGATTTGATATACTAAAGGAATGGCAGGCCTACTATTAATCTACTAGTCTACTTAAAGCTGACACACAAAGACTCACAGCTACTACAGTCCATTAATAGAACGGTACTCAATTACAGTTCTGGTATTCACTTTCTACTGGCTATTCATTTCCCCACAAGAAATGCCCCATGTAATGAGATACTGCCTCCTAAGTCTCTTTGCTCTGTTTCAAATGCTTCTTAAGATCAAACACTGGTTGAGAGAAAGGCCAAGTGAAAGGAACTAGAGTCTATGAAGGTTGGATCCATAAGGGATTTGGATTGTAGTGAATTGCCCACTTAGGTCACACACACTCTAAACATTATGCTGGACGGATGGAAATGAGGAATAGCTTGACCAAATGTCCGCTTCCCAGACAAGTTAAATAATCACCAGAGTGGCATAGATTCTCCCTCGGACCATCCGTCCCTTCCACGCCTCTGGCCTATGTGGAATAGAGGTCCCAATCCATTTTTATAATACATTCCCCCATCCCTCTTTCTTTTCGCAGCATTTAAAAGCAATTCCCATCATTCCGAGCAGATGCTCACGGCCCTCCTCCTCACTCACCGTCCTCCCATCATCTAAAATTAACTAGCGCTGAGAATTGCTCACAGGCAAATCCACAGCTTTAACTTGCATCTCACATCAACTTGTTCCTGTCTCGGTCTCTCTTCGCAGGAAGTTAAATGTGTCTGACTGCACTTCACCCTTGTTGCTAAGTGGTGTGCTAAAAGCCGTCTAGTGACGTATGTCTTTTTTTCTTCTACTCACAATCCTTCTTAGCCTCATTTAAAAAACAACCCAAAAGAGTTAAGTCTAGAGGTGGCTTATTCTTAGAAAAGTGTGTGTGTGTGTGTGTGTGTGTGTGTGTGTGTGTGCGTGGGGGTGGGGGGATAGACTGAAATGAAGTAGTCCTCCTGAGGTTTGGAGGAGGCCAACACAGCTGACTGCATGGATGCGTAGCTGGACCAGGGAGCTTGCAGCTGCCTTCAATCATGGCTGTCCAGGCCTGCATGAGAAGTCAGGGCAGAGGTCTGTCCTGCTGGCATGTTGCGTCTGAAACCCATTTGACTTAAACCTGGGTATAAAGGCCGTACAATACAATGGACTCCATTAGTGGAGGAGCAGCCGGTGCTCTTGATTTGCTGAAATCTCCTTCTTAGTTGTGATGAAATTGCAGAGAGAGAGAGAGACGGAGAACACGGTCAATTAAGACCTCTTTGTCCGTCGGCCGACTCCTGTGTCAACCTCCTCATTCATTCCGTGTGCGCGGACGCTTTAATTGAGTTTTGCTGCGCTGACTTCTTCTCTGTGAACGGAAGAGCAACAACCAAGCACCGGGCTGAGAACGTGTTGTGGTGTGTGTGGCAACAGTGTGTGTGTGTGTGTGTGTGTGTGTGTGTGTGTGTGTGTGTGTGTGTGCACTCGGCTTCAGCAAATGCGCTGGTACACCACACCACTGTCCCCCCCCCCCAACACACACACACACACACACACACATTCATTCATTGGTGAGTGCAGAAATAAAAAGCATGTGTGACATGCTTGGAGCAATGGCGTACTACTGAGACGTGGTAAATATTCATAAAGCAAGAGGAAACCATTAGCACATAAGGAAAAACAATACTTTCTATGCATGTGTGTTTGTGTGTGTGTGTGTGTGTGTGTGTGTGAGAGAGAGTGTGTGTGTACTACCACGTTGTTAAAGTCACTACCCCAAAAAAAACTTAAATGGACATGTGAGATTAGTCAAATGGTTTGTGTATGTGTGTGTGTGTGTGCGAGTGTGCATGTACAACCGGGCTGTTTGCATTTATATATGTAGTTATGTTAATAGCTTGATGTGAAAAACATGTGCTTAATAGAGCACTTGTGATTCTTAGTTACATCACTGTTGATGGAGACTATTAGGGAGTCAACTAAAGTAGGCAGTCCGCCTGCGATGTTAGTTTGGAAGTTTGCTTGTTCGTGCCTATGCAGACCTTTTCCACTTTATATGTTAATTTTTGAAATTGTTTACCAGCCAATGTGTATCCAAACACTCGTGAGACTGAGGCGTCTGTGCGGCGGCATTTGTGCGGGGATGGGCGTGTATGTTTGTCTGGGGTCCTTTTCCATCACGGCTGGTTGGCTGACTGTGTCAGGGCTGCCCGGGAAATAATGTTTCCACCTGTGACACAGTCTACCTTTCTCTCTCGTTCTCTCCATCACGCTGTATCGCTGTCCACTTCTCCTCCTCTCACCTCAATGAGAATCAACACCGATACTCCACTCTGTCCCCAACATCCGGATATATATATATATATATATATATATATATATATATATATATATATATATATATATATCCCTCATGTTACCTTAAAACTCCCTAACATATTTTACCCTTGGGGTCAATTTGACCCCAGCAATTAAAAACTCCAGAAAATTATTATAATTAATATTGTTTTAGTGTCAGGTATCCAATTGACCCCAAAGGTAATAGGAGGATATATATATATATATATATATATATATATATATATATATATATATATATATATAAAAACAGCTTCTTCCCTCTGGCTGTCACCCTGATGAACAGTTGATCAGACTCTCCATCTGCACTATCTGCACTTTTTTAACTACTGCCTTTAATGTCTTTTTGAATCTTTTTTATATTTATCTAGTTTAATGTATATTGTGTATGTATGAGAGAGCAAAGTGGAACCGGAGACAAATTCCATGTATGTGAAAACTTTCATGGCCATTAAAGCTGATTCTGATTCTGATTCTGATTCTGATTCTGATTCTGATTCTGATATGTGTGGAGGAATATGGTATTTGATATCAAGGAAAGGGTGTGATGACTTTGCATCAATAGTCTTGCAGCCTTTGAAGGTTATTTTATGACAATAACATTTGTAATTGTTGGCAGCAGAGAGTAGATATGGGGGATATAGAGAGAATGTGTATGACATGCAACAAAGTGGGACGTTCCAAAGATGTGTTATGCCCCGTGAACACTCAAAGGCGCTTCAAGCTTTGTAAAATCAAAAGATAATTAGTATTCAGCGTTAGCTCCATGATTTATTCATTGGTAAACTTAAAAACCTGCAG
This sequence comes from Liparis tanakae, assembly GCA_036178185.1. Taxonomy (NCBI): domain Eukaryota; kingdom Metazoa; phylum Chordata; class Actinopteri; order Perciformes; family Liparidae; genus Liparis; species Liparis tanakae. The sequence goes on along the minus strand of CM070096.1, from coordinate 9,690,611 downwards.
ACAGAAACAAAAGGGCTTCCATTAGACAAAAGATAATAGTCATATGATCAAGTCATACAGAAAATTATGCTTTGTATTATTCATATCACAAAGGGCTATTATCTGCTTTTAACTATACGCATCCTTCCCTCCAGGAGGTGGTATGCAGGGCAGCGAAGACAACAGAGCTCGGTGCGGTCATAGCAGCCTGTGCACCGCGGGCTAGCCGGTCGTCGTTAGTTGCTGGGTGCCAGAGCCGCTGGGTAACACGTCCTAAACTTCAGAGCGGTGGGCGTGCTGCGGACGCCCCAAGCTGTTCTCTTTAGTCGGCTGCACTCTCACCTCCACCTTGCATTAGTTAGACGGCGTGTTCTCCAGACACAGAGAGCCACTGGAGTTGAAAGAGCCTGTGTGCTTACGGCTCAGCACATGAAAGGGGGAGCCGTGAAAGCTGCATCCCACCCTGCTGGCCCGAGAAAAACAACAGGGATATTATTTGATGTTTTCTGAACAATTTGGCATAAGAATAAGTTATTTATCTTGACTAGATGGCCTGTGTTCAAGGCAGAAGCCGCTCGACATAACTGGCCACAGACACACAAATGAATGAATGGCACAAAAATGACGACGTGGCAGATTTATTAAATTGTCCAAAACCAATTCAAAAACATGAAAAATGGTATAAAGGGACAAGCTAGGCTGCATGCTATTATAAAAACACCCACAGGTGCACTTGTACATACTTGACAGATTCTACACAGCTGGATCAAGTTTCTTCACTTATTTGGATTCTATAATTCCTGCTGCTGGAATATAATTTCTGCTAGTGATAGATTTAACTATACGTAGTAAGTTCTAAACATTTATACGTGCGTACGCGTAACCAGGGTGGCGCCCTCCAGTGGACGTACATTCCTGTGCACATGCGGCCTCCTCCGGCGACGCATTCTCAGAACAGTGAAGCTGGAACAGCGTTTTAATTCGTACTAATTATTCTACAGCAATGTTTACAATACCACAGCTAGAAGCTTCCGAACTGCTTAGTCATTATGTGGGAAAACTGTAAATGTGTGTTCACACAGCGATGTGTAATTACATGCACTTCCCAGTCTTGTATTAAGTTATAGCACATTGCAATCACAGGAAACAGGGCGAACAAAGTGCCTTGGAAAGTTATTAACGCAGCCGAATGTTGCATTTGAATGACTAATACAGAGGTCATAGAAGTGGTAGGCTTATCACGCTTGTATTCACTAGTATAGTTGGACTTGTTGTGAGTTTACAACAAGTAGAATACCAAAGTATGAGGAGGCAGAGAGGCTCTGTTGTTGGGAGGAGACACATTCTCAATTCTCAAAGAGCCACATCTTCAAAGGAAGCCTTTGCTTCAGCACTTTTAAGGGGTTGACGCTCTTGAAAACTTCTCCTGAGCAAGGAACTTTGTGTTTGGATGTTGCAAGGAAGCCAAGAAAATACTTTTGAGAGCCTTGCTTCTCAAGGACAACATTGATATCACCTCTGCGAGGATTAGATAATCCACAGGGGGATTCTTATTACCGGGTAATATCCATCCAGGCATCTCAATGTGCACTCAAACATGTGTACGGTCTTTTTAAAATAAACTTCTGTCTTCACGGGACCAACTCAGTTATAAATTGAAATAGATCGTAAAATACTAAGTTAGGGTTCGGGAAAGATTGATGTTCGGATTCAAATACCTACGATAGGTACTCAAGTTATGAGACAAATACATCAGCGTTGACTTCTTGTTTCACACGAGGAACGAACAGAGCTCTCCCGGCTATGAGAAAGTTGATTGTTGGACACATCTACTTCTTTACCTAGTTTGTGATTATGTGGATGTAGTTTGCAGGATGTAGTTTGTAGTTTGCAGGATGTAGTTTGTAGTTTGCAGCTCCAGAGTGAAAAGACGTGGACTGGGAACCCATTAAGAAGTGAACAGACATGCTGTGTGCCTGCACCTTCTCAACTCTTTGGATGAGAAACAGGTGGAGACGAGAAACATTCCTCCCTGCATCTCAGAGGAAGCAGCTTGCATTAGGAGCTGCCATGATTACACACTAAATTGTGATTCTGACACTGGTCCACATTCCATTCCTGAGAGCAAAAAGCTTTCATCGTCTTCCTTGTCCAGATTGTTCCGCACCCAGCCCTGATATCAGCCAGTGCGTGCTATCTGGTTTACTGTAAATCATTTAGACGTGGTTCTTCCTGTTTGGCTTTGGATTCAAACTAATGAAGGAGGAGGCGGACGGCGCACAGGGAATCACCGAGGCGGGTCAGGACCCGACGCTTAAGCCAGCTCCGAGCAGACATGCAAACCAATAACTTACAATCTTTATTTACCCAAAGTAACCTGACGGAAGACACATGCTGGTTTTCATCACCACCCCGAGTCACACGCCCTTTAATACGCCGCACATCCTGGCCTGAACCGATGCGACCGCAGTCTTCTACGTCTGGCCGACGACGGTCCCAAGGGATTTACCACCGGCTCTGATCCGAAGCAGCCACCCCCTTTTCACTAAGCGCTACGCACTCAAGTATTAATAAAACAATCCTTCATACAGCAATAACTAATACAAATGTGGATATTTGTACATCAGCATTTTAACAGAGAGCATGGGGTTGTAATGTTCATAGCCTATTTTATGATTGTTTGAGGCCCGTAAAGCTGACCCAACAGCGGTGCATTACAGCACCTGTGAAAGAAAGCTAAACACAATAAAACACGAACCAACAGGACCGTGTGTGTACGTGTACACAGAACACACATCCATTAGATATTGGCTAGGGATGTCAAGAAAAAGAAGAAAACAAAAAAAAGTAGGTCAATGTATGTGTCTCGTGTGAGATGGGATTTGTGCCTCCAGGACAAACATTTATCTCGGGGGCATTAGTTAGCGCACCGACACGCGGGCTATCATTCACTGGAGAGGACGAAGCAGAGGGAAAATATTACTAGAGGAGAGATAAGAATGTAATTCCACAAAACTCTACGAGAGAGAGGTGCGTAGATTGTAAAAGAATGGGCTATTTAATTGATTTTTGTTTACATTATTTCTTATCTCCCTCATTATAACTACTACCAGATGCTAAAATGACCTTTTGATTGAGTAAAGTAAGCCAGGATTAAATTAATTTGACAAGCCAACTGGCTCGCGGCTCTTTAAACACAAAGTCACAGAGAGCGCTGGTACTGTAGAGAAGAAATTACTAAAGGGAAGAGAGAAAAAAACTAGAACGACAAGAGAGAGAGTGAGTCTGAATTTAAATTATTTTACACGCCGTGCAGACACTTTGTGATTTGTGTATGCACTGAAGATGTATAGCTGTGGCCTTGGCAAGGCACCTCCCATGAGGGAGGAACGCTGCATAATACTGGAGGCCAGAGGTGAGACTTTCACAGCTCCGCACAATACATATTCAATACGTAGCGTGCCCCGGCTGAACTGTTGCAAGAGCTTAATTAAAAAAAGTAACAGTTCCAATGCGTTGGAGTCGGAATGACCCACATCCCCTACTGGCTCAGTGTGCCTGTTAACGCTGTGTGTGCGTGTGTGTGTGTGTGTGTGTGTGTGTGTGTGTGTGTGCATGTATGTGTGTGGTGGGATGTTTGGGGCACTTGAAGAAAATGAGAAACAGTAAGAATCAATCCGAATAAGGATACACACTTTGAGCGTTTAAGCAGCTGTGAGCATTTGAGTGAAATAGAATGTGTGCGTGTGACTATGAGGACATTAATTATTCACAATAACCCAAGGCATTAGTATATAGCACATTTATGCCGTGCTTGCACACACACCATGAACATGTGTGCATGTATATATGTGTGTATATGTGTGTGTAAGTGTGTGTGTCTATGTGCGAGCCTGCGTGTGTAAATGGAGTGTGACGAAGTTTGAGTGCGGTTCAGCCATATGCTGTGGAATTAATCCACTATGACAAACCTCTGACGTCGCATGAACAACAACAATGCTGAGCAAATCTACCCATTCATAATAAATGAGAAGGAGAGAGAGAGAGAGAGAGAGAGAGAGAGAGAATCATAAAAAAGAATGACAATCTTCATTAAATATACAAATAATTCACTATGAATAGCAAAAGGCTAATAACCTTCATCAAGTGAGAAAGCCGTCCCTGGCTTTGTTAATCAGCCGAGCTGGAGGACATGATTGTAAGTCTTATTGTTACGTTCCCTGTACCTGTGCACTGCAATCATACAGGCAATGAGTCATTATAGTGAGTGGTTTTAGCTTAAGGGTAAACAGCTGTAACTTCCTGCATCTTGCGTCTGTATGCCTCTACGAAACAGAATATCTGTGCGATGAACGGTCACAAGAGGGGTTTCAATCTAATCATAGCTCTCCCCATTAGTTGCAAGTCGAAGTGTCCATGAGCAAGGCACTGATCCCCCACTTGCTTCCCGGGCGCATCACTGCAGCCCACTGCTCCTTAATAACTAAGGAGGGGTTAAATGCAGAGAATACATTTTGGTGCATGTGTACCTGTACTCTGTACAATGACAATAGACTGAACCCAATCCAACAGCTAAATAGAGGGCGGGCTTAGACTGTAGCACAACATGAAGTTGATTGGCGAATGGATGTCATGATACCATTGGTTGGATTTGGTCAGTGCAAGATTACATAAGCACACGTGATATTTATTTTGACAGGGAAAATATTGTTTGTCTTTTTTTATGAGTAAATAGGTTCCCAATACGACCGGGGATATGTTTTTAAAAGGGTTAAAGAGACATTCCTCATTTTCTCTTGAATACTTAAAAAGAGAAAGAGAGCACTGATGTGCTGCAGTCTTGTCTTGGTCTGTAAAGGTTTCTCTGTTAGCCGCTCCTGTCACTAAAGAGACTTAGTTCTCTGAAGGATCGCATTTTATCACGAGGCTAATCCAGTCGGGCTGCAGTCTGTGGACTGTAGTGGGATGCTGAACTCCCACAGGGGGGGGGGGGGAGAGGTGGATGTGCTGTATGACTTTCTTGACTCAGTCGGACTGCTGCTAGGTCATCCATTATTTAACACACACACACACACACACAGGCTTTTCCTTGTGCAGTACACATACACTCTCACCTTACAATGCACATTTTGCCAAAAGTTACTTGACAAAGTCACTTTTATTCATTTTGCATCCCTGATGTGTTTCCAATAACACACTTAGGATTTGATATGAACATGTTATTTCCTGCTTCATTCAGGCAAATAGTCACACCATGGAACAACTTTAGGCAATAACTTCCGATAACTCAAAATGTATTCAAATAAATTCATGTAAAATCCCATATTCGTATTATTTTTCACCAACGCCTGCAGAAAATGTAATCAAGATATCTGATACCCTCCCCAATCAGTGACAGGCCTTTAATGAGCAACAGGAACCCCCGCGTATAAACAAACACACACACACACACACACACACACACACACACACACACACACACATATATATAGTAAGCTAACCTAAACCTCCTGGAACTGAAAAATACAGCCAGCTTGAGTCCTCACAGGGCCTTTCTGAAGTCCACTCAGTCATAAATCGTTCATCCGGACCTCCCCTGCAAAGTATAAAAACGCGCTGCTCACCATTCGTTGGGACTGGCCAGCTCGTGGACCCAGTTCACCGGGTCCTCTCCCACAAAGCCCATGTCCTCCTGGGAACTGGAGGACGATTGGTCGGAGAGATGGGCGGGAAGCAGAGGCGGCCTATCATCTTCGATCATTACAATGTCGTCCTGAGGCATGTTCACCGTCGGAGAGAGCCGGAAGTTACCTGAGAGAGAGGGAAGGAGAGGAGATTGGTTTCCTCACAATTATACCACAAAACATGGCATCCAGGTTCTTCTATTTTCCTTTATTATTGCAGCCTGATAACAAAAGGGACTGAGAAAATATGCGGTGCAGAAGCAAAGTATGCACAAATAAAAACAAACTCCTCCACCGACATGTTTGTACAAACATCATTTTATCTGACTTTAGTAATTAAAGAGATAATACTGTATGCAGAGATAACTTTAGCCACGATAATTGTATTATGAATTTTTCATATCGGGAGCTGCCTGAGGGACACGGACGTTTCTCTAAAAGGGAAAATAACGATGCTCATGAGGTTCAGCTTTGCAATGCGGCATGCAAACAACGACGCTCTCCCACGAGGCGATATCAGCTACTGCAGACGCATAACGCCGAGAACAGGGACACATTTTACAGAAGAAGTACAAACGTATCATCAATTAATGAAGCAACATAAGTAACGGTTAATGGGGACAGGTTTTTAGTTGTTGTTGTTGTTTTGTTTATTGTTTTATGTAAATATGTATGTGTGTGGATTTATGTATGTATGTGTGTGTATATGTATATGTGTGTGTGTATATATATATATATGTTTGTGTATATACTGTATATATTTATATGGGTATATGTATATGATTCTCTGAATTAAGTTTTCTCGTGAAATCATAGGTTAGGGCACTTATAAGCTTGATAGCTTCAGCCTTGACCCTTTTGGTTAGCCGCTTTCTTCTTTTGTTGTAAAATCTTGATTTTTGTATATTACCGAAATAAACTAAACTAATCTAAAAAATGGACAGCATGGACCCCAAATCCAGACTCGGAATGTCACTGATCTGAATATTGTTATCCATGCTCTCTCCATCCATCTCCAAGGACAAGTATGAGCAGGAGGGGATAGAAGCTGATCAGTATTCCGTCCTGCCTGACCCTCCCTGCTGAGGACTTCTTTGAAATGCTCCTTTGCTGCTCCTCGGGAGTCAAAGTCGATGGGGAGCGCTCTGTCGCGGCTGCGCTCAGCGCCAAGGGCAGGAGAGGGTTGTGCAGCGGCGTGAGCAGTGGCATTACAATACAGACTCCGAGGATCCACGTCCGGATGAGGAGTTCAGACTCCGACCGCACACCTGCCTTCTATTAGACGCCGGTTTTACAGACATGCCGGACTTCCTCTGGCCTTTGCTTTTGTTTCCAATATCGGAGAGCCGTTTTGCAAATTGAATAGCTTAGGAGCGACTGTGCGTAATCACTAGCAGCAGACCGCCATGTTTACCCTGGCAGGATCCCAACGTGGATCTGAGAGGCATTTCATTTCACTGGAGCCCGACCAATGATAAATGCAGCTTGAGGAAGTAAATCTGAGCACCAAACAACGCGGCAGTGAGGTGTTTACGTGTTTCAGGGGGGCTGGGGGGGTATTAGCAAAACAACGATACAAAAACAAAACAGCTGTGTGGGGGATCCCCCCCCCCCCCAAAGAAAAAAAAAAAAACTAAAACAACAAACGGAAAATCAAGCATGAATTATGTGTACCTTAAGTTATTTTTCCAGAATGTCCGGAGTGTTATCAGTGGCACGTGATAAAAGAGATTTATTATACCTCATGTGAATACGCGTTCCATACCAAAGGCATTACATGTAATGCTACAGTGGATACAGACAATATGCTAGGTTATTAGAATTGCCTCGACAAGCCAGATGATTATCATCTTACTCCTATGAAACAACACTTTCCCAAAGCCTGCCCCTGTACAGTTCCTCTGCATGTGTTAATTGATTCTTGTGGAATCCCTTTGTCTCTGGACTGCTCGTCTAAGCAAGTTAAGATGGCTGCCAACACTGTACAGATGAAATTAAGGCCATTTCTCATGTGGGCAGCGTGACAGGGAACCATGGGTAATTGAATTCACCCAGTACTGTAAATCAGCGATGCCGGAGCAATGACAGTGATGGACTCCAGGAAGTCGGTTGGCCTAAGCTTCAGGCCGATCCCGTTCCTAGAAGGCAGACCAATGTGAGGAGTCCGATGGTCGGCTTGAAGCTGTAGTTTGCACTGTTGGCGCTGTGAGCACGGCCAGCGGAGACCCACATGTGGAAGGCTGTTGAGAGCCAATGGCAATGCTCCTAATGCTGTACTATGCACAGGGTTCTTACACATTTTGACCAGTGGATTTCCATGACTTTTCCATGACTTTTCCATGACTTTAAACCAAATTTCCATGACCAAACTAAAATCTCGGTATAAACATGAAAATGTTGCGTATTGAGAGCTATCGCTGGCTTATATTTTGAACGTCTTTCTTCAAAAGATATATTAATTATTTAAAACTTTACGTAAATAAACATGTGATTTTAACAAATTTCGATGACTTTTCCAAAACTTTTATGAAATAAAGTTTTTCCCATGACTTTTCCAGGCCTGGAAATGACCATTTTAAAATTCCTTGACTTATCCAGGTTTTCCATGATCGTACAAACCCTGTATCGACCTCAAGCAAGATACAAAAACAGCCGATCTGGTTTGAACTCCAACCTATCCGTTGCAAACCTTCTCAGCTCTCAGGAAAATCTGCACGTGGCAAAAAAGAAGCATTTACCATCTTCTAAGTGTGTATGTTTGTATAAGTAAAACTGATGTGTTTAAGGTCATCTATATTTTAATGTATATTCTCTGTACAGCATTGATTTGTTTGCCTTATATATAATATTGCTTTCAGTCAGTGTCTCTACTTTGCAGTCAGTTTAGCAAAAGTGCAGCAGTGTCAATCAGAGATGCCCTGTGGTTGTGTGTCCAACGGGGTCATTCTTACACCAGTCTTTACTTTTACCTTGGCTATTGAGTGGACTTACGGTTGCATCAGCCACACTTATAATGTCACTACAAAAGCCACGTAGAAAGAACCAACCGAATCGTAGAAGTATAATGGGACGAGACGTTTAGTTAAAGAAAGCGAAGCTCAGGCGTACTCTGAAAGACAGTTCAGCTCACATTCCCCTTACATTCCCCCATGTCAGCACACCACTTTTGCCAACAGAGGACACCTTTTTAATTAGAAACTCCTCTCACAGCTTAATGAAATATTTCCAGTCAGGACCTCTTGACACCGGTAGCCAGCTCTGCAGATGAAGAGCCGTAAAAGTCATTCCACTTCCCTTCGAAGGACACGTGCGCTCGCACAATGAACGGCGAGGTGGTCAGGTGTAGTTGGGGCCACGTTGATGATTTGAAAGGTGAAAATAATTAGAGAAACTGCAGCACTCGCTTTACTGCAGCTGTCAGCACAACCGGCACGAAGGGAAATCACCGTCCACCGACGGCTCAGCCGAGCACACGACGCCAAAGCGGATTGTATGAACGGAAGAAGAAGGAAAATAACGGTCCGTTTGGTTCCCTGGCTGGAGAGAGGCAGAGAGGGGGGAAATAATCTGGAGCGGAAGAAGACTGTTACACCTCCAGTGGTGTTTTGGCGCATCAAGGTGCTGCTCACTCACTGTTTTAACACCGTTGCCTTTTACCAGCTCCTCACACTGCAAAAAGTCAGCCTAAAAAAACAAGGAAAAAAAGTAATGAAATGAGGGAATATTACTTGAAATAAGCCAAATTATCTGCCAACAGAACAGGAAAATTTGACTTGCCAAGATTTCTTAAAACAAGTGAAATGCTCCAACATTAAAACTGCCTTGTAAGAAGAAATATATTATCTGTCCAAAAACAATCATAGATTGCCTTAATTTGAGATATTTCATCTTACTTAGATTTAAATGTTTGCAGTGCACAGTCGGTGCCGGCGGTCTGGGGAAGCGGTGGGGGGTGGCAGGTGACAGTACCAGCAGAAATAGCTCGCTTACTCACCTCACCAAATCGACAGACAGACACGTGTGCTAGAACTAGGTGGTGACTGAGGCAGTATACAGTTATGGTTATTTATTAATAATAATAATCCATTTATATGCTTACTATGAACTTTTCATACACTCTGTCATATTCATTGAATGTATTTTAACTGTAAATCTGTCCTTCTGTACACATTACATCTATTGCATCTGTCCATCCTGGAGAGGGATCCTCCTCTGTTGCTCTCCTGAAGGTGTCTTCCCTTTTTTCCCCCTGAAGGGTTATTTGGGAGTTTTTCCTGATCCGATGTGAGGTGAGGTTTTGGGGCAGGGATGTCTATGTACAGATTGTAAAGCACTCTGAGACAAATTAGTAATTTGTGAAATTGGGCTATACAAATAAACTGAATTAAATTAAATTTAATTTATAGAGCGCTTTCCAAGATACTCAAAGTCACGTTACATGTTACATTTCATAATCTGTAGACACAGCTACGGGGAACAATTCAGGGTTACGTGTCTTGCTCAAGGACCTGCTAACCACTGACCCACAGTCGCCCCAACAGAGATGATTTCAAATGCAAAAGTGCTGATAAAATGAAGGGTGCGTTCATTCTCAGTGCCTTATTTGTCGTCTCCCCTTTATTTACTTGATGTTTTTCCCCGGGAAGGTCACCTGAGCTTAACGTCAAGGCAACATTTGCTTCTTTGTTTGCCTGCCTAATGGCATCGCAGCAAAAAAATAACCACAAGCATCTAAAATCCTGGGAGAGCTGGTAAACATAATTATTGTTCTCACCAAAATCACAGAAACCGCTATCTTGGCCACAATCGCAAAGCTGTTGTTCAGCCTCTGTGACCCTTAAAACACGGCAGTCTGAGAGGAATGCAACATTTCCACCAACACATTAATAGCACGATGCCGTCTCAAATGAAACAGCAGTCCCACACAGCTCTTACAGACGTGAGACTGGGGCTATATGGAGATACATATTCCACTCATTAGGATTAATGGTTCACAGAAACTGACTCTTTTGCTATTTGATGTTTATTAAGGAGCTTCTGATTCATTATTGCCATCCATGCAGATGAGAAACAGAGTTGCCGCTGTGGTCTTTGTCACACTGTTGTTAAAGCTTCTCAGGAGTCACACTGACACTCTACCCAGCGCCACAGCAGCGTTACAGTCACCATCCATCCTGCTAAAAACAAACACCAGTTGTTGGGTGGGGCTTAACATGAGGCGGCAATGTGCAGGCCACATTGTGATGACATGGCTGTTCATTTGAATGTCTTGTTATTGTAACATGGTTCATATGAATGCGGGGCTACAACTACCCCACTGCCCTGTTGAGACTCCGGCCACTCCTCCTCTCTGCCTCCATCTGCCTGATGGATCGCGGAGGTCTCCATCGTGGAATATGCCTACTATGAACTATTCATAAACTCTGTCATATTCATTGAATGTGTTTTAACTCCTGGAGAGGGATCCTCCTCTGTTCCTCTCCTGAAGGTTTCTTCGCCTTTTTCCCCCTGAAGGGTTATTTGGGATTTTTTTTGTTCCTGGTCCGAAGTGAGGTTTTGGGACAGGGATGTCTATGTGTACAGATTGTAAAGCCCTTTGAGGTAACTTTGTAATTTGTAAAATTGGGCTGTACAAATAAACTGAATTGAATTGAATATAAGAAGAAACAAACAAAAAAAATTCTGTTCATGCTTTGATGAAATGAGCCATGCTAAATGTGCGTTTTGCATCCAGTGAATGCAGCCTTACACCCCACACATGACATGTTGCACCCGCTCTTGCAGTGCAAACAGAATTGTACACGCTGCCCTGTGGCCTTCCACGCTCAGTGCGTGGAAGCTGCTTCATGGTGTGGAAGCAGAGATGTCCGTCCTCCCTCTGGCAGAGAGTGAAGACAGAGACAGATGGGCTCTCTGGCTCCAGAGGCCACCTAGCTACATCAGTCCTCACAGATCGGAGCTTCACTCCCCTCTGTCTCTGCCCTCTGACCAAGCGCTGCCCGTTGAAACATTGGGCTGTGAGGTGAGAGGTCACGCTAATGGCCCCACTCCATCTTCTTTGTCCTGCGCCATTTTACTCAATCTCTGTCCATCACACACTCTTTCTCTTCCTTCCTCTCTCCTTCAGTGACACGTCGGCCTATTGATCTGACTGGAGGAGAGATTCTTAGCTGATCCGGGCTGCCATGGCTTTCGGATTGCAGCCGGTAACCCGAGAGGAAACCCGTTCCCATTGTTTGATCCGCACCTGGATTCGACTGACAGCTTTCACACCAGCCCAAAGGGACCAAACTAACCAGGCGACTCTTTCCTGTAACGGCGTTCCTCCATGAGGGATCCCCTCAACGTTCAGTTGATCTGCTCGATGCCTTAGTTCTTTGCAAAGAAATGCAAGAATCAGACGTGAAGGATTAGAATACGCACACCAAACACTGAGACTCCCAGAGACATGTGGAGTTAATCAGTAATTCCTATGGCACCATGAAAAGAGGGTCATAAGCAGTTTCTAATGAGTCCTGGACTCGGAGTTGGTGTCACCACATATTGACAGGATGTGACTATTGGGCACTGTATGCTCGGTCGCTGATAATGTCGCCCTCCCATTCAAGCATTTAAATGCCATTTCAGGGCATATCATTACTGACCCCCTCAACCTTTTCCCACAAGTAAAAGCTATGAAAGCTATAAAGGGAAAAGTCCTCCAGTAATGCAATAAGGGAAAAATACTTGAGAGAAAAGAAACTTTCTGTACAAGTGATATACATTCTATCATACATATAGCAATGTTGCAAAGCAGCAATATTCAAATACAGCAGACACATTCCTTGTCTCTGTTTTAGCTGCAACGTGTTCCTTTCACACTCTTTTAGGAATTTAAAACCACAATAACCATGTTTGAAATGTAGCATTGCTGACCGGCACACTCGACCGACTGTCTTTTTTACGCTCCTGTACAGGTTGGGTTGACGTGCTGAAAATATGAGAGGTCATCGAACCTCACGGATGATGACGGAGAAAATTCTCTCAAGGTGCAGGTGCAACACATCTAATAGGGGAGTTCGAGAGAAACCAATAAAGCGCCATCTGTACAAACCCACACAGTCCTTGGAAGAGGTATAATGAGACAGGTCAAAACACCTGCGTAGGTAGACAACGTGGACCTAAATATAAATCAGACTTTCAAGGTGCTAATAGAGTTGTGTATCATCTACATTTTAAGGGTTCTACAATTTGTATCATTTTCATACTTTGTTTTCTGTGTCTCTCCATTGGAAGAGATGCATTTTCTTCTTGATGAAACCAAGACTAAATGAAAGTAATGATGGCTCATCTTTTCACAGTAGTCTTTTTGACATGTCAATGCAGGGTAAATACCGGTGAATTTATAATGTGAACTATAGTATGTGCATGCTGGCTGACTGGTATGGCTGTGACAAACTTATGAGAATGAGTCCATATTGTATTTAACCAGCCTGCTGAGGCAGGTCCACATGGATGTTGTGGAAATGACCTATTCTATGGAATACCTTCAGTTTCAGGGTTGTGTATTGTGCATGCTGGCTCACTGTCACATGAATAGAACAGAGCCATCCTTAATGGGAGAAGTGACACCTGTACTTTTCCTACTGTGAAAAGTGAGAATGTCTTCTGTGAAAAATAGCCCTATTCACTGAGCTTGTGCATTCAAATTGCATTTTCAAAAACATGTTCTAAATGATTGCATTTTACATTATTTAACATTGCATTATTCAACCTTACTTCAAACGGAAGGGAATGTGTTCAAAATGTGTATGGCGTATGTTGGTGTCAGGTGACTACATTAAATGGGAACAGTCAGAACAAGGAGAGGGAATATTCCAGGGTAACTCCATTTATGCCTTAATGAGGCGTGCTAATAGCAGTCTCAACAGTCTGGACACCAAATGAAGGGAGGTCACTTTGGCTCATCTCCTGCACCGATGGCTGAGCATACAGAAAGATAAGGTCTGCAGACTGTGAGGGGACGGGGCAGCAGGTTCAAGTCCCACCTAAAAGGGATAGTTTGGCTGTTGTAGACAGGTTGCATGAGGTATTTATCCAGAGTCAGTGTAATACCAACAGACGCAGTTTGGAGGAGCACACAGGAGTTACTGTCGTGCTTTAGCCACCGATAAGAAAGGACTACCTAAAAAGATCAAATATGACTAAAAGCACATGCCATCTTCACAACGTTTGCACCGCTTTATCCTGCCATCAAACTGCTATACACTATACAGTCTATGTTTCCATCAGGGAACTGAAGCCCGATGCTCTTGCCATTGAAAACAACCCAGTAATTCTACTTTAGTGGTCCCTTGCCTCTATCAGTTATTGTTCGACTTTAGTTAGTTCACCAAAGTCACACGATAACACAAACAAACTAAACCGGTGAAAATATTCTGAATAAAGTCCAGACCTAAATATAGATATCTTTTGGTTTTCCACATCAGTACATTTCTTTTCTCCTGTTTACTTCTCAAAACACTAACATATACCTATGGACCTAAGCCCCGCTTTACAATAGCCAAACTGTCCCTCTCAACAACAGTAGGGAAGACTAAAGTGTCGGAGGACAGCCAAAGGGTGGTGTGCTCATGTTAGGCTGTGGGTTTGCTCAAGTATCTGAATATAAAGGTGGAAAAATCTCTCAAACTTTGCATTCTTAAACTTCTTTCACTAAATCATTTTGGATTTGGATCAAATTTCACAGGTTTCTTTGTTCACCGTCACCTGCACACCTTACATCCTGTGAACACCTCCTTTCCTGTGTGACAACAGCGTCTGTCTGCCTGCCTGCTTGCCACCTCCGGCCTCCCCTCCCTGGGTGTGCATTCTGACTAAGGTACTCGATAAACAGCCACATGCACAGAAAGCGTCCGTCGGAGGGCCCCAATTTTCACCCCAGCGTGTGGACCCCGCGCCCCCGTGGCCCTTTTTCTATCAGACAGAACGGAAGGCGAAGCCGGGTGTGATGCTAACGACCGTTGCGTCAAACCTCAGCTGTCGCTGTCCCACTGTGCACATGCAGGAGGCTTCAGCCAGGCCCGTATGTCCTTTCAGATAATTCATCTGTTCCGTCGTTCCCTTTTTCCTCTTTTGAGAGAGAAAGCATCTCTGATGATTCCCGATCCTTTGACCCTAAGGGTAAAAGGTTGGGGAAAGAAACAGGAGAAGATGAAAAAATAAAAGGTGATTTTCTTTGTGTGGGGGAGTCGAGCAGAACGTTCTGTATGTTCACCACCTGCTCGCTGTGGATTCAGCTTCCGGCCACGCTGCTCTAATGCGTGGTGTGCTGAAGCTGACACTACCAACCATCGCGTGGTATACTGAGGCAAGCAGGGACTGGGATTACCTCTGATGAGCTGAACGTGTGCGCACACACACACACACACACACACACACACAGAGCCAATTGTTCTGAGAAACAGTCCAAAACACACTACTCAAGGCAAACCTTAAAACCAATGTGATATGATGGTTCTACGACACAAGCTTAATAGCACATGTCTCCCTCCAGCATCATTTGGTGCTTTTCTTTGCTGTTGCCATGGTACTCAACTCCTATAATTGATTTAATTCTATCCATCCCTCCGCGGATCCAATACCTGTTCTCACTTTTTCAAGAGACAGGCGGTAAGCTACCTGTGACAGCTGGGAGTAGACATGCTGGTATAGTGTCTGATCGATACCTGGGGGAGGTGAGATAAGGCATCCATAGGACATTGCAGTAAATATACGGCCTAGCATGACAACAATAGTTTGGCAGAAATAGTAGTTTATAATGTTACTGTATTGACTTGCTGCCATGTGTGATAACTAACGATCAAAGCCAGTTCTTAATTCTTGAGCAGTAAAGCCATTCCTTCCCTTTTGCCTGTGTGCTTTGGTCCACTTACAGCAGCCAAGGCAGCATAATGGAGCAGAGGAGAGGAACTGATTTGGTTAGAGAATTCAGTGGATCAGTGGAAATTGAGCCTAACCTGATGGAGAGGTTGTACGTGAGTGTGCCACCGTGTGCGCTTGCATGCAACGTGGGTATGACTGTGCTGTGCTGTACCTGTGCCCTACCGTACATCCTAGACTCAACATGTCTCGCTTTCCCGATTCAGTAATTTAGCAGGTCCAGGACCATTACTGTCACATCTCACACACCTGGCAATATGTCTGAGCCCATCTGAAATAACATACAGGAGAAGATGGAGAGTAGCAAACCGCTCCTCTCACTCTCTAGCCTGCAGAGATTTTTAATGTGCATTTCACAGACCATGTTGGTTGTTCTTACAATATCTGCTCGTTTCACCTTGATTCAAACACATGTGGGTAAGGCAGTTCACTGGCATTTCAGTCGCATTTAGAAATGAAAAAAAAAAAATACCACTTCACGTGCAGAAGAATATGAATTCTGATGCTATTTGCTTTGAAAATAAATGTTGTGACATTTGATCAAAGTTAACTAGATCTTAGTTGTGTGGTGACTGAGATGCAAGGTCGTTGCCACTTGCGTGACAGCAGAAGACATACTTACTTATGTACCTGGTAAGCTTTAATGCATTCTGGGGGGGAAGGGGGGGACCAAAATACATCTTCTGCATTTCGGATATGCAGTAATTGCAAAAAGCTGTCTGACCGATATTTGACCGACCCTTAACAGCAGATCATTTGATACTTTACTTCTCATGTGTTTCTCTTTTACCTCAGAGCGACAGTGTTTTGTTGCTACGATGCATATGAAGTCTACTAGTCTGACTGCATCATGAATTTAAATAACAGAATTGTGTCAATTCAGAAACATGAAGACCTGTCACAGAATGTGGGCACGGGTTAATGAGGCCACGACTCGGAGACAGCCTCGAGACGTTTTCTTGGTGCGAGAAAACTTCAAAGATCTGAGACTCTGCCGAGCTTCCGCTGTGATACCTCGCTGCTTTAGCACCCACTCCCTCCCCCACTCCTGCAACTTTTCCACTTGGCTCATTTGACACCCACTCCGCGGGATGAGATGAGCGCTGAGCGCCCTTGAAGTTTTAATGGCAAGAAACTTTTCCATCAGCGAGCTGACAGTTGCCGCTCATGATCACAGCAGTTTTTTGGAATAAGCCTTCTCGCTGAAGAGGGAAAAAAAGCCAGCGAATGAATAAGCCAAACGGAGAGGAGAACCATACCAATCGGAGCACATTTGATTTGGAATGGAGGAGAATGACGTGATAGAGTGAGGAGGGCAGAGCGAGACAGTGGGAGAGGGCGTGTCAGGGGCAAGCCTTATTGATCTGGGTGCTTAATTATCCATCAGATGCCTCTGACACAGCCTCAGATCTTCTCTGATCAGTGGCAGAGTGGCACCGCTCTGGGGCAGACGGTGGGGAGGGGATCGCAGAGAAACGGGAGAATGAATGGGAGAAGGGCAGAAAGGGTAGATCATTGACGATTACATATTCACCCCATCCGGGAGGAGGAGGGTGGCAGTTAGATGGGGTGGGAGGTGAAAGAGGAGACTGGGAGACAGTGGAGAGAAAAGAACAACAAGGAGGAGAAAGAAACACATGGGGGGGGGGGGGGAGAGAGAGAAGAAGACGAGGGAATAGGAAGGAAAGCCGAGAAATGAAGTGCATGGGAACCGTAACACCCTACCCCCCAGACAAACAAACCCTGCCCACACTGATGAAATTACCTCCCCGGTGTGCGTTTGAATGTGCGAAGGGTATGTCGATGTTGAGATGACAGCAGCGGTGGACCGAGGATTGAATTGCCAATTCCAATACACCTGAAGAGACGCAATCTTACCCCGCTGATGTCAGTTGGATGGAATGGAAATTGACCCGAGTGAAACCAGTCAGGAGTGGCGGGAAGTCAGGGAGCATCGGGTGGGGGGGGGGGGGGGGGGGGGATGTTAATCCCTGATAGGTTTGAATAGTGAAATAGCCCATCTTGGGATGCAGATCAATGAGGGGGGGATGAGGCTTTAAAGGTGATGCTGCTTGGGGGTTCAAGGGAAGGATATAGCAGAGGGTCTGGGGTGAATGCTTAAATTGATCTGGGGATGTCAGTTTACAGACAGCACCAATTTAAGGGCAAAATATATCCAATGAACAGGCCAGCAGGTCAACCACACTTCCTATCAATGTGAATGGGTAGTGACCGGCACAAAAAGAAAAGAAAAAAATCCAATTTGCGGCGTCTGTCAGGTGTTGAAAAAGACACACAGAGGTGCCGAGAGGGAGGGCGAAGGAACTGATGTGCGACTCACCGATGCGTCCGATCATATTAACCGGCGGCGTGGAGTCTTCAATGGTCTCATACACGGAGTGGGAAATGCGGCGCTCGTGGCTTTCAGGTAGAGAGTTCACGGGATGCTCACGGACCGGAGGGCTGGCCTACAGGAACAGGGGAGATGAAGAGCAGACAGGGGGCTTACACATAGGTACAGTGACAAACACATGTTCCATGTGCTCCGGTACACAGACGTACAATGTTATTATTCTTAAAAGAACCAGTATGTAGAATTGTCTGAATAAACAATTGAGGCATCACATTCACAACTGAAAGGTCAGTTATTCTCAAACATAGGGCTTACGTCTGTTTAAGTTGATTGCCAACTGGCAATAATTAAAAATAACACATTTTATTTAACTGTAATTAGTAGAAGATTCCTACAACAATCCTATTACAATCATGGACTAAAACTTTTCTTCAGTATCAAAGAATTAATGAATAACTTATTCAGTTATTCTGTATATTTAAAACCCTGTAAATCAGATTGAGACTGACATATTGTGCCTTTGAAATAATAAAACATTCCAAAGTGAATGTGTGATTAAAAACCTGAGATATTTCCAAAATAAAAAAAATATTCATTTTAATTGAATTATTCTTTTCCGGATCATTAGTGCCATGTGCTGTGCGTGTGCCACAGGAACAGGAAGCTATAAACACATTCAGACACAGAAGGACACGGGTCTGCGCGAAGTGATACCATCAATACTCCAGATACGTGGAACCGGCGCTACAGTGTCCGTCTCGGCTTACGTGAGTATCTTCTGGCTCAGCAGTGTGAAACGGCTCCTGCATCGGTCCGAGCCGGATAAAGCTCCATGGATTTCCCATAGGCCGATAGACAGCCGTCTCTAACAATGAACCCCGGTAAATGGACTACTGACATTTGCCATGTGGTCGATACGCTGCACTGCTGATTTTTGAGCCCACTGTACTCTCGGTGCACGCGTCCGTCCTGGCAGGGGAGACGCGGTTAGCGGTTCTGGAACCACTGGGCCCAGATACCGTGCTCGGTCTTCAAACGCCAATAGTGGATTATTGTAGCGCAGGGACACTGGAGATACCACAGCAAGAGTCGGTGAGGAAATAAATCACATCCATGTGCCGAGAGGAAGAGAATAAACCTTTGGCCTTGGACTTATTTCCCACAATGCTTCATAGCAGCCAGTGGGCAGACGGGGGACGGCACTGGAGAAGAACTCCCTGAACAGGACCCATTACAGATTGCTCCCTTAAAGCTAGATGGTCTTACGCAGTTCAACTTTGTACCTGGAGCATGCTTTAAACCAGGAGGCCCTGGCTAATATTGATGTGGCACAACACTGTGATGGCCCCCGGCCAAGAGAAAGAGGAGTAAAATACAACAACTGCAGCAGGAAGACAGGAGAGCAGGAGGAAGAGGAGAGAAGATTTTGCTAAATGAATGGGGGGAATAACAAGAAATGGGGGGGATAGTAAGGGGAGGAAAGTGCAGTGAGGGGGCTGCTGAGTCGCCTCTTGGTGGGACTTATCGGTTATTTTATACAAATGAGAGGTTTAATGCGGTTGAGAATGCCAGACTTTGTCAGGAGAGCGTGTTGATAAGAGCGAGGTGTGAGGAGGGGCTTGTGTGTGTGTGTGTGTGTGTGTGTGTGTGTGTGTGTGTGTGTGAGAGTGAAATGGGGAGCTGGGTCAACACAATTACAATCAGAGCCACGGCCACTGGCAGCCTTATAATAAAAAGCTTGTCCCCAGACGATTCAGTCTCAATAAAGCTCAAATTGACGAAATAAAGATTTATTTTACCCGCTTCGCTCGCTCTTTTACTCAACCTCGCCCCTCACTTTTTAATCTGCTTCGGATCTGTCACGAGCTGAAAAGAAGTAAGATGGAGTGTCTCAGGTAAGAGGCAGTGGGAAAATGTGTGGACGGAGTGGAACGAGAGCGAGCAGCTGAGGACCAAATGATATGAACATTATGTATAGAATGTGTCAGGGGGAGGAGACCTCAGAAGGACCACTATGTAAATGTCTCCCTCTATCTCTGAGCTCCTTTCAAAGGCATTCATTGGCTTCTATTGCAAATAGACTTTGAAATCAACTTAACACAGAGGCAAAATGGCAGCTATTTAATCTGTGTGTATCCAGTATTAATTAAGTCTGCCTCTGTGCATGCTAATGCTTTGTGCGTGTTTACTGACCTGTGAATGTTTACTGATTAGTGCATGACGAGCTGCAGCATTTCCATGTCAAATCGGATATCACCTGATAGTTGATATCACAGCTTCTGGTTCTTCTCCTAAGATAAAGCGTTTGATGCCCAAGCAGAAACAGACACATTTCATCTTCAGAATTAATAGCAAATGGGAGAATCAATCATTGATTCATAAGGAGAAAAAAAAAGGGAAATTCTTTGTGGTATTTCAAAAGAACATCAATATCTACTTAAAATGTGTTGAAAAGAGAACTTCTTCCTTTACATTTTTCAGTGTCTTCGTTGAGATTGTATTGCTTTCTGACCAGCTTCTCGTCACCTCATCGTGTGTTTAATCTGTCTTAATCTTGCCGTTCTTCAGAGTGGATTATGATGTTGACTGAGAGAGAGGGCAGAGCACTGTGATTTACTCTGAGCCCAGTCAAGATCATCTGTTGCTCCCGCTGGACTCACCAAGCAAGCCTGTGTGTTTGTGCATTCAAGGTGATGCTGATATTTGTCTAAAAGGAGCATGTGTGTGTGTGTGTGTGTCTGCATCTGTCTGAGTGCAGACTTGTGCACAAATGTGTTTTTGCCTGTACATCAGCATCTCCCTGACCTTGAGAAGTCAGGTAGGGAGAAGAAGCAGTGTGTTGACGGGCTGGTCTTAAGCTGTCAGCTATGGCTAATAATGTCTCGTCCGTGGCCATTTCCTGGCCTTCTATCCTGGTCTCAGCCTGTTGCTGAGGCTCTAATCCAGTCAACCTCCACCATAATGCTGTAATTACAATCCTTAAGCTGCTGCATCGCACCCAAGGCACAACTCGCCTCGCTGCTGGCTAGATACCCCACTTTCATTAGCTTCTCATATCCACCTAGAGACCCATCTAATGCCAGTGCTTCCCAAACTGGGTACCCAGGTCCTTTTAGGAGTTCTAAGTAAAAACCTCAATTTCACAAAAAAACATGCACATTGGGAATCAGCACTGAAGGAGGTTATGTGAGAATAACATCTGGTTGGGTTATTGCAACACTGCTCATTCTCCAAATAAAGAGATTACAAGTGTCTCGATACATACATTTAAAAAAAAGGGGCAGTGGCACTACCGAGGGAAGTTGAGAGCTCAATTTTATGCAAAAGTCTTTCAATACAATGCAGGCAACAGACAATCGCGGTCTCTTTGATTTCTGCAGAAACGGAAGCTCAGAGTTGTTTACTGGTCCGCTGCACGAATGGTGTGAGGACCGCCTCCGGCACGGATACAAGACCGCGATGCGGATCAGTCCAAGGAGCCATTGAGAACACAGTTCAAACAATGCATGCTGCATTTAAAAAAGACAGACAACTAAACTATTCTGCACTGAGCAGACACACTGGGCAGCAGCCAAATAAAGGAAACTTCTTTGTGCACAGTACTGCAGTTCTGTCTGAAAACAAGTGTCCAGTCACAGCAGAGTATGACAGCTACAATGCAACACAGTCACAGAGATGCAGAGGCTGCCTACTATGTTTCATCTCTTCCATCAGTGCAATATTTATTTGGGGATATGCCAGGATGGACCAAACTGCTGAACCGGCCAACTGATAGACCAACATTAAAATCAATATAATTGTGCTTGTAGCATGACTAAAGATTATAATCGATTAAAAACATAAACTTATACCATGCAGCCTAAAGGTGTACGATCACAGATTGGGAGCATTTCTGATTGAAGCTAAACAGATTTCAACATGTCAACGGAGCGCCTGTGGCTAATATTTAGAAGGCTTATACGCAATATTAAACTTTCATTTTGTGCTGCAGAGGAAAATGTTTCAACATCAAGTGAGATGGTTTCATGATTCACCTTTTTATAAGATGTGTTACTAGTGTTTACATCATCAGTTGTCATCACACAAGCCAAATCTCTGCACTAACAGTTACTCGTACGGCTAACATATGCTGCGTGTGCATGTTTTCCCATGCCTGTGAACTGTATATGTTGCTTCAAAACACCAGGGTTTGTTAGCACACACTTCCCCTCCACAGTCCTCCATCGTGCCCGAGCAGCCCACTCAACCACCAGATTCAATATATTATTTTCTCAATTGGTCCAATTGAGTTTCCCCTGCTGTTCCTAAATGAGTTAGTCCTCAGAGAGCCGGCTGGGAATGAGGGCCCAGCAGCGCCGGAATTGCATTTATTTTGCTCTGCGATCTCCTTCCCCTCAATTTAGTCATCCCTTCATTGCAAACTGCATTTCCCAGAGTGCATTGTGTTGGGCCCTGGCTGCATCCTCTTCCCATGAATCACTGCTATTTGCCATGACAACAGGGAAGTTGTGGTACATACAAGTCATGATCTGACTGGACCTCAATCAGTCCGTATTAAGTTGGGGGGTGGGGGGTGGACACAGATTTCCCTCCCTCTCTGTAGCCCCCGATGTGGGCCAGCATCTCAATGCTAAGGTCTCTCCCAGCAGTGGTCAGCTCAATACTAATAAAACCATAATTTACTGGGCCGGGCCTCTGATTGATAGCTCTCTCAGGGCTCTATCGATCAGCCCCTCTCTCATCCAAGTGAGCATCTTTTGTTAGTGCCTGCCACTTCCTCCCCCCCCCGTGTCTCTTTGCATAAACGTCCTCTTAGTGACTAACAAGCAACGCTTTTTGGAATGGATTACAAACGAGGCCGTTGGCATTGGCATGCTGAGGAGGCCACTCCAGTGCTCTTTTATTTATATATATATATATATATATATATATACACGGAACAAGCCATCCCATCTACTGCGTCTGCAAGCTCCGATGATGCAATAATGTAAAGGTGAGCGCGGGGAATGAAGGGCTTTGATCTCTCTCCTACGTCCCCCGCTGCTTCTTCCCATCAATAATAAAGCGGTGTTTCAGCTAGAGCGTGCTCCCTCATGGTTAGCTGTAAAATAGAAGAGTATGCTGTGATCCATAGTGTTTTTTTATAAAAGAGCACATGGCCTCAGATAAAACAAGCTGTTTTTAAAAGAGTTCATTATCATATGTAAATTGCATATATTTTTATTCCACTTACTGTTGTATATGTAAAGATAATGCTAATTTTCTGTCATGCATATCAACGCCTCAGCTGTGTAGTAAATGTCAGCATCACTGGTGGTTCATATGCTGAACACGGGACACCGCCGGACATTTGGATAAATGTGGTTTTGTGTCAGCGGCTTATGGAAATGAGAAAACCAGAAACAAGTTCCTCAGGTGACTAAATGCACTGGGCAAGTTTGCAGTGGTTTCTGGTCCCACGTGGCATTTGCATGATTGGGGTTGCTGGACTGGAAAGTCTTTCAAGTGGTCAAAGGCAGTGAGGGGAATGTAAACGCTTTGCTTTTACTTAGGTCTTGACAGAAAGCCGTGCTGAGACAAGCACAAAAAGAAAGTAAAGTTATGACATGTCTGGAGTTAAAGGACTCAGCGATGGCTCTGCCGTCCGAAGGCTTGAGCTTTGTCTCGTGCCTTATCATGATAACTGCGCGGCGTAAAAATAGAACGCTGTGAAATGTAACTCAGTCGGCAGAAGAGCGCGGAGTCCCCGACACAGACGGGGGGGCCGGGGGTGAGGCTTCTTGCCGGAAGTGTCTTTGAAACACCGCTTCATTGGCACGTTGTCGTAGCGCTGCCAGGAAGGACAACAGGGGGGGGGGGGACTAAACAAACAAACACAAGACGGTTGGTCCGTCAAAATGAGAAAAGCAGTCAATGTCTGGCTGGAGATCTGGGCCGTAAATAACAGCACAAATGCACGGAGGGGGCGTGTCATGCCATGAATTTCAAATCTGAGACGAGAAACCCAGACACGAGCGAGCTTATCGCCAGGCTGTCTGCTTTTAGATGCTGGTGTGATAAATATCTCCGTCTCGTCATAAACGGGCCATGTCTGTTGCAACAGAACTGAGTGAAAGTTCATAAGCAGGATAACAGGGGATGGGGGTAAGGGGAGTGTCTCAGACATAAGCTCAGACATAAAATCCATCCATATCCTTCTTTTATGCTCGGCATAACAACACTTTAAATATCCACACATGAACTGTAAGTTTAATTTTCTAATAATCCTTGCTGGATTGAAAGGAGCTCTGATGAAGTCTCGTGATAAGCCGACTCCTTTGTTCTGGCCACATAATGGTCGGTTTGTCCGTTTCAGCCACATTAGAGATCAGCTTTAATAAACTAGGTCTATATCTCAATTAACTATGAGTGTAGCTGATCATCCTTTTGTTTTGCAGTCTCCACTTCTAAAACTAAGCATGCTATGAATTCTTACATTTGTGCCACACTTTGCAAGGAAATTAAATAAAAAGAACGGTGATGGGTGGTACAGAATCACAAGATATCAGCATCCTTGAATAAATGGACATATTTAAGAAACTAATAACAATGGAGGGCACACTGACTTACAATAACCAAACTACTGGAACAGATGTGCATTCCATTCAGTCAAAGGGCTTTGGGTTTGTGATTTGGCCCCAGAAATGTAGAAGATGGAGAACCAAAGTGAAATCAAACAAAAAAGAAGAACAAAATGAATGGAATTAAAATGACTTTTCATAAATGTAATTGCTTAAGCACATGTGAAATTATATTAATAGAACTCTGATATAGAAGGAGAAATTAAACAAGCTCTGAAGCAGCCATGCTTCAAACTAATTGCCATCGACCAATCATATCGTCTGACTATCTGGGGCAGAACAGTAGTTTTTCAAACACGGGCTATCTGTGGATCCAGAACACAGGAGAACAGTAATTGTTCCGGTACGGAGTGTGTGGAGGGTGTGTGTATGTGTGTTTGTGTGAGTGCTAAGCATATTTGTAATGTTATGAATCGCCTTTTCTGCCTACCTTTCTGATTGCACACATCATGCATTACAAGACATTAGTACTAGGAATGCTTATGTAAGATGCTTCATCAGCACTTCTGAATTTGTTCTTGTTACTTTTGACTTTCTGATACTGCAACGCATTCCTATTCTGCAATGTGGTCGACTAATTGAGACTTGTATTTTTAGGCTGAGTTAGGAGCAATAAGGATCCGCACAATTTAGATCTTGAATCAGTCTCTCTGGGTCCTTCCGAGGTTGTGCTGAGGTAAAAATAGTGTTCATAACGCACGCTGCTTTGTTACACTTGAATACATCCTTAATCATGCTGAAGTATTTCTTCCAAGGTCGGGGGAAACAATGATCTTGTTTCAACCCAAGGCATAGCCCACTCATTGCCGCAAAAATAGACCAGGTGCTCCACCTCAGACTTGGGCGTAATCACCAGCGCCATGAACCCTCTTATTGAAACATTTGTCTGAGCCACTCAGAGAAGATGCCTGGATGAATCTCGCCCCAATTCTGCTGGAAGCAAATGGGCTTCTGGGTGACTTTGAGCAATAGTTGGAAGTGTGTGTGTTGCTGGTTTTATATACGTTGTGTGTGCATGCCTGTGGAGAGGCTACTCTGAGCGGTCACACAGCCCTGACACACAATGAGAGTGTCACATTTCATGTTTCCATAAAGGTGTTTTGTGTTTGTAGCCATGAGTGCTAGGCGTTGCTTTTTCAGTTGCATCACGGCAAGTGGATGCCCGTTCAGTGACCAGTCGTGTAGTTTTGCTAACCTTGTCCAAACCAAGCCAGCTTAAACTGCTAAGAAACATGAAAACCTCTCGCTCTCCCTTCTTACTTAAGTTGAGCGTACTTTAGCTCATAGTGCCAAGCAATGGTGGAATCTATGTTGTTTTGGTGGGGTGGCCTGGATATAGGCCCATCGAAGCCCACACTCCCTCCTCCCAACGCATTAGACTGTGCCGCGCGGCTCCTCTGCCCTGCAGACAGTGATGGATCTGATTCATTTCAATGGTGGCCTCCAGTGCTCAGTCCCATTCGGCTGGGTGACAGTGGAAAACCGGTGTTGGCTCCCAACACAGCCGAGTGGGGGAGGAGGCGGTCGTAACTGCCGGGAGCCTGTGTCGACATTTAACTTCCGTTTTCTTTAGTTTTTGTTATTAGAGGTTTCTAACTGACCTTAAATCCTTCATTTACAATCTCATCTTTTCTCTACTCTGAGTGTATTCAAATTCCCTTTGGTGAATTTATGTCGCACTTCGGACCACTAAGCCTCCCATAAACACTGCATCTCCAGCGGTGTATTATATACAGTATAACCTCTGATGGGAGGTTAATGGATGGAATCTAAGATGCGCGGCTACATCTTCTCCTCTTTTTGTTTCACACACTATATGCAACCACATCAATACTGTCTCATAGTGACTGATGTTTGAGTGAAAACTTAAATACACACTTGTCAAAATGTCTTTTTAAATTGTTATTTGAAATGGAACAAAAATGTAATCATGTTAAATTGTCATCATCCCGCCGATAAAATGACAATATACATATTTGTCTGTGACCTTAACTGTCTGCTCAGTGTCACTGTGTCTACCTGTCTGCCTGCTGGTGAGAAGGATTAAAGAGGACAGCAGAGTGACTGGACCGAAGTGATAGAGCTCACTGAACCTTGGGGCTGAGCTTCCCCCCGAGGGACGTGTGTCCTCTCTCCGAGTTTTGAAGGGGAGGTGGTGGGGGGGTTAAGGCAGAAAGACAAGGGAAAGCTGTGCAATCTGAGAATAGTCCTGTGTTTAAAAAATGTATGGCTCTGCATCGGTGGCGCTTCAGGTACCGTTGGAACGGTGTAGCATAATCCAGGTCAGTTGGAGTCACGTTCATTAATCTCAAGGTGAGATGCAAAGATATTGTTCAGTGGTTTACAATATCATCATGGAGAGTTTTTACTGCACTGAAAGGTTAACACAAAGCATTGTTTTATTTTTAAACCCAGCCCAGTGCTGCAGACTCTTTTCTAACTGAAGGAGCCCGCAACACGAGCTCCAAACGTTGTTTAATGTCGCAAAAAAGTCATCAAGTGGGAAAAACTGGCAGCCCCATTCCTCAGAGCCTTGAAAGCCACTCCCCCAAAAGCCTAATGATACAAATAAACATATCATCACGAATGGTAAACAACGCACATGTCAGCTGTGGAAGACTCCGCTCACCCTGGTAGACAGAAAGAAAGCCCATCATCAATCATTTCATTCTGTGACAGCTGTACCAGCATCTGATGCAATGATTGCTTTCATGATGTACTGAGCATTTTAACAAATATAAGAACAAATTGCTATCTTCTCTCGTATTGGGCAATACGACTCACTTCACAACAACTTGTATACGAGTGAGGAGTTTTAACAAAATACATTTGTGTATTTCTTTGTCCCAATTTTTGCAGGCCTCAACGATCGTGCCACAATATATGTAACTGTGAGAATTGAAATCCAGTCCCTGGCTGTATACATCCCATGTTCTACCTGACAAACTATGGACCACCACATGTTGGGTGGGGAACTGACATTATAACAAGAAGAAAAACAAGCGCACAGGGCGTCAGGGGATGACATGTGGTGAGGAGAGAGAGAGAAAGAGAGAGAGAGAGTGCTCGAAGGGTGAGGGCTTGCAGGGAGGGTGAAGGGCAGAGAGCGGGGACTGGGGCTCAGCAGGGTACGCCAAACTGACACAAAGCCACAGGACACAGGTTCCAATTAGAGTCACGGCAACACTAATCAAACCTGATCTACAACCTCTGGCTGCAGGGCGAGTGTGAACGTGCACGAGTGTGTTGTATTCACACATGAATCCACGAATCCTGAAATACAGTCACACTGTGCTTAGCATATCGCATTGAGCGAACGCACGCTGGTTTTTACTCCACCATGTGAAAGGAAACTGTTCCTCTCAAAGAAAGGGATTAGTTCAGTATCAAATGGGCCTTTCAAGAAGTTGCTGTTGCCTAATGAAAAATAAACACCTAGCCGGCTGCATATTCCTTTATCTGTCTCTCCAACAGTGTTATGCCTATCAATCATAACTGAGTGAAGCGCTTTTTAGATATCATACAAGGCTCATGGTGGGCAAAGAAAGTCACACAGAGAACGGAGTTGGGTGTGTGAGATGGTATCGCACACAGGAAATGGGACTGTTTGAAGATGTGCATGGTGGTGTGGTGGCTTCATAAAGGTCTTCCTTTAACTCACTCAAAGCAACAAAAACCTATGGGGGGTAGATTAGTGCCAGTGGCAACCTTGAGGAAAGCTACTCTTGTTTATCATCCAGTGCAGTTGAAATGTAGCTCTATCCCTTCTACATTCAACATGTCCTCCACTTTGAACTGTCCTCCACATGCTGGACGTCGTGATCCGGACGTAAGGTCAATCTTGGAGATGTGGTAGCTCATACTAATATCTGAATGAAGAAATATTCAATACAAACTTGTCCTTGTGATGTCAATTAGTCTCTAGCCCATCCCTGTGACTCCTCCCTGACTGTTAGGTTACCTCATGGTTTTTGGACACGTGCCGGACCACGATGAGCTGAATCATCCCCCGCTTGTTGCCTTCCACGGACATGGATTTGCGCAGTGTCTCCATGGCGTCCTGGTTGGTCATCCCATGCAGCGACTCCCCGTTGACTGCAATCAGCTGGTCGTTGACCCGTAGACGGCCATCCTGCAAACAATCGCCGCCAAAGGAAAATTAGATCTCACCCCTAAGAACACTTGAATTCTCCTGAATACTGCTATTGCTGGAGTTGAACAGGAACAACGTGGACATTCGGCAGCGGCTCCTGAGACCCGACGGCAGCGATCACATGCACCCTAAGAAAATCCTAATAAATCACATGGCAAGACAGCAACCGTGTCTCTCTATTCATATTCTCTTGAAAAAGGTTGAATAATGTAAGTCAATGATGTATTAAACTACTGGTATTTCAGAAAAAACTTGAATGTAACAGCTCAAGGATATAATAGTATACTTCACATTTTTACCCCAAGAAAATCGTTCAGCAGTATTAACATTATGTGACCACTTCAACATCCCCATGATAAGGACTTTGAATATAGCCCACCACATCCACTTCTTACGTGTAGGTCCTCGAGTCACAGTAAACACATAGAATGAAGTAAAACAAGGTCATGCTCAGAGCGTAAGTGGGTGGGAGCAGTTACTTGCCTTGCTAGCAGCCCCTCCATTAATAATGGATTTCACAAAGATGCCCAAGTCGGCATGGTTCTCCTTGGACCGGTTACCCTTGACGCTGACCCCCAGGCCTGCCGAGCCTGAGTCACTCAGAGGGATCTCGAAGGTCATGAACTCTTGTGTCCCGTCAGGGGTTAACACCATGTCCTCTTCCTCCGAATGCTGTTGGTATGAAGGACAGAGGAGGAGAGAGAAAGTGCATCATTATCATGGCGGTGGCGCTGCCGATGCTAATAGAGACATCTGCGCGCGACTCAGAGTCTCTGAGCCTGAGGACACAACAACCAAAGTTAGCGAACGGTTATTGAGCCCAATGAGTCACTGTTGCACTCAAATCTCTGTGTGAAGTATCTACCTCTAACCCCGGTGAAAAGACAAAGGGAATACAAAAAGGAGAAGGAAAAAAAGACAACAGAAACTACCGGAACAAAAACTTGAGAGAATGGGGATGGTGAATGACAAGAAAATGGGAGACAAGATAAAGAGGGGAAAGATGAGGGGTGCAGAAGAAGAAAGCGAATGGATGGCAAGCATGTCACATATCTCGGGCTGTCATCGTCAATTGGCCGTACCGTCTAGCCGAGCGCCGCTAATTCCTTTCCACCGCCATGAGCTTGGCGCGTGAACAGTGGGCACTGTGGGAACTTTGAAAGCGCCAGGTAGCAATTTGGCGCTCAAACAACAGTGGCTTCCCGTTGAACAGCGCCCCTTTGAAGCATCATTTGTGACACGTTAAGAGCCCGACCCTCCTTCCCTGTGCGATCCACGGGACTTTTTGTTGAAGATTACCATAGTAACGTTTAGTTGCAAGACTTGTGCTGCAGACCTTCAAGCATGGTGCACACACACATTAATGGTTCATGCCAGCTGCCAGAGAGGTGTGAGAGAGTACTGTTGAGTGTTGTACACCCAGCATGATCAAATCAGCTGGATAATAGTCAAGACAAACAACCACCACCCCGGTTTCTTTTCTCACAATCTCTACTGGTGTCTGCCAAAGAGCATCCGTAAACAAATGTCAAAAAGGAATAGCATTCATACATTTTGCTTCCCACTTGCAGCCAAACGGAAAGGGAGAAAAGGCGTGAGAGAAAGCTAAAACACAAGAGGCGTCAAGGAACTGGCCCTCTCTTCGATGTTGACTAGGATTCAAGAATGTTTGAGAATAATTTCCGTTCAGATTGTTGAGCTTTGGCCGACATACTGCGGCTTTGATCTCAGTCCATAGTCTTCCCTCGCAGTTAGAACAAAGTAAATCTTCATTATAAAGAGTATGTAACAAGTCGTTTCATTCAGACATACAGGCTCCAGCCGTTGGCCACTGAGCTGCAACCACTCCAGTTCTTGGTAGTTTGTTGCTGTGCTCAAGGGCACCTCGGCAGCCGTTGTTGAGGGAATATCCAACAGATAGGAGGTGAGGACTGTACGATCACGGGCAGGAAGCTTGAGAGCAGCGCTGTCATAATGTGATTGGCCAGATTGCACTGTACGTGCGTAGTCATTGCCATGGCAGCCAAATACACATGAACAATACTGGCGGTGAGAGCAATCAACCCCAGAAAGCCGGAGTAGGACCTCTTTAAATAGACTCACATCAATACAGACGCATGCACACACACACAGCCAGATGGATGGCAGCCAGGTGTGTGCCCTTCACAGCTGCTCGGATAAAGAGTGAAGCAGAGGAAAGAAGGGAGAGACAGAGCATTACATGGGTTTTTTCGGAGGGCGAGTAGTTATTAGGACGCAGCGGTGCGTTCAGGTGGCGGCTCTTTTCAACACCCTCTGACTGAGCCCCTATTCTCCAGACGGCCCTGCTATGTGCTATCTTCTTTTCTCTCGGCTTTTCTTCTCCTGTTTGCAAAATGGCAGTACACCTGTCTGTACGACACGCCAACCAGGCTTTGTCCGTGACTGGACCAGCGTTACGTTCGCAGCGCTGGAATCCATTTGTATCGCGTTGCATTTTCAACACCTCCCCGTTCCGTGACCAAAATCAGCGTCTCTTGTCGGGAAGTGACCCTTCGTTTCCCCTCAGAAGGCGGGATTCAATTACATTCAATTCAGTTTGTATAGCCCCAAATCACAAATTAGTCTCAGGGGGCTTTACAATCATGTCTATATACAACATCCCCGTCCCAGGACCTCCTAGAAAGCGGATGAAGCAGATAGGGGACTGAGGGTGTACATATAATGCAACAACAATGTTTTCCTTCGTGCTTCTAGCAGCTATATTGAGGCCACCTTAACTCAACTGGTGGAATGAGATCCGTTAGTTTCCAAAGCAACACAGTGAACCTACAATGTCCATTCGGGAAAGAGCGCTCGTAGTTGAATGGTCTTGTGCGTCATCGGCAGGGTCAGTCTTTATCTTTAATGAAGATGTTTTATCAAAATATAGTTAATAAATAATGGCTGTGAGTTATGTCCCTGGAGAGGCTTTTAGCCCAGCAGTGGAAGATAGTAATACATTGGAAAAGTGCTTTGGACACACAGAGTGTGTGTGTGCGCGCGCCCTCTCCTCCAAAACAATGACACAATAACCACCCACTCAGAGCTGTGTTCCGGGAATAGCGGGCCGAGGCAGAGAGAGCAGTGTAACATTTTCATCAGACAGGAACAAGCGCCGCTAGCCAAGAATGAGTTTGTCAGGCTGCTTGACAGGACTCTTTGCACCGATCCAGCTTAGGCAGGGCCGGTTCCAACTGCCTCTGAACAGGAGAAGAAAGGACGTCACCTCACTGCTTCAAGCTCAGCCCCCGTTTATGCACCTGGGATGTATAGAACAAAAGTGACTGACACAAAGGACGAGCTGATGTAAAGACACTGAAACGATCGCATGCTTATATAAAAAAAAGCACCGGGAAAAAGTTTGATCTAAAAAGTGTTATCAGCCACCGTCTCACATTATCAAATGCAACACTTTGGGCACAACTTGTCTTAAATCTAACAGTTTGTCTCACTTATGGTCTCTGTCAGGAAACCTTCTGCTGACATGGAGCGAAAAATAACAAATGCTCTCCAGAAAAAGCTGCACACACTAATGATGGCTGAATGTCTCCAACACCTCCACCCCTACTCGCTGCTAGAGTTAGCTACAAACTACAACTGACGAGAGAAGCACTTGGCTTCGCTGATTTAACAACATACTTTCGAGATTATATTGTCCCCCGTGAGGTTTACAGCTCAAACTACAGAATCACATTCAGATGTGTCCCCTCTGACAGGGAAACTGAAACACATATGATGGGAACCTTAGTCAGGAAGCAAAAAAGTTTTACTTCTTTGGACTCTTGATACGTCTACATGAGTCACTTTACACATTACACGCTTTCCTTGATAAGTAAATGCATACATGACGTCATCCCGTCTTCTATTCGTCTACACTGCAGGGAAAGGTGGCTGGAAAACAGGTTTAGCGCCAAGGAAGTCAAATTTAGTTTGCATGATGTGGAGCTTCAGTCTACCTGACTGTCTGCGTATTTTGGCTCTTCGTCTTGTAGGAAACACAAGCACAATGTATTAAAAGACAAAAATCAAGGTTTTATAGCAAGAGAGGGCAAGGGCTCAATTTGCTCTGAAAAGCATCAGAAGAAGGCATCAGACTCTCTGTATGCACAGGACTCTCCAAAAGGCATCAGCGTGTGGGGCAACACTCTTCACATTTCACTCAATTATATTCGTAATCACATTCAGATAGTAACGTAGTTTTGTTCAAATTTTATCAATCAAATTCACTGAAAATATAATCAATGTACTCGCCAACAAGGAAGGACACAAATGTGTCAATTGGTGCATCTGGTAAGTGAGAATAATATAATTATACTTTATATAGTATCTGATCCCATTTGTGGTAAGACATCAAAGTAAAAAAACGCTGCTTGAATAAAATATTGTTGACTTGCAATGAGAACCGGTAGTTTCGGTTCATAATGTTAGTCACACAGGGGTTGTTTGGCTGGAATGATTAACCATTAAATCTCTGATAAGAGGGATAAAATGTGTCTCTGCTCTCGACATTGGCGACGCTCATCCACAGGTACGCACTGGGAAACTGTGGTTAGAAGTGTCCCTAGTGAAACAAAGCTGACAATTGTCTGTGCACCGTCCTGTTTTGGTCAGTGGTTCGGGTCAAGCCACATCATATTCTCGAGCGTCGTTCCCTGTTGGACAGCCGTTGACGATGCATCAGTTTTTTTTGTCTTTTTTCAAAGTAATCGAAAGACCCCACGGCTGGCTGCAGATATGCAATGTTGCCTGGTGCATAAAAGGTGGCGTGCTGTACTCAATCATAAAGGTTAATGCTGAGCCATTTTTAAGCCAAGTGGTTGTAATAGTATGAGTATGCGAGTAGCTCAAGTTGACTGTCCACTTGGCCAGCTCTTTACAAAAGAAGCCCTTATCGTTTTCTTTTTGCTCTCTCTCTCTGACACAGCCATGCGGTGACAGTCTATTCATTATACGATTAAATCCTTTATTAATTAACACTGCCACGGGGAAGCGCCCATTCATTACAGTCTATTGTCCTAGGCGATAGAGTCAGCATCGGAGCAGGGACACAAGCAGGTGAACAGAGGAAAGTGTTGCTCATCAGTCCAACAAAAGAGCCCCACCTGCTTAATGGGCCCTTGTTTTGGTTTCTGCCTCGCTTAACGTGTCACATGCTAAAAGAAACGGTGTGCTGGATGTGTGTGTGCGCGTGTCAGAGACACCAAGCAGTGGAAAAAAGCAGGAGTGAGATGCAATGGGAGGAAGGAGCAGAGAGTGCAAATGAATCACAATTACATCTATTCACACATAACTCTGAGTTCTCCGCACATCACTGCCTAAAACAATTAACACCGCTGGAAACTTCTCTCCACACTTGGCCCAATTTGGCGACATAAAGGTCATTGGAAATACATTTAAAAGGACTAAAAGAAATCAGCCATGGGTGTAATTGCAAAAGTGGTGCATGCGTGATTAGTATTGTAAAACAAATTCCTTTCGGCGGTGTTTCTCCTCGCAATATTCTCTGACAAAGGGGGACGAATATTAAATACCTGTAAGCCTAAAACAAATTTAATTCAGGTACAATGAGGGGCTGAGAAGGCACGCTTTTACACAGCACAAAATGGCATGAAGTGCACCGCTGGCAGTGGTAGGTCTCAAGTGTTTGAGAAGCAACATTCGATGTTCTTCGCTGGGCAATCAAACACATTTTCACTCAGCGCTGACAAATTGGGACGGTTATCCTTTGGGGATTTTCTTATGATAAGGCTCATTTTTCTCATTAGAAGCACAACGTCTGTTTCTATGAGGGCATCTGAGGCCATATTCACTGCAAACGCAGCATGGCCTACCCCTACTCGGGCTTGTCTTGACACTGGATGTTACTGTGGGCCGTTGAGGAAGTGATTACGTCTCATCAAAGAGAACGTCAAAAGTGCATTTCTAAGTGTACTTGGCAACTGTGGTTGTTTGCAAAGGCGTCGCAGTGGAACCACAGTATAGACGCACATCATGAAGCAGATGCCTCTCATTTCAATCTAATGGTGGATAAAAAGGGCTTTGCTATGTCCAACTGCACATGCACACTTTGAGCCATTATGTGTTCTGGAAACAGACGCCGAACCCCCTTCGGGAGAGTGACTGTGTCGCCATAAGTGGCCTTTAACTACCTTGTTTATCGGCGTAGCACAATGCTTCGGTGCGCCCCTCCCCATTCTCTGCGCTGACAGCAAGCGTAATTATGGGAACAGCTGCTGAAAAGTGCTAAACGAAAACAGGTGGCGCCGACGAGACACGCTGGGAAATCGTTAACCGGGCTGGCATTGTCTTCGACCACGCTCGGCAGCATTAACTTTGATTACGGCCCGAGCGTGTTCCTGAACTCTGCACTCACGATCAGAGAACCTTTCTGTCGGAGCCAGATTAATAATGTAGGAAGGACTCATCATCTTTCTTGAAATCAAAGGTACACGTGATAAACAATAAGCACGGAGAGAGGAGGGGCACTTTGCCTGGGAGTAGGACAGTTTGGAAAAAGTGTCCGAGCGGATGCTTTTTGGAGATGTGGGAGCTTTGTGGTGCCATGGTGACGAGTCGGGGGCCGTATCTACCGGATCCCAGAGCCCTGTCGTTTGAGAGACTTTTGAAGCTTTCCGAATGTATTCTTAGCGAAGATTTACAAAGTAGGGGAAAGCTATGACCAGGCATTTGTAACAGTGAAGCAATTTGCTGATTGCACTCACTTATATTTTATTAGTCTTTTTTTAAATTATATAATATCGAGTACGACTGGGAATTCATTATCGAAGATGTGTGAATATCTGCAAACGGTGACAGCACCTTAAATTATTAGCTGTACGAGTAAGAAGTGACTCATCCCCCGCGAGCTGTTTGCCAAGTTTCACTGAGGTAAAATATCTGGCTCAGTAACCTGCTGCTCTATAAATAAACTATTCCAAAGACGCACAAGAAAGAGTCCATCTTCAGCACTATATTGGCAAAAGTTGGAAACAAATGACCTCTTTCTTATTGAAAAAGAGCATTACACTAATAGACATCCAATCATGTTAACACCAAAGATGACAATTTCTGTTATGGCTGTAGAGGCCGCATAGCTCAAGACCACACTGTTATATCACCACTTCAGTGTAACAACCCAAAGGCTTCATCATCATATGGATGCTGCGCTCTTAAGGCATTCAAAGGTTAATGATTCCGCTTTGTGGAAGAAGTAGAAGAAGCAAAAAGACATGAAGACACAGACGGAAGTTAAAAGATTCATCTGGATGTTTTGAATATGCTCAGCTATTTTTGTATTGTTTAAACTAAAGAAATGGATCCATGTCTACCGTTGTATAATGACGTGTATGTGCACGCCTACTGTTATTGATACTCGTTAAATTCAAGATAGAAAACAAGTTTGAGTTGAAAATAACTGCTTTTGTAGCGTGAAAAATTCATTCAAAAATAATGACAGCATCAAATATTACATGCTTTGTTCTGAGCTTGAATGCTGTTTTTCCATATTCTACCCATACGCCATTTAACTAAACTGTATTTGACTGGAGGAATGACGAAAATGATACTATGTTGAGAAGTAAATGGAGGGATAAGGAGGGGTGAACCTGGCTCTAACTCAACAGATCTGTGTATCATTGAGTTGCCCCCCGAACCAGGGGATTGTCTTCTGTTTGCTTTGTGTCAATTCATTTCCCCCTCCACCGACTCGGTAAATGGATCTCGGTGGTGAGGAAATCAATGCAGCTTCATAAGTCTGCTTTTGTCTTCCAACTTAAATGGAGGAATGGAAACCTCACTGTAATGCAGGCGCCACAACAAAAGCCAGCTGCGTAACACTGTTGGAGGAACGCTTGAGAAAGAGGAAGAGAGATATCATCTGCTGGGAATAATTGTGCAAAGCAACGCAATGATGACGATGATGGCCTTGGCTTGGAGGAGAAAAACAATGTTGAACTTGTTTGATTGTCTGATCCATGTGAGGGAACCAGTGCTTTTGTTCCTACATAATGATTTCAGAGACTCATATAAATAGGATTCCTGCAAAAGCAACTGCACTGCAGATGGAGTGCTCCTGAATACCTCAATTACAGTACGCTGGTAAAAAAACATGGCGGCGAGGATTTTTAAACCTGGCCACCAGGGTTGGCACTTATGAAACAGCCCATTAGTCTGCTGTAATTGTCAGCAACAGTGTAGCGCATTTGTCTGCCACGTACTCCGGCATCCGCACGGGCCATAAATCTGGCGGTCACATCAATCAGGGGCCGGAATTAATTGTGCAATTAAGATTCTCACTGCTTGGCAGATATAGCTACTAATGGATCAGTGACAAGTGTGATATGATCGTAAAGAGGGGATTTTAATGTACTGTTTAATTGCTCTTATGTGGTCCTCTGTGTTACAACAGCAGCTTCACAAGCCCATTTGTTCTCCACGGTCCACGGTCCCATTGGAAATAAAAAAATGACTGCTCATCTATGGGTCATGGGATGATGTAAGGGCACTCATGGACAACGCTATTATGGCTCTCGAGCATATGTGACTCATCAAGCCCATATTGTGTCAGCTTTTTACACGGAGTGGGCTCGCATTTGTGGTGTCATTTAAAATATTAGGGGGATGGATGAGTGCATGCATGTGCGTGTGTGTGTATGTGTGTGTGTGTGTGCCTGTGCCTGTGCCAAGGAGTTGAGAGTCATGCCGACACAGCAGCATCCCCAGCGGGCTGATTCACTTACACTGTAGCGCGGTGTTTAGGTTGAGTTAAAATGATTTGCCAGTGGCGGGCCTACACTATATTCCCTGCAAGTCATTGTTCATGTAAGAGACTGCCGACCACACATTAGGTTCCTCTGCCTTTGCGTTGCCGTGTCGCTATAAATGGCACCACAACAAGTGAAGTGATGGTGGGTTTCCAGCACTGTTGCCAGGGTGTGGATGGACATCTTCGCGAGGACCGCTGCCGCTGCCTGTGAGGCGTGACATTTGACTTTGGTTATTACAGGAGATGGAAAGGAAAGCTGTAAAAAACAAAAACAATCTCCACTCCGCAAAGCTGGCCGATGTAGACCGAGGGGCTCGCCGCCGCTCAGAGCAGCCGAGAGCACAAACAGTGCTGCACGCTGGGAGATAAATGCCAACACTAAATAACATCCGGTGGCTATACGCGTGGGAAGTGAGTGGTGTAGTGAGTGGTGTGTGTGTGCGTGTTTAAAAGTGCTTAAATGTGCCCTTCTTGCCTCTATGTGGGAATGTGTGTTTGTTTGTCTGTGGTTCTGGGGCTCTGAAATACATCTTTACCGTCAAGCCTTGCTGTGCTCAGTCTTACCAGGCAGGTGATTGCATCTGAGGTCAGGGACAATGCAAAGGGGGGGGGGGCAGCATCAGAGGCAGCATCAGAGGCAGCATCAGACACCATTCACTTTGAGTATTATCCCCAAATAACTCCAAACCATGAATATTTAAGTTGATGATTTATTTTGGATCAATTACCATTTAAATAACCCTTGTTAGTCTAACCCCCCTCCATAAGCCCTTTGTGTCGGATGAAGTCTCTCACCAGTTCCTTTCCTCTCTAAACACTGAGAGATCATTCACGGAGGTATCTAAAGATCGCCGAGTATTAAGTCACTCGTTGTGAGTTTCCACCAAGGTACCTCTTTCTCCCTCCTCATAACAGCCTGTATGATACAAGTGATGAATTAACCTCCAAACCCGTAGGGGGCAGCAATCCCTTTGACATTCTCCCTTTGTCTGCTTTATATAATAATAAATAATCCCGCCTAAAGATCCCTGATTGGAACTCCCACAGCTGTCAAATGAAGAAATAACACCGAACAAAGGGACGGTGTTCAGACAGCCATTGATCAGCGCCTCGCCTCGTGTGTCTTCAAGGCTTGAGCTGAGCTTCTAGAGATAACTGCTGTCCCTGCTCATACGACCTTAAGCTCATTCGTCCTAAAGAACCAAACTTGTTAAACACGGCGGAACAAGTGAGACCAACAAAAACTTCCTTCGCTGAGGAATATAATAAATGGCTTTATTATCGTGGATGCTCAAGGGTTAAGAGAGAGGAAAGTGGTATGAAAGGGCAGGCTTGTTAGTGATGAGTCCAGTGTTTGGGAAAAGGTTAAAGCTGCTCTACTTTTCTGATACAACACACTGAGTATGTCTGAAAATGTCTCCTGATATCCTGGGAGAGGAAAGGGAGAGGAAGCCAGACAGACGAGGACAGACACGTAGACAACCCCCCAGCTCTATTGCCATTTAACCTTTTCTCTCCGCAGCCAGGACATATTTATTGAAAGCTTTCGAGAGCTGCTGCTACTGCTATTGAAAGCATGTCCAAATATACCCGGCCGTGGTAATTAAAGACGCAACGCAAACATGCTGGGAGGCTAAACTAAG
Source organism: Liparis tanakae (assembly GCA_036178185.1). Lineage (NCBI taxonomy): Eukaryota > Metazoa > Chordata > Actinopteri > Perciformes > Liparidae > Liparis > Liparis tanakae. Next base: position 9,651,473 of record CM070096.1, on the reverse strand, counting down.
TCCTCTGGGGCCGCGTGCGGTGAGCCTGGCATACAATAAAACATCTAAACAAAAGGAGACGTGGAGGGATTTGTTTCCCGCTGACATTAAACATCAGCCGGCAAATGTCAACTTGACAAAAGTAAGTCGTCTATATGGCTGGATCTCCTGCCACCGTGTGTGTGAGTGTGTACATGTTGAAGGCTATACGTTGACAGATGCCTGCAGTTCTCTGGCATGTCACTCAATTTAAAACATCATCATCCCTGTGTCATTTAGGGAATTACATAAACGACAATACCTAAGCAACCGTCTATACATGTGTGCTTATCTGTGCCCTGGCACTAAACTGTGAGATATATATATATATATATATATATATATATATATATGCACACACACGCACCAATCCAGAGTGTGTGACAGAGGAGGCAATTATAAACCAAGCTTTTCCTCCATGCTTTATTTACAATAACTGTCACTGGCAGAGCCTTGGCCTCCTTATCTGATTTTTATGAAAACATACTTGTCGGGATTATTGAGATTTGTGAAAGCACTGTGGGGAAATGTGAAAGTGTGTGAGAGGACAAATCAGAAAAGTAAAAAGCGAAGAATAGCAAAATGATAAGCTGCCGTGGAGAGTTATGAAATATTAAGTAGCCGTTTCTCAAAGCACGCACAGTGAAAGTTGGTCAACGGAGAGAACGGAGACAAAAACAGAGACAGATTGTTAGACAGTGTTTCCATGATGGCTGTTTTTTCTAATCGCGTCGTGCCTGAGGAGCTGAGAGAGCGCAGCCATCCGCCTCTCTCACGCCTCTGATCAGCCGACAGCCCCGGGGCAGCCGAGCGTTCTCTAACCCGCCTCGCAGCATCGACTGCTGTCGAGGCGGCAGGCGGGAGGCACGAGGCAGCCCGGTGACAGCACGCTGGCATTTTCATTCATCCTTCTTTGTTTCCATTTCACGATGTGAGCTTAAATGAATTAAATTCGAGTAGTGGTGAAAAATGAGCCCATTTGCCCGTTCGCGAATGTTCAAATGAAACAAGCTCGGCCAATGAGAGCGGAGCGTTGCTCGCTGGGGAAACGGACCATTAGCAGAATGTGTCTCGGAGGGCCGTCGCTCTGCAGGTGGAACGGCTCCGACGGCGGTTTTAACAGCCCGGGTGCCGGGCTGAGTATTCCGGGTAGGAGTGAGGTTGGCACCGGGGGCCCCTGGACCGTCGAGGTGCCGTGACGCCGGGGCCTGCTGTCAGGGCGAGTGAGCGCAGGCTGGACGAGGGCAGTAGCCTCGCCATCTGTTGCGCGACAGCCAAAGTCACCCTGCGTGTAGGCCGCGTGTCTGAGTGCGAGAGTGTGTCTGTGTGTGTACGAGCAGCGTGTGCATGCCAGTGTCTCTGTTCGTGTGTGTGTGTGTGTGTGAGTACGCCCATAGCCCTATGTGGCTGCATATGCACATGAGGGTGTCTTTGTGTGTGTGCGTTGTGTCTACACATGCTAACAGCTGTGCTTGTGTCTGCTCGTGCACATGGCTTGTGTTTACCCATAAGCCTGTGTGTGTGTTTCGATGTCGAAAAGTATGCAATGATACGCACATCTGTGCGTGTTTGTGCCCATAGCTGTATCCGTGGCTCAAATGTAGTGAACTGTGCGTTTGTGTGTCGGTTGGGTTCATGTCCACCCTGACGCTTTGTGTGTGTGTGTGTGTGTGTGTTTATGTGATAATCAGCTCTTATTCGGCTTGGGTAAAAGTGGGGGGGTTGGGAATATTTAGGTGCAGAGCCACAGTTTGAAATGATCACTTGTCATTCATAATCCCATTGATTTTAAGGGGATGCATTTTGTGGGCATACATGCTTCAGAGCGGAGCAGCTGTCCACCTCTTTTAACAAATACAATATTGCGATTAAAATATACAGTAGACACAAGATGGAAGGATGGACACATAGAGAAGGTGACGGGCTGAAGGGGCAGTTAAAGGCACATCTGTGCAGTTACCATGACCAATCCATATCCCAGCTGCTCTGAATAGGAAACATGTATTGATCTTTATCATTTTCCTAGAGTGAGTTCTTTGAGCTCAGCTGGGACATGCTGGACCAAATTGACTATGAGTCCCTGTGAAGAATAATTATTGTCTTGCTGAACTTATGGTAATTTATTTTGTATAAAATCGTCCCAGTTTTCCTCAATTATAATGTATGTATCAGGGTTAAAAAGTGAGACTAACATTAAGGCACCACTATCTTCCAGTATCAAATGTGAGTTCCTACTTCTTGCAATCAACTGCTAATGTGCTATTCTAATATCTGAGTGGGTCAATAATAGTTGAGGAGTGAGGAGCTGGCTTTCTACTGACCACTTCTCGGGGCAGCAGCGAGTCCTCAGTGCGGATCACCAACAGGTTGACGGTCCCGCCCATAGGCGTGGCTCGGAGCAGGGCCACCACCTCCTCCTGGCTCTTGCCATTCAGGTCCACTCCACTGACCTGGGCACACACACAGATCATAATTACTCCAGTAAGCACATACATAAAAGGCAAAATAAATGTACACACACCGAGTGGCAACGCCAAAGTCAAAAAGCTCTACGACTCTAACGGATGGAGGAGGGGCGAGAGATCTGCGGCCTTTATGCAGATTACCCACTGAGCCAGTTGGCGCTGGTTTTAGACATGGGTTATTTACCCCTGAATTGAGCACTAGCTGATTTTCACGTCAGTCTGATTGAAGTATAATCAAAATATGTTCTAACTAACTCCATCTCCTCAGCAATTCAAAGCTGGAGCTGAAGTGTGAGAGCCGTAGGGAACACAGTGCATTTCAACAAAAGCTTTGTACAATTACATTTTTTTAACAAAACCATATCAGCAAAAGAGCATTTAGTCTCTGAAATAGTGTATAATCTCACAGAGCACACACTTTGAGATAGCATGTGGACACTGTAGGATGGTTGGGAGCTGGAAAAGCTAGAAAGACCCGCCTCACCTCCAGCAGCCGGTCTCCAGCTTTCAATTGTCCATCTTGGATGGCTGCCCCTCGAGGAAGAATGTTTTTGACATAAATAGGAGCACTGCCACCAATGGGTACGTCTCTGGATGTGATGCTGAACCCGAGACCCTCTGGACCTAAGAGTAATGGAAAACAAACACATTTGGTAAGAGATATCACGTGGTATTTTACAGTTTTCATTTGGCACAGTTTGCCAGCACGAGAGCATGAACCGGGGCCGTAAAGCTGAGTGATTGGCTCGGGGCTATCGCAGCAATGTAACTGATATTACTGATTTACAGCCTCGTGGAAGCTCTATCTCTCTGAAGAGAAGGAAGTTAATAATATGCATGTGTTTATGTTTGGTAAAGTGCTCCAGCACCTCCATGTCACTTTATACATGTCAACTACAAAAGAAAAGTCACAGCCATGTTCTTACTTTAATTTAAAATAGTCCCAAACATGTAGCATACAACAACAATGTGGCTATGGAAATGTCAAATATGGAATATTACTCATTATGCTTATTTATAATAAAAGGCACCTCATGATGTGCCAAACTATTAGAAACTGGCCAGACTCTTGAAACATTTCTGAAAGATCCTTTTCATTACAAGCCGCTGCAACATGAGAAACCACCATGCAGGGATTCAATTATGGGTTTCCACTGCGTGCTGCACGTCCTCGAGTTAATGCCAACAGAGGCACTGCCATCGTCGCCATGAGGGTGTGTCCCACTCACGTCTTTTCAAGAAGTAAAAATGAAAATATGTCTCCGGAATCTAAATATAGCGTCAATGCTATGAACCAAAATTGAGTGTTTATGATAAGCGCGTGAGGACTTTAAAACCACTGTTGTGACCTAAAGTTGGATTAAAGAGCGGTTAGGGACCAGAATAAGAGCCGCAAAGTGAATGATTATGTGTATCAAAATGCTGTTCTTAAAAATGTAAATGGCAAAGTAAAAATGCTGTTTTCTAAATCATCCATCTTGCATGTCGCCAGATGTTTTAACAAAAAGATCTAGGAGGCTGTGCCATTCAAATCATGTCTGGTTTAGGTCAACCCTATAATATACATAAACGGTTCAACGTTTGCATAATATGTAAAGTAGTGCTCGTCATTTGCTCATCAATTGTCAATCGAACGAGTAATAATTCTTCCTAATGGCCATTGAGGCTGTGCTACATTCCTTTTGAAGTGCAGTGAGTGGTGAGCTGAGAAAACTCTTAAGATAGCAGCTGTTACTTCAGGTTTTAAGGCTGACCTTTAGGGTTCATCTAATGAATATGAATCGCCGGTCTGGAGGCAGTAGGCAAATACAATAACGGAGGAATAAGAGGATCTCAGGCCTGACCTTTTCGGATGACCAGACCTGGATTTGTCAAATAAAAGCCAAAAAATGGTTGCAAATGCCAGCCAGTCAAATAAATTGTCTTCGTTGATTTATTCTTTGACACAATATTTTGAATAGCCCCAAAACCCTGCTACATAATGCTAATAGATGAGTCATTAGGAAAAGTGTTCAGAGAGATGCGTTCCACACTGCGTAACATAGCCGGCAGCGTTCCCAGCAGCCAAAGCTTCTCTGATGGTAACAACAGTGATTAGTATTCATCTCAAAGTAGCAGCTCGTTTCACTGAGCTGTCACACCTCCGATGTTCATCATGACCCACTTTTCCCGCCACGTCTCTCTAGCAGTCTGTCGAACTCTCTGTTGCCTCGCTGACAGTTGATGAACAACGAACACAACAGAGGGAGAGGCGCGGATGGCAACTTTCTCGTGGCTTCTGCACACAAACAAACTTATGAGCTTATGGAGGGGGAAAAGTTTTGCTGTTGAGGATAACGACGTGCTACGAGCCCTCCGTCACTGCAGACGGAAACTTAGCGGTTGAATTTTAAATCTGCAACACTTACAGTCTTCATGAAAGACAAACTGATCGCCGTCACTGCAATCAGCTTCCTACTCCGAAATAGAGAACACCAATCTTATTATTGACCAAAAAAGGGACTGTTTGACTTTGCAGATTTCTAAACAAGGCTGCAGTGGTCGTCACTCAATGTCAAGAACTACTCTACCTCCGTGTGATGGATTCAGATCCATCATGGTGCTCCTTTCAAATCCCCTGCATCTCTGTCTTTCTTCCCCTTTCTACTGTGACCCCCAGCCCATGTCCGAGCCTTTCCCCTCATCTGGTTCACACAGCCGGATGAGCGGGATCAAACCTCCTGCACATCGTAAGAGCCCGTCGTTAAGGGCCGCCAATCAGGTCATTAGGAGAATGCATCTCTAATAGGCTCCTAGTAATTAACCACTGACGTCTTTATTTTGGGTAATAGGAGGACCAGGATAAAAGTAATTGTATCCTTTCTGTATTAGTTGGAATCCTGGCTCCAATAAGCCAATTAAACAGCAAACATGAGGAGAGGCTGTGGCACATTAGAATGACTTAATGGGGTGCGCATGTCCTTTTCGGGCTGTAGTATTTGATTAGGGCACTCTTGTTAATTTGCCAAGCAAGATTTGCTCCCGCCATTCGGAACTCAGGCCCACTTAGGCCGAATCACAACAATTACAACGAGTCAACAACAAAACTGCTGAAGCCTTTCGAAAAGTACATTAGTCGTGGTAAAGTCTGATGGTAATCAAACGGAACCGGCAAAATGGATTTCAGGGGTCACACGTCCCTCGGCTCGGATTGTAAGTGCTCAGTTGAATTTCAAATTCAACAGCGTTTGGAACAATAATTCATCTCTATTTGTCGTTCACGAGTGGCTTGCGCTTTACTACCGAGGCACATCTATTCCAGTAAGCCCCATTTAAGTCCTGGGCAATAATCTCAGAGACCATTTCTGTCACTTGGGCAAGAGCGTACTTTTGAGAGTTATGAGTGGTGTAGAGTTGGACCATGAAGAAGCTAGTGGAAATAAACTAAACTACTGGCATCGGTCTCTGGAGCTGCTGGAGCACCACCAGCAAGGCCCCAGCTTGGTCTTGCAACATTTGAGGGACTTGTATGTAGAAATAAAGCGGGAAGACCTTAAAAAAAATGCATATCAAACTTGCACTCCAGCTCCTCGTTGTATTAAACCCTGGAATGTGCTGGAGGCGCTCGGGGACCTCCGACAAACATTTTAGAGCAGCTTGTGACGGCATTTCCCCCGAGCGCGCTGCATTTAGTTTACGCTGCTGCCCTCGCTCGCTGCATTATTCCCTGAAGCTCTCTGCTGAGGCCTCGGTGCCAGCGCTCGACTTAACATCTAAAAAATAAAGAGGAACAAAGAGAGAGAGAGAGAGAGAGAGAGAGAGAGAAAGAAAGAGTAGCAAGTCACCTCAGCACTGGTTCCTTTCGATGGCTCGTCAATTCATGGGAAGATAGAGAAGTGAGGGAGTCTGGCAGTGAACGCAGCACAGTGGTGGCCTGAGATTAAAGGCCTGTCCAAGTCCACAAACAAACACGCCTCAGCTGGAAGTGGACTGATTGCTGAATCTTCATATTTCCTGAGTGCATCAAGCCACAAACTGCTCATTTAAACAAATCCCAAATGCAAATATTCCCTGAATGATATAACGTTGTCTCTTTCTCGAGCTATTATTTACTGTGGGGGAAGCAAATGCATGCAGATGACGAAGCCGTCTCCTTCGTCTCAATGAGGAGTAAAGTGGACTGACGGAGTGGAACGTGGGGGATTGAGGCAGACAGAGCAAGAGAGAAGATAGGTGTCATTTGCATCTGATATATGAACTACTTTATGGTTGTCACATCAGCTACTTAATGATCCACATTTTGAAATGGTAAGTTAGTGGAGATACTTTCTTTCTTCTGGCTGTGAGACTCCTCAACTCCACCTCATCCTCCACACTACCATAACAAAATAAACATTCATAATAATGCCAAAAAATAATATATTGTATGTATATATATATATAAATATATATATATATATATATATATATATATATATATATATATATATATATATATATATATATATATATATATATATATATATATATATATTCTTGTGGAGCATAAATAGAATAAATCAATGTTTGTCGAACCATATGTGACATTAAATACACCTTGGACCTTGAAGTGTGACCTTGATCTGGCTTGTAGAACCAGAGAAGCTTGCAAAACCGAGCCTGTCCCCTGTTTGTAACGTTATCTGTTACACCGAGAGCTTCCACAACTCTCTGATAAGAGTGGGTGTAATTTGTCAATGAAGTGACTGACTTGACTGGTTGCAAGAAAAGTCAAACCAATGCCAGTCCCTTCTACGTGCTCTTCTGAGGTTGAATAATAAATATATTGAATAATAAATATATTCCCAGCCAGTCCCATCACTGATCTCATCACTATGGAACAGCTGTGTCAATCACAGTGAAGCATGACGCCACTAGCTCAACAAATTGGCTCCTCCAGGAACATATTGTTGTCTGGATGGTGCAGAACATTAGATGTATCCATGTAGCGCATTAAAAAACATGAAAAGCTTATTACAAATTGGAAAGGAGGCTGTGATGTACAGGATTATAACACACTCCAGCGATCTAACGTCTCGTGTATGAACGGGCAGAACACAGAGTCACAACAGACCAATGAAAAGTTGTTGTATTATTCTCCTGAACATGCAGTTAATGCACTCATCCGTCCGTACCTTTCTTCAGCTGGATGTTGAATCTGCGTCCTTTGTTCTTTGTGTAGGAGCTGACGGACTGGTTCGTGCTTATCCTGCGCTGCAGGGAGGGGGAGGTCACTGAAGAGGTCCTGGCAAGCAAGGTGTGGGGTAAGTTGGCCAACCGTCGGTTTGGCTCGGGGGTGCTTCCTGCCAGGGGTCCCTGGTGGCTAAAGAGCAAGACGGAGTTAGAGAATTATTTTTTGTTTTACAAATGCAAAACATTTTTTATTTGGTTTTACTAGCAGAAAAAGAACATCTCTGGAGGTTGTCTTCACATAATTTGCTGGAAAGTAAAGCAGAAGTTTAGTTCCAGCATGCTCTCTTGGTATATCCCAGATTTTCTGTATTTTTTTTTCACAAGTAGGTGAATATTTCAACAGCAACCCAAACAAGAACCAAAAACCTTCTATCACAACAAAACATCTTTAGTTTTATCTCCACCAGGAGAGCATGTATTGGTCGCTTGTGGGCATGTGTGTGTGTGTGTGTTTATCCAAAGCTAATATTGTATATTGCAGGACCCATCTGCTTAATACTATTGCTCTTTTATGACTGTATGCTTAAGAAACTCTCGTGATTGCAGTGATTTACAATTTTTTCTAACAGATTTTATTGCTTGTTTTATAGAGTCACGGGCTGATGACTCCTCACTACTCCTCGTTTTTCCTCTACAGATGACAAATTGTTACTCTATTGACTTACACGCCGAGGTAAGACAATTGCGTGCTTGCACAGTATGTCTGTACCTATAAATATTATTATGATGATTATTACAACGCTGCATGACTTCTCATGTCAGTAGGAGAGCTATTGAGCTGAGCAGAGTCCCAGCAGGACTGACGAGAGGGCATCGGCTTGAGTGAAACATGTCCGAATACTTTCGTGGCCTGGACGGTGTTGCAACTGTTTGAATTAATTCAATCAAACATTAAAGCAGTGGTGGTTGCAGACACACCTGGCGATGCCTCTAAAGGAAATGAGAATAGTAACAGCAGCTGCCAACAGACAGCTCCGTATGTCAATTGTGTTAATATAATTTATTGGCTGAAAAATTGCTTGTGGGATTTTATTTATTGATTTTATTGTCAATGTCAAACCCTTTTTTCTGTGATACTTTATGCTCATAATAAGTGTGTGTTTTAAATTGAGCCTGTACATATATAATGTGCACACACATCCAGGCAAAGACACTCAGGTGGATGACAAAAAAAGACTATGCTCTTCACACATTAAGCTCTGAATTAATAGTTTATTGTTCTATTTTCAAGGCAACTTTCCGAGGCAAGCGTAAAAAGAGAACCGTTGCCTTGAAAAGAGAAAAGGAGACGTTAGCTATGTATTTGGAGGTCAGTGTGCAAACCTTTTTGCTTCTATCCATACATTGTATCTGTCGAGCTACTACAATGTAAAGTATGATGCAATAATGATGATTATGCCTGTCGTAGGGAATTCATCCAGATTGACTCAATGTCACAAACAGAGAATGTATAGAGGATTCATGAATGTATGTGATTGGAATTGAGACTATAAACCTGTAGACATTGCCCTACTTGACAAACATGCACATGTTCAGCATTCTGGAATCAGGCCAAATGCATTACAGAGATGAATAGTAACCACAGGCAGATAAAGTGGTCTTTTAACAAGATGATCAGCGACGTGGACTTTGAGTCCTCAGGTGGAAATTATTATTAAACTGGACTCCTGCATTTTATAGAGTAGCTTTTAAACATTGATGGATCCGCAGTGAACGTACGGAGGAAAAGTCGTTGTAATTCAAACAGAAGAGCAATCACTGGGAATGTGAGGTTGCTTAGCCTTAGCATGCTTTATGGCAGTGTGTGTGTGTATCTAGCTCTTTAACTCTCTGGAGGTCGTCTTAACATGGACACAACAACACCATGCTGGAGAGGAATACACACGCTAAGTCTTAACACCTACTCGTGGATGACGCCAGGTTGTGGTCCAGATCTGGGCATCGCCGCCCCCACCAGGCTGGCACTATCCCCCAACTGCAGGGAGACTTGGCTGAAGCGGACTCTGTTGGGCTGGGCCGGGCTGAGCTCGGTCTGGGCCATCAGCAGCTCGTACTGTCTCTTCATGGCCGCGGGGACCACGTGGAAGAGGATGCTCTTGCCGCGCATCGCTTGCTTGAAAATGTTCTGTGCTCTGGAGGTGACGAAGAAAAAAATGAAGCCGCTTGAACACGATAAGAGATACAATTATGCTATCATAGTTTGACGGATATAGAAGGATAAGGTAGGCTACATGGTGCTATAATATTAGAGGCGATAGCGAGAGTCAAGGTTGGCATCGCTAATCTCAGGGCAACTCACCACATAGCAGCGGAAGATAGAAATTACATTATCTATAATTACCAGCATCAAGGCAGCAATGAGATAAGAATGGTGAGTCAGTGATGGAACAGTATATATTGTACGCTATGCCATGAAAGATAATGTAAAGGGGTCTATCTAAGTCTTTCTACAGTCTAGTAGTCTGTGTTTGTGTGGACATGAGTGGACTCAACAACCACAGCAGAGATGATGAATCATGCATCGAGGAAGCTTTCCAGACAATGAAGTTCCAAAGTAAGCAGACACACACACACTTCACTCTTTACACACAAAATAAGAAGAAAATAGCCAAAACACACACACACATGGAGAGGGTGTGTGTGTGTGTGTGTGTGTGTGTGTGTGTGTGTGTGGGGGGGGGGACAAGACAAGAGGCTCAACATGATTCCCAGAAGCAAGGATTGTTTAGTCTGATTTGCCGGTGGCACTTAGCATATAGATAGGCTGGGCCACGCTGCAGCATGAGGGGGCCAGAAACGCGGTGGGAGTCTGGATCCCAACCATCCCACCTCCTGCTTCCAGGCCCCCATTACCGGGCCAGTAACACCATGCTGATTCTATCCAAACCACAGCCGCTAAGCCGCTCCTGCCACGGCAGACAGCACTTCATACGGGCGGCGGCGCGGAGGCGAGGCGCGCACCCCGCGCCGAGCCACTCCAGCGGGATTTGGTCTCCCCATCTTTTATTCTGATGGTAATTTACAAAAATCACTCACGTGCGCACTCTCGGTACTGATGACTGAGTGAGCAGGAGTGCGTGTGTGTGTGTTGTGTGTGTGTGTGTCTTTGCGAGCAAATGTTCCCACCTGCACATATACAGTGCCATCACTCCAGTAATCAGCCTCCACGCGAGCTTGATTGAATAATAAATTACCCCATCAATGCGTCATTACATTCAGTTAGATTAAGCGCCTCAAAATATTTACCCATGCAAAACAATCCAAGTAGATTAGACTATCACTTTAAATTGTGGCTCTGTGCGGCGCACAGTCAAGGGATGTGGGGTTTGGGGGAAGTGATGAGAGAGTGATGGGGGGGGGGGAGATGGGGTGGAAAGTTTAGCTCCTTCAACTCATTTTCATGCAGAATCACAAACTTCATATGCATTTGGATGCCGGTGAGTAGCTGGTGTTTGGCAAGGGAGGGAGGGGGAGACGGGAAGGGGGAAGGGGGGGAGTGCGGAACGCTACGAAACATCACTCCCCAGTGGATTTGGTCTGTAAGCCTCTTTCACAGTAGAGAAGACTTTGGAAGGAAAATGGGATGTTTACTAATAGCAATAGCATCGTTTTGAAAAAGGAAACCAAAACCGCAGTGGCTCTGTGCGCGCTCGGATGAACACATCAACATAATGTGGGAAGCTAACCGTGAAAGTCTGGAGTTCATCACACATGTTTCTGATGGGGGACTAACACAATGTATTCTGATTGTTTTGTCCAAGAAATGAATGGCGAGTCTCCGCCTTTACTTCTGATCACAGAGGTGTTCCTAACTTGGTTCAGGTTAACTACCCAGCAGGGCGTCTCTAAGCCCAGTGGTTTGTAGATGACTACGTCCAGACCAGCGTGACTGGGCGCTGGGCCGTCATTGGCAGGAACCCAGGCTATTCCTTCCTGTGGAGGAGTGGGTGATAAGGGAGAGAGAGCTGAGCAGATCGCCTGTACACTGCCTTCAGAAGGCAGCCTGGAGGAGAAGCAATCTATTTCTTAGCCTGACACACACATGCACGCACACACACACACACACACACATCAACACACACACACACACATACACACACACACACACACACACACACACACACAGGAGTGTAGATAAGACGTTATAGCTCAGTGTAGCTGTCAGGCGCGCCTCTGTGTGTGTGTGTGTGTGTGTGTGTGTGTGTGTGTGTGTGTGAGGGAGAAGGGTGGCTTTGGGTAAATGGGTGGGAAAGTCACAGGTTTATATCTTCATTCCACTTTAGGAAATGAAGGGGAGCGATGAATCAATGGAAATGAATTGAGAGCGGAGTGTAGGTGGTCTGGGATCATGGGGGGGGCGAAGCGGTGGTGAAGGACTGCAGGTCACAGAGACCTATTACAAGAAGGCCAACAAAGTCAGTAATATTTCAGTTATGTTGTGCAGCCGCACAGTGCAGGTGTCACGTCTCCCTGAAGTGTGTGCTCCTGGATCAACAGCAACACTATTTACTGTCCAGCGCCGGGCGTCTCGGTATGATTCAGCGTTATCCCGTTCTAGCTTTGAAGGCATTGGAATAAATTACAATCAGCGTGGCGCTCAGATAACCCGACAAGACGGAAACGATCAGAGCAGTTAGAGAAACACAAGACAACCGCAGAGGGTCAGCTTCAGAGCTTACTGTTCGAAGCGCAGGTGGCGAATGTCTCCCTGATTGATTTTGACAATACAGTCGTTCTCCTGGAAGAGACGCTCCTGCTCGGCTTTCCCCCCGCGCTCCAGACGCTTCACCAGCAAGCCCTGCGTCCTGATAATGATAACACATCATCGGGTTACGGGTAGAACATCAGTTAGACACACACTGTATCAATTACACTGCACACAGTCACATTCCAATATGCTGAACAGCAGGCTCCCAGTCGCACGCCGCATCCCCCACGTCCTTACATTTAAAAGAGTTAATGACAGTACGTAGAAGACGAGAGAAGATGGCATGGAGGAGAGAAAAGAAGGGAATATATAGAGAGGTTTCGGAGGAAGTAATTATGTTCACAAAGTAACTTTAGCCCAAGTATTGCACCCTATTTTCAGTAAAAGTAAACTCTCCAAACTCAAAGCTGGGATAAAGATCTGTATCTTCCTGCAGAAGCACGGCATGACGAACACATTGTTAAGCGCGTGTCCTCCACTCTATCCGCCTTTCTGTGTGCCGGTTTGAGAGAATGATGGGGCGGGTTGTCTGAGGTAATTCAGACCAACAGCTAGGAGATCATCTCGTTGCTTCAGAGGAATCGCTGAACTTTCCTTCACTGGAGCTTAAGACGAGAGCCGGCAGTGGCGTAATAAATACCCCAACAGTTCCAGCTTAGCAGTGTCTTCAAAAGAAGGCAACCTTTACCTTCAAAAAACCCTCTCCCCCTCCCTCCCATTACTCCTTCCTCTAAATAAATACATCAGTGAGCTCCTTGGGGCTTCAGGCCCCGAGGATAACCACATGCAAAGAGATCTGATGTGTGCTCTCGCAGCAGAACTACAGACTCGATCCGTCTCCGAGGCGTCGGATGCCTGAGGAAGCAGGTAGACCGACTGAGTGCAAACGTTTGGTGACCTTGCATAAACTAACAGAAAGTTTGGAGGACTTACTTTTGGGAAATTAAAAAAATAATGATGAAATATATCAGAAGCCAAACTTAGATATTGCAAGATAACACTGCAAATCGAGAGCGTAGCAGTGGCAAGGACACACGCTACGTGGTCTTCGCCATTTTCAGTTCCCTCCTGTCGGTTCGCTGGACACATAAACAACAGCGCGTTTAAATCGTGACCCCGTTTACCGCGGACGTCAAGGGCAGATTTTGCAGAGCTCTTTAGCATTTCAAACAGGGCTCCTCTCGGAACATCGCCTTAATTGGTTGCATATCGTGGACATCCACGATCCCACCGCAGACTCGTTTCGGCCCCTCGATGGCGCCGCTTCCAGCTAAAATTAAAGATCACACAAGGCCCTTCCCTCTTTCCCGGGGACCCAGCCGGCTCAGCCGGGTCAGCTTAAGTGTGTTGAACAGAGAGTAATTGCGGGCGGTGCGGAAGCGGACATGATTGCGCTTTATCTCCATAAGTGTTGGCACCTTGAAAACAAAGTATTGAGAATGGAGATTACAGCATGGACACCCTCTAATGACTTCTGATCTGGTAGCACGCCAGACACAGTAGATGAAGGAGTTTGGGTTGATCCCTGATCAGTATTCAAAGCAGCAGCGTGGAGGATTGGTGGATAAAGCGGCATCTTTCAGAGATTGGAAGTGAGGATTTAGTCAAAGCATTATTATTATGATGATGACTGTAATGCACTGCCGCCCTCTCAATTCCTCCTCATATATATTTATTTTATATTTATCAGGTTATTTGAGTAAAAGAGCAGAGTTAAAGCAAAATCTAAATGGCACTCTCACAAGATGCAAGTCGGTGAATTAATTAGGTGCCGGATATAAGCACAAGGAGTTTGCAGTCTCTGCACAACCCTCTACTGTGTGCTACCGTATATGGATTTACTCCATCTTGTGGCCGGGCAGCGGTGCTGAGGAGGGATTTGAAGGAGGCCACCTGCTCTCATCCACTGCCTTTAATCAAATAATAATCCAATCAGGATCCATTTATGCGCGGCAATTATGTCCGCAGTTTGTTTACAATTGAAACTGGTCATGGAATGAGAAGTTCATTAAGCAAAGAATGCATCTGCGAAGGGTGTGTGTGTGTGTGTGTGTGTATGTATGTGTGTGTGTGTGTGTGTGTGTGTGTGTGTGTGTGTGTGCAGACATACGGTATAGTTGTTGTGTGCGCTGCATTCAAAGTAGCAGCACAGACTGTGTGCATGTGTGTACGAGTGTGAGGGAAGACAGCGCTCAGTCTCTGCTCACAGACTGTAAGTGTGTAAGGTGTAAGTTCATGCAGGTATGGATGTGTGCACTTGCGGGTGAGAGAGAGAAAGAGAGAGCTTTCTCCTGCAGCTGTGTCCACTTGATGTCAGTACCCGGGAGCAGAATGCGCCTGCAGTTGGTTGTTTGCCGGCTGTCTGACCCCTGTGGCCCCGGTCTAGACACTAATGACGGCCCGCTGAGTCTAATGCCTCCTGTCCTAGAGCACAGCACACAGGAAAGAGCTGGACCGGCCATTAGCGTCGTCCCACTGACCAGACGCTGAGTCTTATCATATCTGAAGTTAATTGAAGGCTCTGACGGCTTTGAGTGCCGACCTTAGCTGATGGGGAAGAAACTGACTGGCCGTGCAGCGTTACTGCTGTATTCTTGCGAGATGCGGTTTGATTATTGTTTTTTATACAGAGGGGCTGGAGGATAGTAGCTAATAAAGAGCTGAATTGTAACTTTAATTTGAGCGATATTGCTTGATGCCACTCATTATGCATCGCTGCTGTCCTCCTGTGACTCAGGATAACTCAGATGTGCCACAGCTTCTGAGGCAGTCAATGGCAGGAGGTTAAAGCTAAATAAAGTTTCCTGACACTTGGTTATAAACAGCAATGGGATTAGTGTCCCAAAGAAATGACACACAGCAATATTCAATGACACCCCACCTCTTCTCTCTCTCTCTCTCTTACTCCTTCTCTTTCTCTCTCTCTCAAATGTCATCCCATTCAATCTCCTCACTTTGTCTTTTCACTTCATTCCCTCTCCCTGCGCTGAGTAGTCACATTCACCTTGGGAGTGTGCCAGTCCCTTGGCGTGCAGCGGGGAATCTGTGTTATACAGAGGCTTTTAGTTTGATTACATCTGGCCACTTCCTCTGCCCTTTATTATTTTGCTGGAATAACTGTAAACTGGGATACATTCCTCCTCTTGTCCCCTGTCATTGACACTCCTCATGGTTTTTAAAAAGAAGAATAAAAAAAGCCAAAAGAGAAGTGGTCTGAATCACCTTCAAAGCGGTGTGGACACCGCTGGGACGAGGAAAAAAGGAAAAGAGAAACGCGACTTGGAAAAAACTTTGCAGTCAAGAGCAAAGCTGCTTTTCGTTTGTTCTCCTTCCCACTGAGGGCTGAGGAGCCTTAGCATGTGTGCGTTGCGGGGCATTGGTCTGCTGTTAAGCTGTGAGGCTCACAGAAACCGAATAAAAAAGATATGGCCTGGAGAATCAGGGAAAAGGACAGTCTGAAACAAACATGTAAAAAGAGGGGGCTAAAAGAGAACAGGGAGGAGAGAGTAAGACAAAGTGAAATGATGAGTAACGGTGAAATAAAGAGAAACATCCACGGGGCGATGCTGAAACAAAGTCGCTGTTGTCGGACAATAAGCTGCACCGCTGCTCAGATGTGCCTTTCTCTTACCTGGCATCCTGCGAACTGAGGGGCAGTACGTGGATCCCCAGGGGCCCCCCTCCGTTGGACACCTCGACCGGCTTGAGCAGGCCACTGTAGGACGATGATGGATGAGGCCGAGGGGACGAGAAGGGGGAGGAGGCACAGGGGGGACACGCGTGAATAAAAACAACAACAACAAGAAAAAGGACAATGACGAGGATGACACGTGGATGTAGAAGGGCAGGGTATAAAAGACGACACATGACGATACCTTGATGGGATGTATGGATGTATGGGATGGGGGTTAGCGACGCCTTAGCGGTGAAGTCTGTGCAAAGTCATTCATTACAAAGTCAGACTGGTGGACCTCAGGGTCGATTAGGGACCCAAATGGAGAGTCCAATTAAGTGATTAAGATCAGATTCTTGTGCTAAATGTGAACAGATTAATTGAAAAACGTGTGTGGAAGGGAGGGGGTGTGGAGAGAAGGTTAATTTGTGTAGATAAAGACATGAAGACAAATGATCACAAGCTGTTGTTGGAGAGGCGTGGCCGCTATGCTCGTGTAGTGAGGTGGGCGTGTTAAGGTTTGGGGATGATGCTTGGGCAGTTATTAACATTTCTGGAATCACAGGGGAAAATGTAAAAGGTCAAGATGGCGATATCTCTGGTGTTATCTAGACGTGTAGATGTTTTGTGTTTTATCCACCTAGGTTTTGAGATGTCTCCAGCCACCAGTTTGAAATGAAATAACGTCGCTACGCATTCACGCGCATCACACTGGGGTTGTCGCTGTTGATCACTCACTCTAGATTGAACACATGCGAATATTCCAAGGAGGAATCGGCCCTCCCTACTGGCTCTATCCTTTTTATTCTCCTTTCCTGTCTTCTTCGCTCTTCCTCCTCCTCCTCCTCCTCCTATACAGAGAGAAAAAGAAAAAAGGAGAAAAAAACAGACAGGATAAATCATTAAAAGACTGTTCCCGCAAAGTAAAAGCCTAACACTCTCAATGACATTATTTCTATTTGGCAGCGCTCGCATCTCCCTCTCTCCCGCCTATATCTCTCCTCTGGCTTTTAATCCAATTACCTGCAGGAACAAGAAACAGCCTCAATTCTAAATCAAAAGAGACTTTCTGCAGAGCGCAGGCAGCGGCACCTTCCTCGGCCAAAAACTTCAGCGACTGTAGTGACAAAGTGGCCCTGATCGATTACTCCCACTCGATCAATCAGGTCTGGCCTGGGGAAGGGGTGCTGCCAAGTTTTTTTCACAGGTCTGTCGTGAAGGAAAGTTGACACGCCCACTGTCATTTGTTCCTCCCGTGCTCTTCAGTTCATTTACTCATCTTCCTCCAGGGCCATTAGACAGCGGAGCGGGGAGGCGGCGGCCTTTACAGGCCGGCCAGACGTCTGAGGACTTAACCAGGCTCTGGAAAGGAGAGCAGCCTCATGCTCTCCTTAATGGGTTATGCACTCCTTCTCTGAGCTCGCTTCATGGGGATGGTACGGATTGAGCAGGGCACTTACACATGCGGTGCTGACATGCTGCACATCGAATAAGGGAGGAGGCACATTGAATAAGGGTTCATTTTCAACTATCCATCTGTTGAAGGTTAGTTACAGGTAGTGCTCAGGAGTTTCATTAACAGGTGACGAGCATCAACTTTCCAGGTAAAAGACACTTTCTACTGCCAGTCCTATTAGTGACTTCTAATGTGTGTGTGTGTGTGTGTGTGTGTGTGTGTGTGTGTGTGTGTGTGTGTGTGTGTGTGTGTGTGTGTGACCCCGCCCCTCACCAACTTCTTTCTCTCTTTTGCTGAAATGTCAAGCACATCGAAACAGGTCCTGTACCATCCTGGTTTTGTTATGGTAATGGCTTCAACCCCTTTTCAGAGCCCCGGATATCTTCGGCAGCAGGCGGCCATGACACAGAGGGACTCTCTCCTTTATTTATTTTTAAGAGCGTGGCTATGACATTTTCATCAGCGGTTTACCTTAAGAGACCACGACTCCCCCCGCCTGTCTGTTCCGCCTGTCTAACCGTTTGGTATGAAAATGACTCAGTCAGTTGTGTCTCTAATTGTGTGTCCCTTGAGTTCCCCGGTGCCTCCCGGGGGGGCCCGTTGTTCACCATGCCATCTGTGAAACCCCCCAGGTGGGTTGGTTCCATTATTTTAAATATATATATATATATGTGCCGTGCAAAAAGGAATATGCAGACTTTATTTCATCCTCCGAGAGAAAAGGAGGGAGTGGATTGTGCTCGACGTCTTTCTCTCATTAAACAACAGAGTGATCGGAGAGGGGAGCTGACTCACAGCGTATCATCACAGAGGGTGACGTGTAATTAACTTCAGTAGCTCGCAGCAACAATCTCCTGTCTGTTAGTTTGTAAGTGGAAAGTGGCCGCGGGTTCCCTCTTAGCATCTTTCTGCGGGAACATAAGGAAGACCAGAGCCGTGTCATGTGATGGAACAAAGGAGAGGTCGAGAATCAGGAAAGAGTTTCACCACCAGAGCACCAAAGGGGATGAGATTATTCACTGGCACGAGGCTGAAGGCAGAGTGAGAGTATTTTTTTTGCGTGCGGATGTGACAGGTGAGGGGCCAAACACAGCAGCACTAGAGCAAGTTGATATTTGAGTTCAGCTGTTTCACCGGGGATTGGTGTGAAAAGATGAAAGAGTAGAAAGTGCAAATGACACCAAAGGGAGGAGGAGCTCATTATAAAAGTGGGGAAATCTGCAAACATGGTGAAATCTTCACCTCAAGAAATTGCTTGACTGATTTCTTCTTGAAACGAGTGCAGCTGATTCAGATATTGACTTTCCTTCCAAAGACGTCTGTGGAACAATTGCACTACTTCAGCTATGAAAGCGGAATAATGCTTCTGAATTTCCTTTTGTGAAACAACTTACATATGTGTAGCACCTCTAAGGTGAAGCAAGCAGTCCGAACATCCTGCGTGAAGAAACATCACGCCCATCCTACTCTCTTCTGTAAGAGTCCCTGTTTTGATGCATATTTTCACTCTCATATTTACTACCAGTAAATATATTTCATGTATGTATTTAGTTCTAACACACAAGCCACATGAGGCTGAATATGAGTCATAATTACTTTTTTAGATTGATATTTCAGGGAAAGAAGTCCTTTCTGTTGTGGCTGATAACCGAGTCAGGATTACAGGGGTCGTGTCTCCTTGTCTGTTAGTAGGAGAAGACATCTCCTTTCATATTCACTGCCAGTCCACGTATTGTCTGTCCTCATGTCAGTGGCCCAGCCGTGCACTGAGTGACAGCAGAGGAAAGGCCCGGGCTAAATATACATCCATCTCTCTGTGTCCTTCCACTCTCCCTCTCCTCTCTCTCTCTCCATCATTCTGGATCTACCACTTCCCCCCCTCTCTAAAAAAAAACCTCTATTTCTTCCTCCCCTTGAGTGCTTTTAGCACCTTATTTGATCCCTTGGTAACCAGTGGAGTGGGGGGAGCAGCAACGCTTTTCAACTCAACTCACCATAGCACTCATTCCAAGCGCTCTCTCTATCCCCCCACCCCCCCTCTTATCTGTCTCCCTTCCTCCCTGATCTGTGGCCAAAAATCTGCCAACCTCTTTAACAATGAAGGAAAGAAAAAAACAAAAAAAGCAAAGGTTGGATGGAGGCTTGGCCATCGGACAGCTACAGCATTAGATTATTGAGACCCATAAAAGAGAGCGAGAGGGAGAGAGAGAGAGAGAGAGAGAGAGAGAGAGAAAGAGAGAGAGAGGGCGGGGGAGTTACAAAGTGCATAGTCTTGTTACCTTCAAATGGATAGACAGGTTAGAATGGTGGGAGTGTCAAGGAGAGGAGAGGAGAAGAGAGAAGAGTGGGATGGAGGGAGGGAGCAACTGTTTGCTTACGAAGGAAACCACTGTCCCACACCAACCCACACACACACACACACACACGCACACACACACACACACACACACACACACACACACATCATAAAGCCCACTGCCTGGGGGTTAGGGCAAAGGGTGTGTGTTGAGGGGCTGTCACCCTCCATCAACCGCTGTCCTAAAGGACACCTACTGTGAGCGCACGCCTGTGTGTGAGAGAGTGTGTCTCGCCATTAGCCATGGGCAAATACAGCATGTGTCTGTTGAGGGGGAAGAGGGGGTGACTCCCTCCCGAGCCCGCCTTTGGCGTCAAGGGCTCGACAAGGACAGGTTCAAAGGTTGCAGCATGTGGCTCCACGTGTGGAACAGGCCCTCATGTCGGACGATGCCATGCACTCTCTTACACCCGGAGCCCACAGAGCTATCTCAAGAAATGAACAATATGGCGTGGAGGAAAAAAGAAAAATGATGAATAAATGAAACAAGCAATTATACCAGAGTGTTTAGCCAAATGGCTGTTGGAATTATTACAAAGACCACCTTTCCCTCCTGGTCCAGCCAGCTAAGATTGGGACGCATTAATTGCACGAGGTGACCCCCCCCCCCCCCTTTTGAAACATTTAACCAGCCAAAGGTAACAAACAACAGCAACATGTGAAAATAATCTGTTTTCAGGGAGGACAAAAAAAGCTCTTTTTTTCTCTGTCACTAAAGGTTAAGGAGCCATAATTGTACCATCATTATCTCCAGTTAATGCACTTCAACTAAACACTGTACAACAGACACGACCGAAAAGAGGACTTCACAGTGCACAATGGCATTGACATACAAAGACAAGCCACCACTAATAACTCCTAATTGTCCTATTAAAGTTCCTTTGACCTCACAAAGCGATTACCAATCCATTTCCATCTTAACCGGAGCCAGAGTCACGCTGAATCAATCAGTGGTTAGAATGAGCTCCGCGGCATTGGACGCAAAGATTCTTCACCTGAATCCGACCCACAGATGGTCCCAAAACAGAACAGCTGCTGAAGGATGCGGTGTGTAAGGGGAGCCGGTCATAGCTGCAACATAATTAACCATACATGGATTATTCTGCATGTTGCAGAAGGTCTCTTTTATCCCTCGTATTCATCGCCTGCCGAGGAAACTGCCATCGGGGGCAATACCCTGCACAGAAATTGCCTTTATGAGTAGATTGGACGTGACTGTTGCCCCCAGCGACCCGGGCCCCACCCTTCTCTCCACCATCCTTAGACCCTTCAATCCCCCGGCCAGCCCGCCGGACTCCAACGCCATTAAAACAACCGATACGTCACAATAACTGAGATTATAAGACACTTATTTACATTGATGTTGTGGATGGAGGAGCATCATAAAAGGCTGAGCGAAGAGTTAAACTGGTTAGTGGATGATGAAGGGTCATAATGTCCGCCTTCACCCAACCCACAAGTTCCCTAAATGGCACTTAATGCTTGTCAGCAGGGAGGCAGAGACCAGTTGCAGCGAGCTTTCTTATCTTCCTTATATTGCTACGATCTTAAGGCTCACGATGATATAAACTGATGGGGATTTCAATACGCAACGATGAAGAGAGTTGTACACAAAATATACAGCCGTGTACCTTCTGTCTCGGGCACTCTCCCGATGAATGTTGTATTTGTTTGGCTAACCGTTAGCTCCCTGTTGGCCTGGAAATTGCAGATCTGGAAGAAAATCAAAGCGGTGTGACCCCAGCGGCTGCTTTCTCCTGCTTTGCACATGTGTGCGTGAGAGAGGCGGAGCGAGGTTACCGGGCTCCGGTCCTGTGTTTGTCTGCCAAGTCGAGAAGCCCAGACGACGGCTGTCCTCTGATGAGGACATGTGTTGTCCTTCATATTTCAAACGCCGCACCCATGGGCCCCAGCCTTGTTCAAAGGAGAGCGCTGGCATTCCGGATTAGATGTTAGACTATTCCTTCCTTTTTTTTACGAAAGGGAGTCAAGTAGGAGTTGTTGTGCTCGGTCAGGACGGTGGGGAGTGGGGCGCGGTGTCGAGAACCGTCTCCGAGCTGGAACCACATTTGAAAGAAACAACCTTTTTTGGATTCCGCCCATCTATCCTGAGAGCAAAGTTTAGACTCACTCTACTTGGCCTTGTTGACAGCACCATGAGGTGATGCAATACTATAATGCTAGCACTGTATTGCGTGAATCAGGAATCATTCATCTTGTGGCAAGCGCATGTTTTCTTAAATAGCTTTTACCAGACGGAATTTGATAAGAATACAAATCAATATTGATCACAAACTAAAAGATGCCCCAACATATCTCCATTTTCAATTGCACATTTCCCTGCCAATGATATGCATGGTATACTATTGTCTTAATTTGCCAAATTGAATATAACGCCCGCATCCAGGCACCTATTTTTAATTAACGAAACTCTCCAGCCATTACATCCGTCTCTAATTGTTTTGTTCAGGAAAGACATGGCTTCTGGCTCATGAAAGTTCAGGCTGTGATGTGGCTTTACTTGAAGCAAATTACAGGGACAGACAGGTTCCTAATGCTGTTAAGCAAATTAGATCAGAGATGTGAGGCTGCATTTGTCCACATCAGGACAGGAGGGCGGCGAGATGTGGAGGGGTGGGGACGGGAGGTGGACATTGCTCTCTGTGGGCTGGTCTTTGGAAAAACAAAGACCCGTCTCTCCCTCCACTCCACTTCCTCTCCCTATTTGTCTCTAAACTGCAATCTCCGTCCCTTCTTTTGTCTCCGCCCCCTCCGACAGTAAGAGACCTGCTTTGTGCCGAATACATCATCTGCCAGCGCCTGTTTCATATCAGGCCTGGACTGATCTATCAATGACACAGCTGCCTTTGCCTTTGCCCACTGTATCGTTAAATTGCACTTTAATGAAATTAGGCCTGCTAATTATGAGGGCTTAAATCAATCACCAGGTCAATAACACAGGCCCAAAGCGGACGGGGAGGCCCAAGACTTTTCCCAAACCTCATCAATAACGGCCGCAACCGGAGCAGACCGCTCCTGTACCAGAGAGCCGGAGGTTCGAACGGTTAGGGAGGACTGCGGATTGAGTTATCGTCACCGGTGTTGTCCAGAGCACTTCTTACTTGTAAAAAGCCCTTTGAATAATGTTGTTTAAATTCAGTGGAACTGTTTCAAAGAGCCTGAGTGTGCACAGCATTTTGCATTACAATATCACTTCAAAGGAGGTCTTTAAAGCAGATGTACAGTTCCTGGTGCATAAAAACATTTTTCAAAAGGGATATTATTACTTTCCAGACACCTTAGGTGAAGGGAGGTGATTCTGAACACATAATTCTGGGGGTTGAGTGTGCGGCCCTGCTGGGGGGCCGGTGCCACCTGAATCCAGGGTCGTTATCCATGCATTAAAAAAGAGAGCTCCGTGGTGCTTTTCACAGATTAATCATAATGCTGAGCTTATTAAGTGGGAGGACAGTCTGCTTTCCACTGTTCAGAACCTTTAAATCCATCTTTCAAACTGTGAAGGTCAGCGAGCAAATGTTAACCGCAATGAAATAATAGCGAGTGTTTGAATTTCAATGAGAGCAATTAAATACATTTCTTCCTTTTTCGTTAGTATTCTCAGTAGCCCCTCCAGCAATTACGTGAGTCAGACTCACACTGATTTATTGAGTCGCACGGCAGCTGCCAATAAACTGCACCGTCCGCGTTGCCAAATTCTCATCCGCACTATCTGATACTACAGTTCCTGTAATGCAAATATTGTATCGGTGAGTAATAACGGCTGGCGGGTAATAACGGCAGCATTGGGAAATGAAATGGGGGGAGCAGCTACTCACACGGGGAAGTTTTAACACGTTGTGACCTCAGAACTCTAAACACACTGAAATGAAGAAGGGGGAATGAGGGGGAATGATGTTGAACTATGAATAATTAAGTGGCACGTAAAGCTTTGGTACACATTGCAGCAAGTTCTTACAGGGGATGAACGGTCTTCTCTACAGATCAGCCGTTGTTTGCTGCCTTATTTGAGCAGGTGGGCCGGGGCGTGTGGTGGGGGCTCATCTGGAGCGTCATGGGAGCAGTGTGGGGCGCGGTGCTTTCCATTTGTTTTAATTGGAAGCTGAAATTCTTGGATAAGGGGGGGGGGCAGAAAGCCATTTGTCCGAGACCGTGCTCCCAGCCAGGGCTAAATGAAGAGTGCCGTGTGGAGATGAGGGGCCTGTGGAGGGCCAGTAATGAAGAGAGGTCCCAAAAGACTCCGGCAGAGCCGCAGTAATCTAGCGGACCCAGAGAGGAGGGGGCCGAGGTGAGGGCGGGTGTCAGGTGGGGGTGGGGGGTCACGCTTTAGTAGAGAAGGAGGGAGGAGAGAGGAGAGAGGATTGAGAAGGAGGTAGGAGAACAGACATATGGGAGCGGGGGGACGACTAAGTTACACAAACAAACCTCAACAGCCTTGTGATTATTCTAATTATTCTAATTCATTTCTGCATAGGTCGGAGGTCTGCGCGCATGATTCCATGAGGTATCGATTGATCAAAGTGTGCCGGTTAGAGGTGAAGATAATTGACTTGCTAAATACAACAAGTGATTACAATCACTGACAGAGATAAGAGCACGGGGAAATCATCAGCGCCACAACAAACAAGGCGGCTCGGCGCGGGGATCGCCAACATGCAGCATGTAAACACGGTGCTCGCGGGGAAACACACCTCAAACCAAGGGCACTCGTTGGCATCCTTACATATCTGTTCTCGTCTCAGCCAATCGCATAACAAAATCAGCGGGAGGCACATCTTCCAACCCGACCGGCACACATAAACAGCAACAAGCAAAGCAACTGGCGCTTCCCCGCGCCACTGTTTTCTAAATGGAAAAGGCTGTCAGCGTGGTTCTGGTTGAAATCATGATTACATGTGGGAATATCAGAATATGTTGTGATGGAGCTCAGCAGGGGTGCTATTCTGCACAACAGCCTGTCCAGAGGGCTGTCTACGAGAACATCAAGAGGAAAGAATGCCAATGAGAAGCTCGGCGGGGGAATGGCGGCCCCTTACAGAGGAGCTCGCTGCTGCAATGACACCTTTAATGATAGCTGGGCTACTCGCTATTCAATCTGGCCATCCAGCCTTGAGATATGGAGGGTTTTAATGGGCATAACTGAACGTAAATGTATTCATAAATAAATATAAACACAAAGAAATGAATGTAAAATGCATGTCTCATTTAATTTGTGATTCATTCAATTAATTAAGCATTACCGTACATTTATATATTAATATATTCATTGAACCATTTAAGTAGTAGTAGTTATATGGACATGCATGTTATGAACAATATTCATTGTTTGATGTAATCCGTTCTTTGTTTTTAGTCTGTTGTTTAATTTTTGTGAAACTGTGTAATGCTCTCTTGGCCAGAAAAAAAGAGATTTTAAATACCAATAGAAATATCCTGGTAAAATAAAGGTTAACAAAATAAATAAAAACAAATCTATCAATATATATACAATGATATGTACAAATAATAATGATTGTCATAACCATGTCATAATTGTTCATATTTGTTTATGTATTTTTACATGTGGATTCAAATTAGCCTGAGACAGGTAATGTATCACTGGGAAGAAAGTGGTTCCACAATACAAGTTACGGTACATTTGTGTGGTAGACAACTGCAGTCAAGCGAGACATCATTTGTCTTCTGGGTGGTGATTTACTATCTTAGTGAAATGCTCCAACACCCAATAGTTTAGCTTCAGCGGACCAACATCAGAGTCCTTCATGAAAGCAGATGCCAGTACCAGCCTCATCCTTGTCTTGAGTTTGAGTTGGTCATTGCATACGCCGTGCTGACATCTGAGCTTCCCGTCAGAAGACACTCCAAACTATCGTCTTTGTACTTCCTCCTCTGCACTATGTTTAATGTGATTGATTATCCATGGCACTGAACGCTAATGTCAAATGTCAACAAGTTCATTCAGCAAGTGAAAGAACACCGAAGCATATGTGCTTCATATTCACGTTTCATACAATGAATGACAAGGTAGATAATGTTCAAGGACCATTTGACGGTCCATTTGATGTCTGATGGACGTGGATACAAATTATTACACTGTAACATCTTTATCATGATGAGGCAGGATGACCTTTACAAGCGGTACGCTGCCACACATGCTCTGCATATGTCCTTTATACATTGCTCAAGGTTGTTCTTCATCAAACAATGATGTACAATTGTACAAAACTGGTGCATAATGAAAAAATAGAGACATATTAAAATTCAAATAATACCTCTTAGTGGTGCTGAACAAAGTGGCTGGCTACCATGGCTACAGCTGTATGGGATGACCAGAAATAGAGTGATTGGCCCACTACCATCTGCCCCCTTCTCACCCTCTCTCTTTAAAGGCTCTCTATTCCTCCATCTCCTTGGCTCTGAAGTGAAACCACCTCATTCCTCTCTGTTCACATCCAACTGTGACCACTTTTGTTCTCCGGCCGATGCAAATGAAACGGGTCTCTTTGGTCGGGAAGGCAATGCAGTCTCGTGTTTCTCTGTGGCCCTGGGATGTGGATGTTTACTGTCGGCCGGGGCCTTATTACATTCCTTCAGCAACTTAAAAGCATTGACCCCCCCACCCCACCTCACCCCCACCCTAACGGACCCATAAAACAGAGCGAAAAGCCTATTGTGACAATGGACCTCATTGTGTCAGAGTGGACTCATTTGGCACTCGGTGGAGAGTGACAATGTGTAGCATCTACCTTTTTTCATAAAAAAGCTGTGAGGAAAAAGAGGGTGAGAAAGTAGAGAGAAATCAAATAAACGGGAGTGAATGACTTCGCACTGTGGGATATCTGGCACTGTCAATCACAGACGTCCATCTCGAGCCTTAGTGTCGGGCGTGAATAGAGCTTTTAACCGTAGCTGTTGCAGAATATTCTTTCTTTGGCTTTTCAATTTGTGTCCCTCTTGTCCTCAGAGTTGGAGTCAGGTTTCGCTGTTTTCGAATGATAATTTGAGGAAGACGTCATCTTGCCCCGGCTGCCAACCAGATGGGTGTAATTATTGTCACAAGAGCAGAATCTTGCATGAATATAGAATATAGTGCTCCTCCTACAAAAAGAGTCAGCCCTTCCCCTCCAAAGCATGGACACCCCTCTGGAAAAAAAAGTAATTGGATTCAACTGCAAATGTAGGAAGATAAGCACAAAAAAAGATTTCACCTGAAGAAACATTGTGAAGAGTGTGCATCTTCCTCTCCCAGCTTTGTTCTCTGCTGCCCACGCTGGTTTGGCTCCATGCTGGCGGCCCGTTTTATTCCCTGAAGTCGTTATTGTCTTCGGCTAAGGTGCCCCTGCTCGCTGTGATTTGTGGGTAATGAGCTGGCACCCCCCTGCCCGTGTTCAATTATTCTCATTGAGAAAGTGATTTCTCACTCCGCGGAGCTAATCAGAAAAGGCAAAAGCATGAACCCTAATCGAGAATTAACGTGTTCACAACCGGCAGAGCGGAGAGGGGTGGTCACCCTGATGGGTGGAGGTGGCGTCGGTGTGGCTGGAAGAGAGGGGAAATGGGAGGGGGGCGGAGGGACAGACGAGTAGCGGCCAACGAGGTAAAGCGAGGTAAAGCGAGGTAAAGCGAGGTAAAGCGATGTTTCACCTGTTCTAGAAAACCCTTGTATTAGCACATCGACTCGTTTTTAGTGTTTTGAAGGGAGAACAAAATAAAACTGAACAAAAATTGTCCAAGAAAAACCTCAAATGGTGATGTGTTTACAGCCCACGCGCAGACAGCCTCGATGAAGGGCTGTTCACAGTGATGGGGTGGACGTGCAACAGGGAACGACATCTGAGCAGTAATTAACCACGGAGACAGAGAGAGAGAGAGAGAGGGAGAGGGAGATAGAGAAGGAGGGAGGAAGCAAGCAGACATGTGCAAACTTTGGAGGGAAAAAATCCCGACGAAGGGAGATGAAGAGCACCCATAGCTCAGTGAGTACTAATGACCTGACAGCTTCAGCATGAAGAGGAAGGACACAGACACGTGTGTGCCTCTGCGTTTGAAACTCGTCTCTTTGCAGATGAATCAAGAAGAAACAAGCGTTTCATTAACTGCTGAATATCACGAGGACTATTAACTGTAGACTAATGCAACATCTTGTTCACGTTCCAGACTTTCATTGTCGTCGATGATTACTTTTATTTCCCGTTTGCTTTTTCAGAGGGTTTACCACTCTGACAACACTCTATTATTAAAGGAAAAAACATCAACGTTTGAATTCTCAGTGGGAGGTTATTGCATTTCAATTAGTTAATTTTGAAAGATGGCACAGCAACGGGAATATAAGAAATAAATAAATAAAAAAACATTGCTATCGACCTTGTGAAGCCTGAATCAGTCAAACTGTAATCTGAGCTGTCTCGTCACACACGCAGCCGGCAGAGGAAGACAGGTTCAACGTTTTCCGGCTACAGTACAGCTGATAGAGAGGAGCGTTGGCAACTTCCAAAAATAAGGCTGCCTCCTCCCCTCCTGTTCAGACGAGATAAGAGAAGAGACATGATTTGCACAATTCTCAATGAAATAAGGAAGACAAGACAACGGAAACGCGCAAGAACAAATAAGAGATATCTTGCTTGGAGCGGTATGAGAAGGCCAACGTGGCACAAAACTTTGTCATGGAACAACAGAGAATGGCAGACTTGCTTCCCTTCTTCTTTCCAAAGAAGTTGAGGAGCTTGTCCTGCTTTGTCTCTCTTCCGGTCCCCTGCTGGTGGCCATGCTGTCCTTGGGAACTACATTTGTCTGCTGTTTTGTGTTATTGGGATTAAGTAGTGAAAGTATCTCTGACTTGTTAAGCACTTATTGCTATCACTCTCCGTCGGTCCCCATGAGTCTATGTTTTGCTGCGCGTGCGTGTGTAGGTATGTGTGTGTGTGCGTGCGTGTGTGTGTGAGAAGTTTAGGTGTGTGTGTGTGTGTGTGTGTGAGAAGGTGAGAGGGGAGCCTTGCTGAATGCTAATAGATGCAGAGAGTTGAGTGAGAAAAGCTTCTGGGCAGAAAAGCTGGTGGATGATTAACTGTGTTGTACTGCATATAACCCCCTCCCCCCCCCCCCACACACACACACACACACTCACACACACGTAACGGTTAATGGCGATTATTACTTCAATTTATTTCTAACAAAGATGTTAAGTTAATAATGAGATGTTAAAGAGCATTAATTGCTCATTTACAATCTATTTCCCCACTCTGAACTGAATCAACTAAATCACAGAAAAGATAATACGAGTTCACTCAAATATCGGTAGGTGTCCCTCCAGTCCATATGCAAATCTACGTCCTGGCAGCGGCACAAGGTTGACATTTGTGACTTTAAGTAAAACGTTACAAAACAATTGGATTGGAGATACCTGCAACCAAACGCCTGAAGACATAATTACATTTTCATCCGCCCCAGCTGCACCTTCACATTAGTTTGAGGACCTGAACAGACAATAATAGCACTTTTGGAACAAGAAAAAAACAGGGCCCTCGACAAAGGATGTCTGCAAAAAGAACAAAGAGGTGCAGAGGATGTTGAAGGACGTGGAAATTAAGAAGAAGAGTTTGCACTAAAATAAAGTAGCTGAACTGATCAGCAAGGCAGCGAAATGTCACAAATAAGTTTGGCAGCTGAATTACGGTCTGCTAGAGCTGAAGCACAACTACGACGTGATTACAAAACCAATACCTTGCAACCCCAAAGAATTAAACCGAAGAGGACCAAAAAGAGTTTCAGCACAATCACTGTTGAACAGAGCGGGAAAATGAGTCTATTAACTGACATGATTAAGCCCTGAAACAGGAAGATCATGAGCTGAGCAACAAGTGGGATAACAGACAAGAGGCCATGAGGAGTGAAGGCCGGCAACAAGTCCAGAAATCCAACAATGTTCTGCAAAAACTGGTACACACTGAATAAAGACCCTGTAATAAATACGTCAGGAGGTCGAGAAGTGTGAACTGGAGAAGAGGCCACGAGGGTTCTGCCAGAACTCAAACACAACTCTGATGTAATGATAGATGAAGGTGTAGTTACAACAAAACATGAGCTCAGCAAAAGGTTGCCAGGTGAAAACGTGACCACGAGGTATAACGGTGAGAACTTCAACAAGAAGTACAAGAACTGAAGCAGAATTGGATTCAACGTTGGCTTTAATGTTCACACACACACACACACACACACACACACACACACACACACACACACACACACACTAATCTAATGACAGAAATACATTCAAAGATATTATTATATTATTGCTGTTGTGATACATGACTGGAAGAAAGTGGTGATGTTGCTTGCTCCCAGTGCAGGAAGTCAAAGTCCACCTCAAAGGAGTTATAAATAGGAATGCTCCTCTCACTCGCACGCTCTCTTTAATTATTATTGTGGTTGAATGATGATTACCAACAGTAATAATCAGAATAACTCTTCTAATAATAAAGCCTTGGCACTGACACGTCAGTGTAATGCCAAAGCTAACCGCCCAAGTCCACATCAAGGTTAAAGGAGGAGATGACCAGAACTAAATGAGGCTTAACAAGCAGCGCAGGATTCTGGCCTGTCAGGGATCATGGATCCTGCAGGGGTTCAGTGGCGATCGCTAATTAGGAGAGGAGAGGCCATTGTGACGCTCAGGGCTACATTGTTCTCGTTCGGGTCCACGTCCCTGCTGAGCTGCCACTTACACAACACATTAACAGATGAGGGACATAGGGTCCACCCACAGACTGTATTTAAGAAGTGGACATGGTCAGTGTGACGTCACCCTTTGGTTTGTGGACTGCTGCTCTGAAGTCTCTGTGGGTGACGGGTCAGTGGGTAGCAGGTCCATCTTTCAATCAGGGGGTTGGCGGTTCAATCCCCACCCTAGTCGATGTGTCCTGGAGCAAGACACTTAACCCTGAATTCATGCCTGTAGCTGTGTCTACGGTGTATGAATGTAACAGGATTATAAGTCGTTTAATGACTTTTCTAAATTAAATATCAGATAAAAGCATCAGCTAAATGATATGTAATGTAAAAGTCTGCAGTGTGGCATTTTGGAAGTGTGACATCTTGTGACACTAGAAGGTGGAGCTAAGTACAACCGGACTCCAGGTGCAGTTTTAGGTCAGCAAAAAGTTAGCAATTGATTTTCATGAACTGAAAGTCACTTTGAACGGGTTAGAGTTGTGAGGTGAAAACACCTGATCACTGGCATGGGAGAGACCTGTCAATCACAGCGTAGACACGCCCCAAATCCATCCTCTGCTTTATGGGAGAACCTGCTGGTTATTAGAAAATAAAGGCAAGTATAAGGCACTTCCAAATTGGCTTTATATTTAAGACTTAAACAAAGATGCACAGCTTGTGTGATTTGTTATCAGACTGCTGAATTCCCTCCAGGAAACATGCACAAGGGCTCTCATCTACTCCTGCAATGTATTTCTGGGAGCCGGCTGAATTTCTGTCAGAATTAAGAAGCAGGTCCTGGATGAAGCCAAGGTCCTCTCTGCTGCCCAGGACATGACTGCGACGCTCTGGAACGTGGACTGACGTTTGTCTGTGCACAAAACAAAAACCCAGACCGGCTTTTCTTTCAGACATCAGCCCGGATTTGTCTGAACCTCATGCCCTCTCGTTGCATCCACCAGACAGCCGCGGAGAGAAGAGAACCTCGCCCGCCGTCTCTCAGTCATTCAGGCCCTGGTTTGGGGGTTACTGCTGTGAGTTCCCTCCCTGCTCCACTGTTCTAACCTTGCTGGCGGCTCGCCTCAGGGTCTGCAGACTGTGTGGGTTTTGTCAACAAGCTAGTTAGGAGAACACCCTATGTTCACTCACAAACAGTGCAGGTAATTTAATGATGACTTCGGTGCAGAACTGACGCACCCAAGGGTTTCTAAAAGTATCCTCACTTCAGATCATATTATAATTGTTTTGCAGCTATATTTGTTGTTCTTGGAACAAGTCAAGATGAGTAAAGACAAGTAGACTCTTGATCCATCTCGCTGTTGTAGCCATCGTAACATAGAGGATCCACTTAGAGGTCAAATGGCTGTCAGACATTACATTACATGTCATTTAGTAGACGCTTTTATCCAAATTGACTTACAATAAGACAAAAGAACGTCAATAGCACTCAGGTTGACGAACACTGGATTTACTCCTTAAAGCAATTTCTCAAAAGGATTTGCAAATGTTACACTTTGAGAGAAAACACATTTGATTTATATTCATGCGTTCATTCACTGTGCTTTATTTGTATAGACTTTAAATGTGTTGAAATACAGCTGTCACCGTTTTGTTGAAGTGAGAGAGCCCCAACAAAGAAAAAGGTGAGAAACATATCATTGTGTCGAGGAATCAGTTCACAAATGCACAATCTGTGCTTGTGAGAAGTTGTTGACGGCAGCACATTAAAGGTGTGTTCGCACTGCTCCGCTTGTTCCGGCTTCAAGTTGAGCAAACTCATCTCCTTTGAACATGTTGGCTCGATGATTTAGCCGGGCACCACGCCACGTTTCCTTTACAACTCGCCAGACAAGGTGTCTCATTCTGACAACAAAGAGCGGGAGGCACTTCCCTCCATCAAAGATGTCTGATCAGAGCTCTTTCCACTCAGACATGTTGTTTCACTCTGTTATGTAGCACTTTTCATTCTCTTATTCTTTCAATTTGTTACGGGCATGACTGTCTGAAACTGATCTCTTCAAAGATAGGATCGCTGACCCAACAAATGAGAAAATCAATGCAATTTGGTTTGTAAATGATCTATTAATAACACATCATAATCAGTATTTGTAATAAAAGGTCTCTCTGCCTATTTCTGTTTCTAAAATCCTTACACTTTGAGCTCCTTGACTTTACATAAAAATGTCTCCTCTCTGTCTGCTCTCCCTGTGAGCCATTGTGATTGGGTTGAATCCGTCTCTGACTGACAGCTGGTGTCATCCCCGCCTCTGGTACAGCTCATGATAATGGCCTCCGGTCCCTCTTCAAGGCTGCAAAACAATACAGTGGAGAGGCACTCAGCCAGAGCCCAATGTGTGTATGCGTACGTGTGTGTGTGTGTGTGTGCGCGTGTGATGCTGAGCGGGAGGAACCATTAGCATTCATCAGTGGGATAATACCCCAATGTTAATGTCAGCTGTTTATATAAAGAATAACTCATAAGGCTTCGGCGTATGTGGACTGATAGCGCATGCTTTACTTCACACCACATTTGTCAGGCGGTGAGTGCGTGTGTGTGTGTGTGTGTGTGTGTGTGTGTGTGTGTGTGTGTGTGTGTGCGTGTGTGTGTGTGTGTGTGTGTGTGTGGAAGGGTGTCGAGGGACCGAACGGCTGGAGCTCCCAATGTCCCGGATGGGATTGTTTGACACTAAAGTGAATTTATTGCCTGGTTAGATAAACATACTGTAAGATATATGAAGCGCACTTTCCGGCTATAACTAGAGCGGCGAGACCGCCTGGCGATCAGTGTTTGTGAACACCGGCCGCTGCACTATAAAGAGACTCCATACTCATTATTAAACCCATAGATTGTCTCATTATAAAGACTAATCACAGATTCCAGGTTTAAAGGGGGGTCAACCAATACCGCCAACCAATAATCAACTTATGTAATGCCAAATAAAATGCTGACAGAAGCACTCACTGAGTGTTATCACGACAGAATCACAGCTCGCACATTTGATGCAACAACCACTTTGGTATTTTAAGCGTAGAAGTCAATGACTCATGTTTAGTCGGCCTTACTTCACATTCCTAATTTATAGCAGAGGGGTTGAAGGTCTGCTTAAATATGAATGGTGAAGAGAAGCAAAAATAGGGAGGGGGTGTGTGCATGGAGTTAAAAGAAGATGCTGCCGGAGCATGATGTATGCACACACACACACACACACACACACACACACACGCACACGCACACACACACACGATATAGAAAGTAAAGAATTTGTCAGTTGTTTGACAGAACAAACTGAAGTGAGCGTGATGAGATTTATCAGTTGTCTTTGTTCTTGCTTTAATCTTTTCTCATAAAGCAGAACAATTAAGTAAAGGATAACAATAATCCATGATAAACAAACAACTTCTAATTGGAGATATTTTCAGAAAAAAAACATGGTGTATACTTAGCTTTGATTGTATGTGTGTGTGTGTGTGTGTGTGTGTGTGTGTGTGTAGGTGTATGTATGTGTGTGTGTGTGTGTGTGTACAGTCATTATCTCTGCCAGCGATTTAGCGCTGATGACAATTCTTTTTAATTAAACCTTGCTGTGTATTTGTATCCTTCTCTGCGATGCCGCCCATCAGAGAAAGAAGACAAAGTATCAAATCGTTAAGTGTGGGAGGGAAAGGCAGCGATCAGACCTGAGACACAGTGACCTGGAGGAAAGAAACAACTGGGCAGCGCTTTGAAACCGTCAGCGTCCCCTCTAATGAGCGGATTTGTGTTGCGTGAATCATTTTAAATCATACAGCTGTCAGATTACAAAGACTCAGGTTGCACCGAGAATTAGCCATCAGGTGGATGCTTGAACTCACACTGTGGCGCGCCGGCTGTTTACAAAGTTTACACGCGGAGATATTCATTTATATGTATTAACCTGGAAACCTTGCAGTAATCTTGGACTTATGTATTTCATACAAATGTACATCTACATTGGACAGTTTGTGTCTTCATTTTCAAACTTCAACTGAAGTATCTGATATCATGATATAAATTAAACAAAAGCCCACAATAAACAGAGTGGAGTCTAAATAACAGATACAAAATAAATACATTTGTTGACTAACCTCTTTCTGAGTTATTTTTTACAGATACATGTAACAAAAACAAATAAGTTGTCAGTTACTCAATAGTGAGTATTAGCTGTCAGGGGCTTGTGTGTTTTGGGGCATGGCTAGACTTCCTCTTCGAGCAATATGGCAGCACACAGTGCACAAAGACGGCTTCTTTTTCATAACATTGCTTCGTCCTGGCTGTCAGACCGTTGAGCCAGAGACAAACACTGGCAGAACTCTCCAGAATGAAAATACTTCATAGTTTTGCCACCAATGGAACTCAGCCTTGGCCAGGTTGATGTCCAATGAGACGAGAGAAGCTCCGACAGACCACCCAGAAACTCAAAGCACGGTAGGCCAAACATTCAGGTGAGAACCTGGCAAGCCGAACAGAATACGGGCAGCGAGAATGTCCATCGGCCTGTTTATTACTTGTGCATCGCCTTTTTCACTGCGTTTCACACCATTTCTTTTGTCTGATCCTTTACCTCGAAGGCGGGATCGATTAAACACCTCCCACAGGAAGGTCAGAGCAGATACCGGAGGTAGAGACGGGCAGAGACTGGCATACAAGCTGGGAGGCCTCCTCTTCACGCTGAGCTTGGCGTGTCCGACACCTCCCAAGGTCATATCCGCTCTCTCGCCAGAGAGCCTCTGTCACTTTTAATAACTTTTAAAAGGGAACATTTTTCCTCTCCTGACAGGCCGCGGCGTATCGGCACCCGTCACGGGGTGAGACAATCATGAAGTGCCGACGGAGCGGGCGGGCGGGGGGGGGGGGCAGTGACTTACAATGTGCGCTGGTACTTTATGAGAAGTCACATAAAACAGAAGTATAAAGTCTGATGTCAGTCAGCGGTTCTGTTCTGAGTCAGAGGGGATGTAACCACCTCGCTGTGACATGTCATGGTGTGAGGCGACACAATGCAGCATGTGCGCGTTTTGTTTTTCTGCCATGCCGAAGAACTTAATCCACTATTGTTACTTTAAGGGGCTCTGGATTCATGTTGCAGTCAAAAGATACATGTTATATGTAACTGTCACTCAAATATTATTATGGAAACGAGGCTGCCAAGTGGGCGTTAAAACTATTCTCGTATGCAGATAATAATACCTGTCAGAGATGTTGTGGCGGTATGTAAGATCCAATCTCGTCAGATGATAAGATCACAACTCAGAGTGTTTTACAAGTATCAAACCAATTACCGTATTCTTTTTGTCTCAAATCTGTAAACCTCACAGCGTGGAACTCTTCGTGACCATTTGTATGTGCGGTAACCCGAGCCCAGGGATTGCTGCAACACTTAAAACGGTCCTTACCGTGACAGAGTGCATGTAAACTGTATTTAATGTGGATCCAGACTCTCCACGTTTCGTATTAAGCTCCACCTCCATACCTGTCTGTCCAGCCATTGGTCCACCATCGGATGGTTGGCGCTCAGGGACGATCGAGTCGTTTCTCTCTGGAACTGAGTGGTCCAGCCACTCGCGTCGCGAGGAAGACTCCGATAGGCGTGGCCTCCTCTACCCTGCAGAGGAACAGGAAGAGATGGAGTGCTGAACATCGCTGCATGGCTCTCACATTGATTCTGCACGTTGTCTGCGTTTGAACAGACAGCTCTGATGGTTGGCGCGATAGTAGCCGGATGACAGACATCTTGTGATGGATGTCGGTTAGTATATCTTGGACCTGAGCCAGGGACCAGCACTACGTTGTTCATTCTCGTCTCACTCCCTTCAACCCTCACCCTTGACCCCTTCCCCACTAAACCTGAGCCACAGCTTACACTAAGGTAACCGCAGCCAATATATAATACCGCCGTGGTAATGTCAAACACTGGCAGACCTAAGCAGACTTATTACAATGGACACGAGCACAAATAACACACTGAATTACATTCCAGACATGGTAGCCTCGGCATTGAAGTATCGGCAATTGAAGGTCAGGGAAGCTGAAGCTATTTGACTAAAGATGAAAGCAAATGAATATTAAAAAGACACAGCGGAGACAACGATGCACCAAGGCACAGCAACGGAATGAGAATGATTACGACGAGTTACGAAACGGCAGCTGAAGAGCGAGACGGGAACAAAACAGAAGTTTGGCTTTTTTTTAACGAGACATCACACAACAGGAGAACACAGACAGAAGTTGACTAAAGAAATTCTCCCAAGTGGCAAGTCGCTGAATGAGCGGGAGGATGACAGGAAGCCGAAAAGGAAAAGGAGGTACAAAGGCAAATGAAAACAAGTTATGTTTTGGCGAGGGATGAAATAGCAGCGAACAATGCAAAGAGAGAGAGAGAGACAGAGAAAGAGAGAGGGATCCCTATCCCCTGCATGCTAATAAGCCATGTGTGTTTTAGTGCCGTTGGATGTGGCGTGACGGAGCCTGAGGAAGCACAGCAGACAGAACTGTACAACGTAGCCGGACACGTGGGCTCCATAGCCATCCAGGCCTCGACCCCTCTCTGAAAAAGGAAAATGAACGCAGATGGTAAACTTGCGGAGAAAGATACCAGAGAGGTAGCAGTAAATCAACAAGCCCATATTTACTAGCTAATCCCTTTATTTGACTGCGCTAAGCGAGGAGAGATCGGAGCGTGAGGCATTGCAAAGCCAGCGGGAGACGTGATGAGTTCACAGTGCGCCCTGATGACTGAGGGCTCCTGTTGACTTGTGTTCGGAAGACTTAGCAGAACCGGGCCCAACTCGGCCATAATTGAACTCACAGGGAATTGAACAGAACTGTGATGTGTGAAGGAAACGACCCCAGACCCCGTGGGGAGACACTGTGGGATATGGCTAGCATCCAAACGCTCTTCTGGCAAAGCTAATCACTGATGTATGGTTCTCTTCGAGTCCAAGAGAGAACTATATCAAAGTCAATGCTGACTAATACATTCAACATCTGTTATTGGTTGCATGGAAATAGACTAAAATAGACGGTGTGTGTGTTTGAAAAAGAGATACTGAGCGGAAAGGACAGCCTCCCAGTGCACATTACGTTTCCAACCAGCTGCCTCCGACGGGAAGTTTACATAACTTGATCTAATTCAGATCAACTGCTTCGGAACATTCAGTCAAAGTTTATATATATATTATTTTTTTTAATCCGGTTGTTATTTGAATAGCCTTCAATGAAATAGTAATTAAGGATGTTATACCCCCCTAGCCTGTGGCGTCATGCCACACTTATGATTGTTATATGATGTGCTTCTGTGCGATTGTTTATAATCTTAAATTATAACTCAAACCGTGCTTGCCTCACAGTGAAAGCTATACCAAACATGGATATCCCACAGAGAGCACAGGCGCGTGGAAGGCCCGCAGCAGAAAAGAGTCTCATGCATTTGCATTCCTGTTCTGTTGCTTTTAGCTTTTTGTTCATCGTTCTTAAGCACACTGGCTTAAACTGACAAACACATATGAGAAGGTATTGTCTCAGAGTGAGGTGGGCCAGGGAAGAAGCCCCCCGGACAAAATGGAAGGCCTGATAACCGTTTCACCTCAGCCTTTTTTCCTCCTCCGCCCTCCGCTGGGGAGTGGGCTATTACACTGTGAGAGGCTCTGACAACTAAAGTGTCTCTCAATAGGATTATCAGACAATGCTTCCAGACACACTAATCACGTGGAGGTTTGCTGTGTCACGTTCCAAGCACTCAATCGTCTCCCCTTTTTTACCTCAGGAACGTATCTCTCTCCCAGCAAGACGTAAAGGTCAGGCAGCGCCACGTCGGGGGCAGCCATTTTGAGAAGTTAATTGGCTCCCGTCCTCTTTCAGAAGCTGTTGAGGGTGCGGGGGGAGGGGGGGAGGGCGGGCGGGGTTTACCTGAGCTATGCTTTTATTCCCTTCTTTTTCCATAATTAGAGGCTTAAACAGACTCAGAGAGGGTAGGTTGGAATAAGGGGAACGTGTTTAAGACTTTTCTTTGTTCTCTTATTTCTTTGAACACAACAAGGGGTGTTGACAGAAGGAGTGAGTTCCCGTTGAAGACTATCAATGGATGTCTGTGAGCAGGGCAGCACAGGTGTACTTCTTTGTGTTGGGGTGCAGAGAAGAGACAACATGAAAATGTGGGGAAGTTAAACACGGAGACACTGCTTGAGGTTGCAGGTTTTCAGATATCTGTGACATTATGATTGATGCAGCTCAAGTACATCTGCAGCACTGTGGAAAATGACTTCAGGGCAAGATGCTGTTTGAAGTGGTATAAACTACTTGACAGTGGTGTTTTTTTCCTCTGTTTAGTTTCCACTATGTTTAGATTCTCGTTAGCATTTCTGATTTATTTTAGTATGTAGTATATTTGAGGTTAAATCAAGCTTACCAACGATTTGAAGACCAGATTCATATGTTACCTTTTGTTCCAGGTTGCCCAGGCTCGTGTTTGGTTTGGGGTTGTGCTTTTGGGAGCCAGCCGCCGTGGACCATCGACTTGGGTTCTTTCTGGACGGCTCCTCTGGAGGGACCAGAACTTCACCCGGAGGAAGGCCGGCCAGGGAGGGATCACTGCTGCGACGCACGTGGAGAGGCATGTCTGGGTGGAAAGAAAAGATAGGTGAGAAACAGAGTTACAGCAACATCAAACTTGCGTTAATTGGATAATAAGTAGATCACTTTCCAACTCAAGTGTTCCTGCGGCACATGTCTGCTGTGTGGTAACCATAGACGCCCACAGTACCCCCTCGACTTCACTACATGTCCGCTGAGACATGGGAAGTGGTGATTATAAGTGCTTGTATTACCATAGAAGGTCAATTCAGCCCAAAGGGAAACATTGGGAGGCTTGGCTTCAGTCTTCCAAAAGTGACATCAATATACTGTAGATATAGTTTTATGTGGAAAATTACACCGCTTTAAAAAACGTTAGTATGAGAGAAAGTGATGTACCCCTTGCTCGGCCTAGCCACCTGAAAAATAAAAAAAATACAATTGTAATTGCAGCAAAATTGCTCACATATCATAATCCGATATCATGGTCCTTTTACACGCTGCACTAATGACTGAAGTTGATTCTGGAAAGTTTCCCGGGATTGAAACCGGGTCTCCCAGCCCAAATTACCCCTGCCATCACACATGGAGAAGAAACCGCACAGGAAACGCTGGCCCATGTTACAGCTGCCACATTGACCCGAGTGCAACTAAAACTCGGTGTCAAGTCCACGTATTTGATCAGCGCTGCCAGAACGAGTAGAAGGAATGACGTTTGCTCCGTGCTTTCCACTCCAACTGAAACATTCAGGGAGAAGTCTGTCCGATGTCTGTTACACTGGAAGTATATCCGTGAGCCGCGGTATGAATCATCTGGATTTTCCAAAAAGGCCATATGGATTTCTTTATGACGCTCTAGCAGCCTGTGATTATGCAAATAGTTGGGTAACCACCTGCCACCCATCGGCGGATCACGGCAGCGAACATATGCCGGTGCTAAGCTTCCATCTGATACACCAGAGACAAGTCTTAGCGGCGCATTCAAAATCACGGCTTACGCCCACCGCCGCTCCGTAACAAGACTTTGGAGACTTGAATGCGACTGTAATCGTGTGTCGCCGCCGCCTGCCGGGTAGCCGGGAATGAAGGCGCTGTAATTATGTGACTGAATCCCCCAAATGAAGGTGAGATCAAAAACGTGTTTGTCAGTCGCCTTTATTCGCAGACAGGAATATCAAGGGAACAAGAGTCTTTTCAAGGAGCGTCTCTCTTGACCTTCTCCCGCGTCATTGACCTGCACTTGCTCATATGTATTTATCACATGATGAAACATCCATCTGACCCCCCTCCTT
The DNA here is from genome assembly GCA_036178185.1 of Liparis tanakae. Classification (NCBI taxonomy): domain Eukaryota; kingdom Metazoa; phylum Chordata; class Actinopteri; order Perciformes; family Liparidae; genus Liparis; species Liparis tanakae. The sequence continues at coordinate 9,610,982 of CM070096.1, read as the reverse complement.
CATTACCACTTATTTCCCTCCTGCTTTCAAATCCTCCTCTACCTGATAATAAGGTTGTCTGTCGTTCGCTTGAAGGTTGTTGGTCGCCTCATTGAGTCATTGTGGTTTCCAAGGTGTTTCTCCCAGTTTGGCTGTCATTACTATGAACCTGACTTGTTTAAGTACAACACTCAACCGCAAAGAAGAAAGGTGACTGTTTAAATACTTACTGTGTGTTATACATTATATGTTTTTTATATTTATGTGGCCTCAGACATGGCGTGCATCTCACAGTTCTTTCACGATTTCACAGTAGTTTAATGGCGACTTCATTCAACATTATTATAAATAATAAATATTGCTTGTCATTAAATCAAAGCTGTATCTTATGGAAACCTTTCCTATTGTTGCCGACTTTATTGCTGAGTCTGAACATTTTCAATATTAAATATTCCCACTATGGAAACATTTGCACCGTTATCCTGTATGAGTCAAAGAGAGCTCCCCCCCCCCTTATTCCCTTCTACTTCCATTGGGATTTCTGAGGGATTTCTTATGCATATGATATGATGACGTCTGGAAACTCCAAGGAACTGGAACTGCAACCAAAAAGTGGAGTTGGCAAAACTACCAAAACGTTTTCGAAGCTACTTGAGTTAATAAAAGTATATTTCTCATGAGGGCATCGTTGCTGCAAGTTCTCGTAGAGAAACAGGTAGCTTATAAAACCACACTCCCCCTAACCAAACCACTCGACTGCCATGCCAGCAAAACTCACCAGCAGCTTTAATACATTCTGCATTACTCGGTTACAAATGTGTTTAATTTATTCTGGCCCTTGTCTGTAGAATTCCTCAAAGGAGTTTGGAAATTGAGTAAAGACAACACAGCTAGCAGCCAGATGGCCAGTCACTGTGCGTTTACTCTTAAATTAGGTTGAAGATTCAATAATGCCATTTAATAGACTTTGCCCCCTCTCTGTAATGGCTGGTTCACATCCAGTTCACGGCTCTAATGACGTTCACCTCAGACAGCGGCGATAATTAAGGTCCAGTATTATCCTACGTGACAGGCCTAGAGATGACACACACACACACACACACACACACACACACACACACACACACACACACACACACACACACACACACACACAGAAGGACAGCGAGTGAGAGGGTGAACCACAAGACACGGGAGGAAATTGGAAATACAGTATATTAAAAAAGGGATGAATAAATAAATAAAAAATGCAACTGCTCTCTAAATTGTTTAAATGTTTTACTTTAAAACACCATACTCAGAATAAGGCTTTATTTTATAAGACATTTTTAATAAAGCTTTGTTTTTTGTGGGTGCGTGCGTGCGTATGTGTGTGCGTGTGTGTGTGTGTGTGTGTGTGTGTGTGTGTATGTGTTTAACAAACCGCCAGAGATCATAATTCTTGATGTGGATTAAAAGCCTTGGTGTATTTCCCAGAATACCTCAAGGCTCAGCTCTGACTTGACGTTTATCTTGGTCTTTTTAATATGTCAGCATCGATCTCGCTTTGTGCAACGCGATTGTTTCCAGATGCTAACAGATGGAAACGTCACTTGTGATGGGACTAATCATGTTATTTGGATCATTTAATACCAAGTTTAGACGGCACCAAATATTTACACAAAAAAAATTGCATTGAGTTCAAATGCAGCAGATAAAGATGGAAGCATTAACATTAACGAGGATATTCCCATACAGTGAGGCTTTTATTAAAATCCTCACAGATTAACAAAGGATAAATAGGAGAGCTGCTAAGGCGTGTGAGCTGGTTTGGGTTTCGAAGGTCACAATATGAAGATGCTCTCCCCCATACCCGTTATCCCTGAACAATTTTCCTCTACTTAATTTGTGATGGGATTATCCCGGCAGTCCGAAGGGCTTGGTTGGTCCCATGTTTAATAACCAGCACCGCCACTTCAGACCGAGCCAGCCATCGATCCAGGCTGCAGAGGGAGCGGGGCCGTTAGGGGGGTAGGGGCTTGGCTAATAAGAGGAGGCCCTAATCCAGCCCCTGTAGTGAGGGATTATGGCCAGGGCGCAGGGTCATAGAGATGTACACACACCACAATTCACCACAGGGAGAGGTCAGACTCTCCAGGGGCTATTACCTCGTATTGCTTTGTCCTTTATTTATCTTTCCCTCTCACCTTGTTTGGGGGAGAAATATATTAGCTGGAATGAATCACCGTGGATAAAAGCACTGCTATATACACACAGCGCAAAAGTCAATATTAAAGTCATTTAGTGTGAAGAATCTGTCCACATACGTGAGTCTGACCCAAATACAGTTTACAGCACAGATACTGAGTGTGTTGCTGGAGGGTCCTGCAACACACTTTAAAGTGGGAGCAGTTCACAGTTCCAGGTGGTATAAAAAAATGAGGAAAATAAGCACTTTTATCGTCACAATTGCCTTTAACCCTTCCTTTCTCCTGTAAAGCACCACAGGAGCAACTTTGTCTCCAGGGTCTCGCTCAAAGACACCTCCACAAGAGGAGCAGACAGGAAAGGCTGTTGCAATATCTATAGAAAATGTGTAAAAAGAAGACAAAATCATCTTCACCTTTGTCTGCATTTATTTGTTGTTTGTTATTTGTTGTTTTGGCAAACGGGTCACGTTCGAAATACAAATGTAGGGACGTGTAGACACAGTCTGTATCCATCACAGTACAAAAGCGCTCTTGCTATTTCCACAATAATATCAGGTGTGCTATGAAAGTATCATCTTTAATACTGATATATTTTGGCATCCCTAAAAGTATGATTTTTTTATGTTTGCACAAGAATAAATATGTAATAAGAATCAATGAATGTATTTATTCAGTGTTAGCACGGCCTACTTTGGGGAAAAACAATCCAACAATCTGTCTGTTTTACAACTTCTGAACTTGTACAAGCTGGTTCGGATAAATCTAGATAAATAACTCTTCATCCAAACTTTAGAAGAAGTTGCTTGGTGTTTACACTAATAAACTCACACCACATAAAAACTCTCCTTTTTACAGCCATCTCTCGTCGGTCATAAACATCACCGAGCTGCAGTACGGGGACCACCTTTACGACACTTTCCCACTTTTCCCTCAATTGGTGCTACAAACGCAGTCAAATCAACTTCCAACAGGGGGGTCAGCTCTAATGTATTAGCTGTGGAAGTTTCCAATCACTGAGATGGCATAACGTAAATGGAGAGGGTCCTTTACTGTACCTGGAGAGAGAGAGGGGGGGGAGGGGGGGTGGGGGGGGGGGGGGGGCACTTCCTCATGACTGGCTGCCAACTCAAGATAATGGAGCTAATGACTCAGCATACTGATAAGGTCACAGAGAGGACACGCGGTGACTGGACTGTGTGTGTGTGTGTGTGTGTGTGTGTGTGTGTGTGTGTGTGTGAGTGTTTGTTCTCTCGTATTTCTATTTTTATGATGATCAAATGACCTCACAGAGACATCTGTGATTATATTCCTCCCTGCTAACAAGGAATATTTTATTATAATTGTTGTTATAATATTATTATGATAATACCAATAAATGAGACCGAAACAATGATTGATGTATTCTGGTGTGTGCAGGTGTTCATTATGACCATTATTTAATAATTATTATGACTAACATTATTATTATTATTATTTCAACCAAAACTGTCTAGATGTATTATTTTTGTTTCTCTCCAAATAACGGCAAAAGGATAGATACGACTGGTTGACTTGAATTGACATACAAGCAGAGAGGAATCATGGATTTCTTAATATTGTATGTTTAACAAACCAAGCAAGGTGGAAGCTCTCATGCATTCAACAAAAAAACATAGAATGAGTTTATTTTTTTATTTTTTAGACTTTCTATTTTTGTGCTGACTTGTAACAATCACACAACGAAATATCTGCAGGAGACGACACACACAAACCTCAGTAAAGGCATCATTCAGTGCTGTGATTCTTACTTTTCCTTGATTGGAACCCAATTTGCTCCGATTCCACTGATTCTATTGACCAAACTTTTGACCACACGGTGTTGCAGCAGGTGTTCGTCATCAGCTGTCAAATGGAAATCAGCTGCTACTGCACACACTCTTTGGGGCGTGGCTACATGTGTGTCCATGTGCATTTACCCTTTAATCAGCATATGAGAGGTGGGTTCAGGAAAAGAAAAGGTAGACTTATACATTATGGAGTAGGTTGTCACAAATGGATGAAGGATATTTTCCTGCAGAGGGAGAGGTTATGGAATAAATAAAGTATTTCAGTACAACGTTGGAATATAGGCAGTATCTGCCGAGCAGGGATGAAGGCTGTCTGGTGGGTGAACTGGGTGTTTTCCTCTTGAGGCCCTCTGGCCCTGGCGTACACTGAGTCCATGCTTTCACAGCAAACTCATTTAAATATAAATGCCAGGCAACCATGGCTTCATGAAATGTCTAAAAGCAGGTTTTTTTCCTTGGCTACTTTGAATACCTCAAGCCTGGGCCAGTTCAATGTCTGAATAAATTATGGCACTGAGCCATTTTAACTCTCTTCGCAAACCACTGACTACATATTGATGTCCCTTGTGTACGGCGAAGGGGATTTCCACTGAATACACCCTGACCTGAATCATCCACAGGGAACCAAAAATTAGATTTCTTTTTTTTTTGGCGGGGGTGGGAGGTGAGGCAGCAAGACAGTTCCTCAGCGGTGAGAACCAGGACCGAAGAAGATGACAAACGTAGGAGACTTAAATAGGACGCTGGTCAACCGAAGGCCGGGCGGGATCGAGAGAGAGCAGCACTCAGAGTGCTTCTCTGGAGTGTTTAGCAAACTCTAATCTCATGCAACGTCAGAGGTTGAGAGGATGCAAACTTTGAATAAACATTAACTGTTGACCTTTACTGAGAGGAAAAGATGAAATCCAATAGATGGATGGATGGAAAAGCACTTGAAAGCAAAGGGGCAGTTATGAAAACCCTACTTGGCTTTAGAGTTAAGTGCCTTACAATCTATACAGTGTGTCTGTGTGTCTGTCTGTGTGTGTGTGTCTGTCTGTCGGTCTGTCTGTCTGTCTGTGTGTGTCTGTGTGTGTGTGTGTGTGTCTTTGTGTGTCTGTATGTGTGTGTGTGTCTGTGTGTCTGCTTCTATGCATATGTATGCTGTGTACATGTGTGTGCGTGCAGACTTGTACGTTTCAGCTTTCATGTATATTTGCATTTGTGAATACAAATATATTTTTTTCTTTCTAATTTTATTATTGCTTTTCTTAAAGTAACAACAACTAGAACTAATAACTGAATAATATTTCAACAAAAAAAAACTGATTATTTGACTATTAAATAAGGATGTGAACATGAGTCCTGGAAGGTCTTCCCAGTTTGGAATCAGTCCCCGTCTCAATGACGAGCTTCATATGTCAAAACATTTGTCTGTGTTTTGGGTACGAGGCTCCGTCACAGTCCCTGGTTAAAATCACGAGAGAGCTGCATTCACACCGGGTTGCTGAGACAACTGTCCTGTTTTCACGATGAACAAGAAACAGAGAGCCAGAGACGGACTCTCTTCTCCTGACAGAAACACAACATGGAGAGACAAAGGAGAGGAAGTCAGACTCCCTGAAGTCCTCGGAGATGAGGCCTCCAGCAGCAGACACCTAGACACTTCAACAACGCAAGTGTGTGTGAGTGTGTGTGTGTGTGTGTGTGTGTGTGTGTGTGTGTGTGTGTGTGTGTGTGCGCTGCTAGAAGACTGTTTCCCCAGACAATGAAGAACTCAGAGAGGAAGGGAGGACTGGAGTTCACTCCCCAAATCAAACCTGACTCATCTAGGTCGAGGCTCTACTCGTGCAGAGAGTCATGCAGCCGGCGTGTTTATCTGTTTGCATGCAGGCACAAATTAACGAGAGCAAACACACGCACGTAAACATGTTTATGATTCCATGTATACATGCTCCTGACTCCCTCATTTCTATGGGCTGTTGAACAATTAATCCGGGGTCAGGTGATCATGCTTGATCTCTGCGCCAAGGGGGTTCATCTTGCCCAAAATGGTGAGGAAACAAAAGTGTGGCTTCACTCCTGGTTTGTATCCAGTAACTGTACCCTCACATGCAACCGCCGGTTCTGAAAGTGAAGCCAAATGATGAAGTGTCTTAAACTTGCATTATGTGCTCCACATCCCAAATATGGTCACTTCTGTTCAAAAACCAAGATGTCGATGTCCACAACGCCTAACTCTAGGTTTCCAAACGGCAACCCATAAACCAATGGGTGAAGTCCCAACAGCTACGTCCACTTCGTGAAAGCAGTTTCTGCTCTATACATTAAGATCTTTCCATTTACTGACTCTTGAAAAAGGAGCATCATGAAATCCTTGGATTGTTATTTGATCGAGCCGTATCTATTCCCTACAAATAAAACAATGGGATCTGCAGCCACAACTCAAACTAAGCTGACTTAGACCAGACTCAGGGAGACTCCCCTCAGGGGGCTGCTAATCAGCAAAGCAAACAACCCTCAGCGGGGCCTAGAAACAGGTCCGCAGCAGCACCTTCCGTGTAAACACCATTTGGTGTGTTTCTCCATTAGGCCGGTCCGGAGGTACAGGCTCTGGGAGAAAAGGGCCATAAATCTCACTCAGGCTGATATGTGGCCAAGTCACTCATGATTAAAACCACCGCTCTGAAAATGTCATCAGCCAGCCGGGAGCGAGGGAAGCCAGAGGCATGGCCAAGGCGACCGGAGCTCGATACATTTTAGGATTCGGTTTGGTTCGCCGAACATGTTTTGACTCTGAGATAAATTGAGACTTCTGCCAAAAACCCTTCTCACCCAACATCAACATGTTGTCCATCAGTGTATACACAACACATCTCTGTGTATTGGCCTTGTATGCTTTACAAGCGTGCATTAAAAAAGTAATCTTCATAGTTATCAGACTCACAATGGATGTAAAAAAATGATATTCAAATCGATAAAATCAAGTCTTTTTCATCCCACAGATTCTTCTTCTCACAATGCAAATCGACCGCTAACAATTTCATTTGATATTTGCATGCGGTACGTTAGTAGCCCCTAATAATGTATTTTTTTTCTCCTAAAAAACAAAAGATGGAGTTGCCATTTCAGTATGAATGTGAAAACTTGTACTCCCATTAATATAATCACACTTATTACAGGGACAATGTATAGCATGTAAACAGCAATTTATAATAATTACAGTAATTATGAGACTTTGCTACAATAGTGATACAGAGACAAAATCATTGCTGAGAAGACTAACGGCTTATATCAGCCTCCACACTCGATTTTCCACCGATCACTTCATGGCACAAAGGTTTCTTCTGCATCTAGAAGGCCTAAATTGTCACAGATTTAATTGTCACGGCCGAAATGAGAAGCTGATAAGCGAGTGAATGGATTCTAGTTTGTGGCAGGTCAGACGGCATCTGTCGCATGGGAACTCATTCACACATCAGATTCCAGACGGCACGTACACAAAATCCATATCGCAAACATTTCAGCCACGAGAATAACTTCTCCCTCTGCTCTGAACAAAAGCATCCTCGCTTCAGCTGCTCCATTCAGCGAAGATGACGAATGCAAACTTCCGCCAGACTCCGGGACTTTTTCCGGCACGCTTTCATGATTTATTGGGAGAAAAGCCAAAGCTGTTTGGTGTGCGAGATGAGACGAGTGCTGCGGGAGCAGCGATATGGACGCCGGTCTGAGACTGGAGTCGCTCGATGGACGGAGACGTTTGTGGTTAGACGCTGCCTGCCATATGCCGACCTTGAGAAACACACACAAATCTATTTCTGCTCCGATACAGTACACGCACAAAAACAGCACGTAGGGGGGGGGGGGGGGGGGTCAGAGTAGTTTACATGCAACAAGTCAAAACATATCGGAGAAGCACTCCATAATGCAGAGCAGATCGGCAAAGGCAAAAACAGAAGACAAGAACGCACTGCTCGGCATTATGGGGAGAATTTGTATTATTATACGGTTTTAGAATACAGGATGTTAGGAAACAGATGGTATTGTGATGTGCAGACTGGATTTGCATCGCTCTGATCAGTCGCGCAGTGTTATGAAAGCGCAGGAGGTTTCATTGAGATTCAAGGCAGGGGATGATGAGACGGAAGCAGGAGTTGCCAATATCCAACTTTTCTGTAGGAATAACGCAGTGATTGAACGAGGTGACATCGTGAGTAGGGAGACTTTTCTTTGGTCTCACGGATAATGACAGCGTGTCTAAGAATAATGCCAGGAGATTGAGAGAAAGTGGTGGTTTTGTAAGAAAAAAAATCCCTGCCACACTCTTTGTTGCTTTTTACACTTGCTTGGATTTCACAGGGAATTAGCTGGATTGTGTCATGGCAACAAAAAGAGATCGCCTCACTCGTCAGAACAGGAGAAGTGGGTATTGGGCCGCCGGTGCAACTTTCTTAAATTATTGGATGATGGAAGTGAAAGGTGTCTACTGAGGTACAATGTTTCGATTGCTCGTAGCACAACCTGAGCCCTCCGTCAGGAGGATGGAGTGATGAAATGTCCGAGTAACTCTTCAGAACAACTTTGCCGCTGCGCTTGAAGTACTGAAGCCCTGATCATGGGCTGAGAAGTGTGAACTTCTTTTGTCGGGTTCTTCTTTAGCGGTTGTGCGGACACACACGTATTTCCATTGGGGGAAAAAAAACGTTGATGAAAGTAGAAGCCTCTTTCAAATTGTGCCGTCATGCTGAGAGAGAAGTTTGATAACTTTTTCATGTCTTGACCCATTTGTGTTCTCTGACTTTCTTCTTTCTTTTCCTACCGACCATAGCATCCCGGCCCAAGTTTGTTTCAGTTCAAAGTTGCTCGCTGGTAACTTTTTCCTTTCGATGTAAACTAGCAGTATTGTGTGAGTGGTCAGACACGGTGGCCCAGCTAAGTGCGTTCAGAGGAAATTAGTTCTTTTGATTGACTCTTGTCCAGAGATACTTAAAAGAAGTGAGTGAAGGCAATAAATGGAGGAACAAAAGACAACCCTGTCTCCTAGAAACTGTGATTACATAATACGTAATTGTTTTCCCAATTACATTGGGGTTAGTACACATAATTGCTGCTTAGATTATGTTCACAGCAGGCAATGTTTTTTTGGGAGTGAATGAATGGTGTGCTGCACCAACGTCAAGGATGTGGGTTGTTAGACACAGAGCGCTGTGGTTTACCTTGTGTAGTTCAAAAGCCCTTTGGATAATGTTAGCGAAAGAGGGGTTTTGATTAAACGTTAATTAATCCTTTGAGGCTCAACTTTAACCAAGTTCTGCCGATGAGTAAACTGTAAGAAAGTTTAGCTGTGCTGTAGTTGTGATACTGTATTGTGCTGTGTGTCTATTCTGGAGGAAAACAAATTAAATATAGTCAGTGAACGTTTAATGAAACATTCAGAACCAACTGTTTTGGCAATTTTACACGTTAGTTAATTAACCGCAATTCCTCATTATGTTAATAGAAAACGTAATCCAAGCAGCAAGACGTTTCCTAATAAATGTATCTGTGCAAAATAGGTTTAAAAAAACGCTGTTTACTCGTGGGCAAGTTCATTAGAGATGGAGCCATTAAACAAACTTCACTCCCACAGTTTAGAATGTAACAAAGTTGCATTCAACATTTAAACAAGTTAATCACATGTCTTACAGAATTGGAACTGCTGGCAAGGTGGCTCAGTTTCAAGCTACAAAATACAAGGAAGGAAAGGATTAAAGTAAAACAGTGCAATAGGTGTCCGAATCAGTGACGATCCAGCTGGGTGTTAGCTTGCTGAATCAATGCAACTTGAGCCCAGTTCACCCTGAAAATGAGATGGGGATCTTCTGCTCTAGCCAAAAGCTCTACCACTGAGCTAAACCCCTGACAATATTAACAAACCCAGTTGTGGGTTTGATCTCTGCAACATGACGAAGACAATTTGGGCCGGCAGGCTGTAGAAAGTGGCGAGGAAATTCAACCCATCTTGTCAACCTGCATCTGCTCTGCCAAAGTCGGAAACTAAAAACCAGAGCAGCTCCGGTGTGTCTCTCTTTAGCTGAGTGCTACGAGTCCATGTCGAGGGTTGAAGAGGAAAGGGAACTTCCCTCGTGGAGATCAATAAAGTGGTATTGCTGTTTATACAAATGTGATGCCATGACAAACAGAAAAAAGTCTTCCCACACAATATCGGATTATTATGGAGTTTATCGCAGTGGTGAAGTTAATCATGTTTTTGTTTTTTTTTTCATTAATGTGTTGCTAATGCTTCCTATGGGCCAATGAAAGCATCTCAACACATATCAATAAATTATAGTTCTAATCTAAAGGATAAACAGCAGATGTTTCCAGACCCAGAAGTTGAGTTCAGTAGACGTGGTTTCTGGGCGGCATGGGGGAGGTCTGCCGAGTAGTCGCTGCACACTGTCAAATTAATCAGTTACTTCATGTCAAAATGGCTGAAGGAGACCATTTTATGAGAAGAAACAATAAATCAAGCGCAGTATGCAACAATGTTTTGCTTTGATCAAAGCTGGGATTGCGAGCCAAAGTAAGTAGTCTGAGAGTGATCATGTTTGTGGGGAATTAGGAATGTGGTATTGGAGTGTTCTGGGATTTCCACTGGGTTCGGAGTGGATTGTATCTTTTGGATCTGATGGAAAACAGGAAGGAGGAGAGGGGGGGGAGCGGTGTTCTGTAGCTTTTCTCTCTCTCTCTTTCTCTCTCTCATTAGAAAGCTATATGACTTCACAGTCATTCATTGTGTGGCGAGTGCGGCATAAAGAATCCTGTGCAAATGCTATGAGATCATCTCAACTGTTGCCAGTGTAAATCAACTTGTTTCAATAATTTCCCTCAAGCAAATATAGACCATACCTACAAACTGAAAAAGGTGAGACTTTTAGGTCACATTTTATGGCTGGTTAGAAGTTGATGTTACTCGTAACGGTTAACGTGACAACATGTGTGTATTTCTGTGTGTGCGTGCTCATTTGCGAACTCTTGCATCTTTAATAATGAAAACAATTAATGTGTTTCATCTCTTGGGTGCACCCGACAATGCTCCTGTGCTCCATACACGCATTGTACGTGTATGAATCCCTGTCCGCATGCATTAGGTGTGTGTGTGTGCGTGTGTGTGTGTGTGTGTGTGTGTGTGTGTGTGTGTGTGTGTGTTTCCAGCCACATGTGGCTGCCAGCATGTGCCCGCACATGCCTCTGAGTGCTTCCCTCACATGTGCTTTGAAGCAGACAACTTCACAGGTGACCTCCCTGTGGAAGACAATGAAGCAGATGGGTGCAAGAGCGAGAGAAGGATGGAGGCCTCGTACAAAGGGACTAATGAACAGAGTGGAGGAGGGAGTAATGGGGGAGATGGGGGGGGGGGTTCAGGTCCACTGGGATGAAGAGCCTGGACACAAAGAGATGCTAAACACTCCCTACCCTTTGAGGACGTATCGTCCTGAGACCAGGAGCCACTGCCCTTGGCCAATTTGACCCAGATTTGAACACAGATTTGCACTTCAGTGGCTCTTAAATAGCTCTTATTGTGGTACTTTTGTAGTTTGACTATGTTGAGGAAATGCTACTTTCTGTATTCTTGTTGTTCTTAGTTTGTTCTCTAGGTTGAAATGCACTTATTGTAAGTTGCTTTGGATAAAAGTGTCTGCTAAATGACATGTAAAGTAATGTAATGACCCTCTTTTGACACCTCACAATGTAAACGAGCCACAGAGGCTCTCACCAGACATGACAGTTTCAGACACATGGATTTAAGCTTAAAACACTTTTTGGTCAGGCATCGTCGTACGTGGTCTTAGACTGTTTTAATCTTTTTTCATATTATTTTAGATTTAATTTGTGTTCATGTGAATAAACACAGCAAGTGTATTACACGTGTTAGAGATACTGATTCGCAGTACATTTCTTAATACATGTTTTGCCGTTAAATAATTGCCCTCTGTCTCAAAAAACTGGGTCTGATTAAAAGTTATCCCAGGAAAATGCTGACTGAAACTACAAGCAAGTTTCTTTTGGTGGTTGTCCTGGCTCAGACGGAGGGAAACTAACAAAAGCAAGCGGACAGATTGTGGAAATGGAAAGTAGAGAGAAATATAAGAGCAGTGTAATGATTCTAAGTTAAAGGAAGCTGTGTCTGTTGAATTTAAGGTGGCACCTTCGCTCTAAGACAGAGAGACAGAGAAACAGACAAAGAGTGAATAAATTGTTCATTAAAGACACAAGAGACTGCTAATGAAAACCTCCAGCTCTTAATGTGTTCTTCAATTATTGTGCTTTGTGATATTTGTATGGTCACAAAGTGAGAAAAAGATACCACAAGCATCTCCTCTGTCTCTGTCCACTCTGCATTCAAACCCTTCCAGTCTCTGCAGAGTCTCTTCCCCAACATTAACACTCAGAGGGGTGTCTTTGTGAACAGGATTTATGCCAACACTCTAAATATGTTAGCATTGGCAAAGGGGATAAACAAACTGGGCATTAAGAGGTCTGAGAAATCAGAAGAGGACGAGAATGCCATATGTCAGACGGCGACAGGCAGACACATAATTCTGCTAAATGTCCAGCGCAAACAAACTCTGGCTCCGTTCCCATGCTCCCTGTCTCGGGGTCACGACCAGCCACCATTTGAGTTTATTTCTGCATGTCACAAAGCTTAAATGACTGTATCTCCCGATCGAGACCTCCCTGTTCCTGTGTGGCCGACAGAATTGATCTCAGCCGAGCTCAGGAAGTAATAAAGCAGTCCACAAACACACACACACACACACACACACACACACACAAACTCACATGTCCAGCTATGGTTTTATTGGGATCTTGGCAGAAGTAATAATAAGAATAGTGCTGGTAGCACGTTGCTGTGGAGACTTTTACCACTGAAGCACTTTACACTTCATGACAAAAACACCGCCTTCACCATTTAACAGTATCAGCCGATGCAATAATTAGCATAACAAGCCCTAGATGCTATTATGATAGAATGAGTGTTTTAATGACTAATATTCCCAGTGATTGTGAACTGAACTCCCACTCCACGGCAGTTTAAAGAACCACCCTGGGCCCTCTCTCTCTCTCTCTCTCTCTCTCTCTCTCTCTCTCTTTCTCTCTCTCGCCCACTACAAGCACAGGTATGATGAAGAGTTGACATAACTAATAGCCTCTCCGCTAACTCAGGTACCGAAAGGCAGTTCAGAGTCTCACGAGGGCCGGTGGTTTTTGAAAGTGCTTTCAGCTTTGCTAATATTGAGCTCGCTGTCCGTACGTCCTCGCTGCCGAGTGCGTACTCAACTCTGAAGCTACTTTGAGGGGCGCGATGCACAGTTGGAGTGGTTGTGGATCGTTGTTGAGGAAGAGTTGAGTAGATGTATCAGATAAACACATCCCACCACTCTTTTATATCCCCACACGGCAACATTTTGAACCCATGCCAAAACTATTGTAAACTCTTCTCGATAGCTCCATTGGAACAATATTGTTTTTCTTTCATAGCCACGTATAACACAGGGGGCTGCTTTTTAATTTGTTTGAATCAGAGCTAATTAAATCTATTTGCTAGATAAGCCTGTCATGCCAAGGGAGTCCTGAAAAAGGCTATATCATCCTTCTTCCTGGAGCCAAATATAAAAGACAAAAAGAAAGACAAAAGACAAAGAGAAAACATTTAAGCTATCAAGTTGAGGAAGCGTGGCTTGTGAAAAAACACTGCTTCTAACATTCATTGTGCTGTTTTGTTTTTGGAGACACCAAAATGAGATGTAGGTGGTCGTAAGTACTCCCCGGCTGATTGTGATCCTATATCCTATAACACTTGAAGACCTTTAGTCAACAGTCTGTGTTCCCAAAACTGGATGACCAACCACTCCATCAAAAGTCCATGGACAGTAGGAGGGTACTGCAACTGTGGCAATTAGACTACTCAAAGATGAAAACAAATAAAGCTGCATTTCTCTGACAAAAAGCTGAACTTGTCACCAGTACCGATACAACAATGTAGGCCTAGGCCTTGTCTCATGTACTAAGAACTAAGGTCAACAGTGTTATGAAGTTATGACGTTGTCAGAGCTTCAGAGAACATTGCTGAGAGGAAAAGGCAGTAAGGAGACGGACACCGCTGACGTGAGAGGGGTTAACCATCAGACAGGAGCAATCAGGACTACCATCGTGATCAACTCTGTGATTCCTCTGATATCTCAGCTCCTAGATCACACTGCATCACCTGCTCACTGCTGAAGTGAGAGATTGAAGAGGTAGTTCTGTACCAGAGGTAAGAGAGAGAGAGAGGGCAGATGAGAATGATAAGTATCAGAGCCTGCTATCAGACCTCGCTGCATGTGGTTCCAAACCTAAACCTGGAAGTTTATCTATAATTGACAATCACTGCCTTTGATAGTCGCCCAAATCCAATGGGAGAGCCCGTGATGTAGAGGGCAGTCCACTTTTTCAGCTTCAAAACTGAGATGGAGATCTCAAAGAGAAAGAAAAAAGGCTGAAGGAATACTTCCATACGCCATCTCAGACATTAGTTATTGTGTCTACGAGAAGTTATGTTAGGTGAGCAGCTTTGTGTTCTTATGGCCAGTTTGGTGAGGCATCATGCTTACCTGCATGTCACTGTCTACACTTCTGTTGTGTGTTGTCAGTGTGTCACGGTCTCCTCTTCTGTAGTGACTTTTATATGGCCTTGGCTGGCAGCAGGGAGCCTACTCCGTGGCAGCCCACTAAGCCAAATTGATTATGTGAAGGCCCTCCTCTTCGAAGGTGCCCCCCCCCCCCCCCCACACACACACACACACACACACAAACACACATACACAGGCAATCTCTCTAATGGCCTTCCCGCAACCCTGTCGCCACAGAACTTCAAGGACCAAGGCAGCGGAGATTCGAAGACCACAGGGCCAGGTCAGAGGAGGAATCGACCATTCATCACCACATTGGTCTTCTTTAGGCGTAGAAAGCGCCAGAGAGCGAGTTTGTCTTGGTTGGAGATGACATTTGTTAAAGTGTTTGTAGATATTTCTGTTTGGGACAATCATGGAAGTATCGTTGCAATCACTGTGATCTTCTGTTGAGTGTTTTTAAACCACTCCACATCAATGTCAGTCTACTTTTTACCTCTGTCAATTGTTCTTGAGCTGCTCCCAGTTTCTGATTGTGTTATCCTGAGCAATAGCCATTGATTCTATAAAAAGAACAAACCCCCAACAGTGAAATAACAATCACAAACGTGTAGTCATTTCTGAAGGTCAAATTGAAGGAAACCACCAATGCTGGAGTCAATGCGAGAACATTGATTCTGTAATCTGTTGAATACCCCTTTCCAAAATATAAGTATGTGTGATCTTTGGGAATGTCCTTTGGGCCGTGAACATATAATGTCATCAAAAGCCAACAGCCAAGATCCAACATAGATTACATGATACTTTAGATGTTTTCTGAGATGCTCTATCCAACAATTGCCAGTTGTGGGAGGTAAGAAAGGAGTCAAGGACCGACACCCTTATTTCTGTCACTTTTCATGTGAACAACCACGTTCATTACAAAATCAGACTGACAATAGAGGGGCACCGTATCCCCATATTTAAACAATATCTTTATCGTGGCCTGCTGGAACAACTATCCTTATGACCTCAGCACTGCTTTGGGTTGTTTTCCATACCATGTCTTCTCCATCTGTAACTCTCTGTTTGTAATGTACTTCTCATTACTTGTAATATAGTTTGATTAATTTCACCCTTAAAGAGGTGTTAAAATGGGAGATGTATGGTTCGGACGCATACCACATGGCAACCAAATCAACCAAGGGTCAGATTAAAGGTTCTCGAGTGTTCTAGGCTCTTTGAGTAACAACAAATGAAACATTCTAACTCAAAACTACATGCACCATCAAGGTCCAGTGTTGATTTTTTTAACTTTCCTAAATTTTCACTAAAAAATTAGAAATTAGTGTTGAGTAGAATTAGAAGCAACTCCGGGCATCGATATAATTACGGGAAAATTACATTCATTATTGTAATTTACATCTCATCACCAATCCAATTATTAGCAGTTTGACCTGCACGGCTCATGTTAGCATGGAAATCTGAAATGGGCTCCCTAGACGAAGGCAAGGGAGGGGTGGAGGACAAGAAGAAAGCGGGAGGCAGAGTTTGGGACTTTGGGAGATGTAGGAGGGGAAATAACAATCAATATGGCTCTAAAAGATGATGACTTTAAATAGACATAATTCTCTGCCTCAGAGCACAGCTGCCAAGGGCGCCGATGCAACGCTTTGATGTCTGATATGCAATATTGCTGCCAGTAATTTGCTCATCTGCATCTCTGGAGGGACCATCGCCTGTCTGTTCATCTGGCTGAGTATGTGATGCCAGTCAGTCTGTCTGTCTGGCTGTCTCTTAAAATTGTTATTCACTACACACATATACATCTTGTGAGGTACTTCTGAAGTGGAGTGGAATTAGGGACTTGCAAGTGGCAGAGAATCAGTGAATATTATATATAGTTGCCGAGGAACAAACACATCGTGTAAACAATACAATCTCTTTGTATCTTTTTGGTTTCGCTGCACTTATGTAAACTAAACAACAAAACATCATTGTCCTTACCTGACTGACTGTCTGATAAGCTGTAGCCCCAGCCCCCTGTCTCCCTTTCCTCTCTTTTTTCTTAACTGTTATTACAGAAAAATTGCTACAGACGTACCCATTACCGCGAGCGACACAGTGTGTAGGAAGCAATCAGTTCTCCCTGTTTTGCTGCAATCTCGTCATTGTGTTTCTTAAATGCGAAACCTACAATCTACAGGTCATGAGAGGGATAGGCTGAGGAGTGTGTGTTTGTGTGGGTGGGTAGGAGAGCACTTTTACAAGCTCTCTATTGTGGGCCCAATATAGCTAAACTGTGCATACACATGGGTATAATACATGCTAATACATTTAGCACTGTACAAAGTGATGGCTCCTTTTTATTGGAGCTTTAAGCTTCACATTCTGAGATGTTAAAACCACAATGAAAAGACAATGGCAGTGTTTAGCCGGAGGTTCATATTTATGAGAAGAGTTATATTCAGCAATATTTAGCAAGATAAGCAGCAAGACAAAACATTATGGTGAAGACAATAAGCGTATTATCTAATTTGATACCAACTTGATACTAGGATATGAATACTGCAAAGTATTGCGATTATACAAGTCTACTGATTCGATATTACCATTTAATATGTTTACTTTTTTAACACCAGACCAAAAAGAAAAAGTTTAATCATACTTTGGAAAATCCTTTATTTCCCCACTGTATATTTAGGATTAGTATTTAATTTTTAGTATTTTGTTTTGTGTTTAATATTTATTTTCATTGATGCTCTGATGTGCACCGCTGCTGTGATTTTTTTAATTTCCCCACTGTGGGTTGAATAAAGGAATATCATATCATATCATATATAAAAAGGTTACAATTGCAGCATGAATGTAGTCAGTGTCACAAAAATCCATTGCAAGAAATTAAACATAGAATCTATCATATGTATTTATGTGTGTGTGCTGTGTGGAACTATACATCCATTCACAAAAACATATTGTTTGGATGATCTGGGTGGATTGTTTGTTCAATGCAAATTTACTGTAAATTAAAGGAGAGAGAACTGCTGGGTGAGCTTTTTAAAATGTGGACAAGCTTTTCTCAGCAGAAACAGATTCTGCTTTCAAGGCAACAGAGAGACAATCAGGTCAGTCAGGAGTTGTCAGCTCTCCCTCCTGTCTTGCCTACATCTGGATTGATCCATACATTCTGCACAGCTGGAAACTGACATGTTACTTTAGCCAACATCGAACGCTGGGCAAAAGCCTCATTAAAAAAACACACACAAAGAACAGCAATGTATCCACCATGATAAATAATGACTACAAAATAAAGTTAAGAAACGAATGGTCAGTTAGTCATTGAGGTTAGCCCCTCCCCCCCACAGCGCCGTGCCTGCTTTGTCTGAAGCGAAGTGTACAGCAGGTCAGGTGGCTTTAAACAGGCCGACCTCTCGCGCTGTGCATCGGCTTTACTCCGTTCTCTGGAACGATTTCCATAAATCTCCACACTCTAACAGGCAGGTTGAGAGAAGCGTATGTCAGGGCTGGGGGAGTGAAGTCAACTGTTCCTTCATGTGCACGTGTGAGTTCTGGTTTGAATCTCTTCAATTCTTTTGAAGTTCTAGACAGCTCTGCATCAGCTCACCGGTTCCACTTCATGGGGGTGAATATATGAGCTACATCCGAGTCACTGACTGCTGTGCCATCTTCTGGCTGTGTGTACCGGGTGCGAGTGTGTGCATGTCGACATTGCTCTGGCGTGTGTGCTCTCGCTCATGCAAGACTGATTTTCCAACTGTCTCTCAATTCCTTCAGTTGTCTCGATTTCCACTTGTCTGTCTTACGCCGACATTCCCTGGACACACTGCACAGTCTTGACAGACTCTCGGCTCCTCGCAATACACCTGAAGCACAGACACTGGGCCGCTTCTGGTGCAGCAGAAGTTTACTTTGCATTTTGGTTATCTGGTATGGTCCCGTGACACATTTATTGATAACCTATTCTCTTTGTGTATGTCAGACTGGGAGATTCAAAACAATGACATAACTGTATCCAAGCCTGGTCAAACTTTACGCAGCTTCTCGGATTTTCATACCGTTGACTTGTAGAAATTGCTGCGTACGTGCCTCTTTCTGTAGTAATGTTTAGCTTTCAGGTGTCAGCTTTCATGTTCATATCCCTTTAAGCTTTACATTTGTAATTCCTGCTGGTGGCACAGATTTTCAGCTCATTCTTAAAAAAATGCCGAACAAGGGCCTTTCTGCTTTTATATAACAATGTCCGTTGGTAGAAAAATGCACTTCTAGCTCCCTAATATCCTAATGGAGTAAGTTGTAAGTACGGTTGTTGCGGTTTTTGTTGAGTTTATCTTTGTCGTGAATGAAAAGCCAAGTTATTGAAATGAATACATCATTAATAATGATCTGGTGTGTAACATTAACTTACTAAGATAATACAACGTGTTTTGATGGCTTTGTTTAATGCAATATATTAAATACTTGAATAGGACTCACTGGATCGCAGAGAGAACAGATTGACCTCGATCTCGCTGGGTGCCTGGCAGGGCTGAAAGGGCGGCGCTGAACTCATGTCACTGGCGAAGGGGTCCGGACTCTGAGTACCGGTGGAGCTGGCACTGGTACCGTCACCTCCATTGTGAGGATCCTGCTCTTCATATACTGCTACCAGCTGGAGAGAGAGAGAGGGGGGGGTGTTAGTGTGTGTTAGGGAGTCACAGGTATCTGCATTAGTATGTTTCCATACACAAAGAGGTGCACATGTGCATGCACAGGTATTCTGCCTCAGCCCAAATCACTCAAACCTGCTGTCTCTCTCTCTCTCTCTATCTCTCTCTCTCTCTCTCTCTCTCTCTCTCTCTCTCTCTCTCTCTCTCTCTCTCTCTCTCTCTAGTGTAATCTTGCAACATCTGCAGTCATGTAGCGCGAAGTGTTCCGGGTTGCCAGGTTTGGCTCCCACAGTGAGCAGCTGCTCCATTCTCACAAAGGTGATACGTTGCCATGTCTCCCAGGCCAGATAGAGAGAACTCCCTACAGCATCCCGTAATTATCAGAGTCTGACACACGGCTCCTCACTGCAGCCAACTCAGCCACTTAACAAGAGCAGGAGGGACGGAGCGCAGCCGGGATTGTGGTGTGAGGGAAGCACGAGACTCGGTGTCCTATTTCACCGGGATGAGGAAAGTTACATCGGCCAACACTGATTGACATGAGTCAAAGCTTAGTATTGACTCATGTCGAGAGAGAGAGAGAGAAATAAACAGCCTAGGATTACCACCTTGCGTGCGTGCCTCCACCAACCATGTTCTCAGTTTACAACTTGCAGTTTACATCCATGTCTGTCACTGCATCATTATCCCATTAGTCATTCGTCTGAAATTGTCTTAATTAGCACATGCATTCTTGAGTCAGGGGCAAAGACGTGTTTTGTGAGGTCACAGTGACCTTTAACCACTAAATCCAACATTCAGTGCAATTGGACATCCGTGCCAAATTTGAAGAAATTCGCTCAAGCTGTTCCCGAGATATCGCATTTGCAAAAGTGTCTCAGGTGTGAGGTGACAGTGACCTTGACCCTTGACCCACAAACAGTCCAGCGTAAACATAAATGCCTCCAGTGGCGGCTGTCGCCTGAGCGGAGGCCAAGTGACTTTTATTGCCACCAAAAACCTCTTCCCAAACGTCTCACGAGAGGATTCCCCTCTTCCTCCATCCAGACAGAGCAATCGTAGAGCGGCAGCCTGACACACTCCATGCTTCCCAGAGCCACAGTCTGCATATTGCAGACGCAGTTCTCTTTCATGTCTCTGTGCTGCGTGTAATGGAAGGCCACAGATGTGGGGAGAGCAACCAACAAAGCGAGCAGGACTCGCCATTGGGAGTGTATCACATTTGTCTGAAGGTAAAAATAGCACGAGTGTTCTTTCATGTATTTGCTGTTTGTCATCCCCCTACACAGGGAAATCTGCATATAAACAAGTTTAGAAGTCCCTGCTCTTCTTTTTGATTTAATTCACATGCAGAGGGATGGTTCTTAAGCGTGTATGTTTGTGTATCTGTGTGTGGATTTATGCCTTTCTGCAAGTATGCCCATGTGGTTTACTGCCGCCGTAACTCACGGGTGACATCTCTCACGCTGGCTTTGCACAATTAAAGCGGACCGCATTTCTTTTCCTTAAGATGCTTCCTTGAATCTCCAAGCCGTCTCGGAGGCGCGCTTCGTCACCGAAGGCTTTGCCCATTTTACTCCAATCACGTTTCAATCCGATCTTTAAATTGCATTCCTCAGGTTGTGAGGGTTTTGTTGCAAATTAGCTCAGTGCAGCAAAAGGCAATCAGAGAGGGAAAAAAAAGATCCAGTGCTACAAAGTAAGAAGGCTTTAATATTAGAAATCAGGCAGTCTGAGGAGGTAATTTGCTGATGGCTTGCTTAATGGTAAAAGACTAAATTAAAGTCCGTAAAGGCTTGGAAGGACTCATTGCTTTGTGTCTAAGCCGGGAAACCTGCAGTGTTTTCACATCTTACACTTTGATATCTTGTTTCTTTTCAAGATGTTCACAAGTATCTCAGGAGGATTGTGTTGGTGTTTGAAGGATAACGTGGTACTTCGGCTGAAAATGTTTGTGATAACGATGAAAGGACTCAGACTGGAGTGAAGGGTCGTCCCCAGAGGCATTTACAGTGCCCGAGTGTGTGTCCGAGCCAATGAATCATTAGTGACAAAGTAATCAGGCCTCCCACTCATATGTTGCTGTGAGTTTTTTGTTTTTTTTCCTCAACCTGACGAGCCCCGCTTGCCTGCCAGCTGCCCATTTAGAGAAGTGGTAAAAACTGTTGTTGGTGTCGCGGAGAAGCGTGATTCATTTTTAAATGCATTCCAAATCCCTCTAATTAGGTCCACTTCGCTCTGCGTTGCATCCTTTCACCAGACCCTCCAGAGCCCTCCGTGGGTATCTGACGTGTACGGATAAACTCATCCACACACCCTCAATTCCATAATCAAATGGGTCTGCATTCATCCCGCATTCAATATTTATGGTCTCTTGAAAGTGATCGCGCATCCCCTAAACCCAGTGAGACATGACAAGTTCCCACTACAGAAAGATGAGTTCTCCCTTCCGGGCAGTGCCCCCCCGCTCGTTGTGCTTGTTCTGCCTCTTTGCTTCGTCTGCTGTGGATCTGTTCAACTGAGGTTTACATGATGGAGGTTCTAGGGCAGGGGTCGGGAACCTATGGCTCTTCCGGTGACGGCATATGGCTCTTTTGAGTTTGAGTTAAAAACAAAAAAAATATCCGCCCACCACTGTGTAATTTTCTCTATCGCGCCAGATTACAGCAGAAGTAGTTTATGGTCCCTTTTTTAAAGACGTCTTTGTTCTTTTATTAAACTAAACGTCTGTTATTGATCGTCTCCACAGCAGCATGTCATTCTGTCTCTACATGTCGCGTTAACACTTCTCCGCTCGCCATCTCGCGCGCCACAGAGCTCCGATAACGCCGTGTGTGTGCACGTGTGTCCCCCCGCCCCCCATCCCCACCCCCACCCCCGTAGCATCATGCAGCAACAGAAGTCGCATTAAAAGCAAGACATATTTAATTTATTATACGTTAAAAATACTATATGGCTTTCAATGAAATATATTTAGAAATATTTGGCTTTTATGGCTCTCCCAGTCAAAAAGGTCCCCGACCCCTGCTCGAGGGTTTAGTTCTGGAAATGTTATTGAACAGTAGACACAGCTATGTCTTCAGCACTGATCCATATCATATTAGTATCATAACTATGAGCATAATATATCCACATTTGAAAAAGTTTTTGGAATCCAAACTAGTGTGTCCTTATCCATCGGGTCCAGTTGTAGCGTTCTGGATGTCCATTCCTAGAGGTACCAGCATTGCTTGGAGCTAGTTGTTTGTGAATGTTACCAATGCATCAAAATGTTGCTGGAAGTTGGGAAGAAAGTAAACCTCCTCAAACCGGATCAATACACACGAGGAGGTGTGAGCTGCCAGATGTGGTGCTCCTCCTCCGTTCCTCGCCTCTCTCCCAGCGCTCTGCGTCTGTGCTGGGGATGATGGGGCACTCTTGGCCCCAGGGAATACTGACGCAATTGTTGCTGTTGACGGGCCGGAGCTCAAGCTGAAAACCATTACCCAAACGCTCTCCCCTCCGTCTTGGAATTGGTCACAGACACTTTTCAACTGAGCCGATTTCATGTTTACATTTTTTTTTTTACTCTCCAATTTATTTCCCCCCCCGTGAGTGCTGTGCTGCTGCGGTGAGTTCTATTTCTAAGTTTTTCAGACGGAGGGTAAAAAAAATATTTTGCGATAGAAAAAAAAGGAAAAAAAGAGGGGGAGAAGAGGGGAGTGAAAGATAATTTAAAAGAGAATAGCAGACGATAAAACTGTTATATCAAAACCAAAAGGTAGGACAAGAGGAATGAGAAGGAGAGCACATGACAGGATGTGAGTTGAAAATGTTCCACTTCCAGTCTCGGGATAAACTCCGGAGCGATTTAAAAAACCTATTTAGCTCCTACCTGCTTCAGTTGAGAGAAGCAAGGAAGAGGAAAGAACCAGCTGAGTCTCATTTCATGGGTCTCTCTCTCTCTCTCTCTCTCTCTCTCTCTCTCTCTCTCTCTCTCTCTCTCAAGCAGGAAGCTACAGTGTTGCTGTTGCCTTAAGCCCCTGGAGCAAGGCTGACACTCATCCACTCTCAGCCGGTTCCACTGTCTGTCACAGCAGCTGCCAATCAACTGCTATCTACCTGGAAGCCTGAGGGCTTCTGGAGAGAGGCAAGAGCACAGGATGGAGAGGCAGGATGATAAAGGGGTGAGGCGAGGCAGAGGAGAGGAGAAGAAGCAAAAGGGAACGAGAGAGTGAGAGAGAGAGAGAGTCAGAAGAGGCCGGGCATTCTCTGCAGCCTAGACAAGTGTGGTATTTGGGATTCAGCATTTCCATATCTGTAACGGAGAGAGCAGGAGACAGGGCACGGAAAAATAAAAAAAAAAATCGGAATCTCAGGGAAGCCTTTCATGTTGGCCTCCTTTGATCTCCATCCGGCTTTTGGCAGCAACGGCGGTGGAGAAGAAGAAGAGATGGAGAGGGAACAGCTGAGGAGGGTATGAAGACCTGTTGTGACAACCTATCTCAATCTCCTTTTCTCCCTTCCCCAAATCCCCCCCCTCCCCCCACCATGTCCAGAACCTCTGATCTGCGAGGGAGCTTAGGCATTAGGATTGGCACCACTACAAAACCGCCGTCCCCGGCGTGCACACGAGACAACAGAGGCCGTTAGTAGTCACGGCGCAGCACTGGCAGTGCCACCAGAGACGTGTAATACCTGTCCCGAGATGCTCCGACGCTAATCCATATCTGCCAAGACAGCTCTTCACAGCCGAGTGAAAAGGACGGCTGACACAAGTCAACCACGCGGGAAACATGTCCGCTCTATCCATACCTTCAATTAAAAATCACATCCAAACCGAGCCAGGCTACGACGTCCTGCTGTGAATATCGAGTGAGGCAAAAAGAGCCACATCTTGGAGGCGAGACTCATATGTATTCATTTTTCTGTCACACCTTTCCTTTCCTATCCAGAGGCGAAAAGCCAAGTGTTCTTACTAATAAACTGTGATTATAACATACATAATTGATGGATTAGCTGATTTAACTAAGATGAGTTTCCTCTTGCTGTGTCCTTCTCTTCAATTTGCGTGTGAGAAGGTTGAGCGAGGCTCTGTGGAAATGTCTCTTCTATTTGTTTAGAGATAGAAGATGGAGGGATTGACTCTATAGTCGTTGTATTAATTGCCATAATGAATATGTTGTGTGGAGGTCCAAGCTGCCTGAGGTATAGCTTTCACACGTATACAGCCTCAGCTAGAAAAGCCAAACACAAAGTCCAGGTTACCCTTTTGATTCCCATCATATATCATCATTTTATTGCAAGGGCACCAGGGGCGCCACGTTATTACAGGAACAGTAGCGGTGGAAGCTGTGAGAGCCACTCCAAGAACTCTGAACTTGTTGAGTAATAGCCATGGGTCGCTATTCCTCATCCACACACAGCGCCCATCTATCCATCCACACATTCGCCCCCTGCAACATGCCACATCAATCAGTCACGGACCCTTGGAGCATCCATCAAAGAGCCAGAACTTTGATCGTCTATTGGTATGCAAACATATCCACTCAGTACAGCCCTGATATGATGCACTCTTCAGCATAGTGACAGTCCACACCCTGTCCGTTTCCCTCTCAGAGCGCGTGACCTTTACTCGTAACTTGTTTGTGACCTTCGGCGACATCGCGGTGGGAAACCTTCCTCCTCGCACTCATCACCGTTTTGAATATTTCATCCGTTCCTCTCGTCCATTATTTCGCTCACGCGGCGAGACTCGAGCAAACCAACAAAGTGCTTAGTCCTGTATATTTCCTACTCATTAGGACCATCAAATATTCAGAGAATAGTTCTCCAGCACGCTGGACTCCCATCACCAGCTTTCCAAATAACCCTCCAATGGCACCCGGCAGCGCCTCGGAAACATATGCATATTTCAGGTGCTGTCGCACCAGGTTGACGTGAGGGGAAGAGCGTCCTGAAGCCTTACTCGGGCGAGACCTGAAATTATGATAAATGTAATG
Organism: Liparis tanakae; assembly: GCA_036178185.1. Lineage (NCBI taxonomy): Eukaryota > Metazoa > Chordata > Actinopteri > Perciformes > Liparidae > Liparis > Liparis tanakae. Next base: position 9,585,724 of record CM070096.1, on the reverse strand, counting down.
TGGAGAGACGCTACGACGCATAGAAGACATCCTCCCGTTTAGAGCAGGCAGAGCGGAGGAGGGGGAGGAGTTTATACGCCAGAAAGGAAGGAGATGACAGGCCTGAATAAATGCCCAAACAACGCAAGGCCTGAGATTGGTTTGAAGGAAGAAGAAGAAGAAGAAGAAGAAGAAGAAGAAGAAGAAGAAGAAGAAGAAGAAGAAGAAGAAGAAGAAGAAGAAGAAGAAGAAGAAGAAGAAGAAGGAGAAGAAGAAGAAGAAGAAGAAGAAGAAGAAGAAGAAGAAGAAGAAGAAGAAGAAGAAGAAGAAGAAGAAGAAGAAGAAGAAGGCGAGAGGTGTGTTGAGAGAAAGAATGGGCCAAGAGGCAAGAGAAAAAATAACGAGCAAGCAAAGTTTAAACAGATTAGAGACTCATCCCTTTCAAATCCACTCGGCCAAGTTCTGGTCCCTGCCTTTGAAGTTTTCCTCTGGTGTTTGGGGAAATGAATTCACACATATTAGGGCGCCCCGTGTGAGAGCTACCTACACGCAGTGCTGACAGAAGAGAAAATTCCTACTACGCCCCCATCTCGCTTGGCCGTGTATATTAATACCGTATAACCCGTGGTCATGGGTACAATGCAAGCCTATTCAGCCCAGGGAAATAAACACTTTCCTTTTTTAAAGGCTCACAAAAGATCTCCACTGTCTGCTACTTAACAGCGAGAGAGAGAGAGAGAGAGAGCGAGGGAGGAGAGAGAGAGAGAGAGAGAGAGGGAGGGGGGGGAATGGTGACATATTCATGAATGCAATTAGGGTGGGTGTCCAAAAGAAAGCAAGAAACATGATGAGCATCTTATGGGCTAAATTACCATCAATCACCTGACACTAATTAACACCGCGCAGACACATGAAATAATGCTGAACTCATCTTGTTCCATCAACACGTCTACATTTTTAAACATAATCACAATAATTATCCTATTCAATTTTAGGCGCACAAAAAAAGAAATTCATTTCATTTCGTCTACTTTTTAATTTTACTTTGAGCAACAACGTCCATTAAACATATTTCTTCCGTTGCTGTACTTTTGAATGTGATGAAGCCGCCCGCTCCCCCAGTCTTCATCACTACGCCGTGCTGCCGCTGCCCTGATTCTCATGGAGAACAACAGCCAGACAGTCAGTCTGTCTGTGGGGACACATACACACCAATAGATACGAGAACGCGAGCGCACCCACCGGTCGGTACATACTCGCGGAGAGCGCAAAAAGTCACCGTTTGTGTATTAGTATTCCTCTCCCAAAGCGGTGGCATTAGAAAAACCCACATTCTAACAGTGCCTTTCAGAGAGAAATGCCCTTCAATCTTTCATTGGTTATGCACAAAGCCAGGAGAGAGTAATTAAAATCTCCACATCCAGGGACCTCAGCACACAGAGGGAGAGAGAGAGAGAGAGAGAGAGAGAGAGAGAGAGAGAGAGAGGGGCCCAAAGAAAAAAGGGAAAGCTTCAAACACGTCAGTCTCCCTTGTGGAAAGAGATGGAGGGAATGAGGAGCAGAGAGTGGAGAGGGGCAGACAGAGAGGGAGTGCCGTATCCTTGACAAGGCCATACCTCCTCTGTAGTCAAGGATGTGGAAAACAGGTATTTCATACTTTTAACGAGGCCAGACACAATCATTAACCAGCATAACTTCTGCTTTAAGGTTGTCTTCTGATGTTCTGTGCTGTAATGTTCTTTGTATCATGGTGTAGGTGAAAGGATCAATACAAATTATCAGAGGATACATCCCTGTAGGTATTCTAAAGTGTGGATTATTCTTTTAAATCATTTTTGCATATTATGATTGCAGGATTAGCATAAGAGGCGTGAGGTGTGTCTGGCAAACAACCCTCTCCAGTCTCGCCATAGGCCAAGTACGGATCCAAACCCAATGCCAACATGACACAGGGGATTGAGAGTGACTTGTTTCGGTTTTCAGGGGCTTATATTGTTGCCGAAAAGGGTGTTGGCCTCTCCCCTGGGTGAGCTGCGTGGTCGGCCGTGGCCATGGACCAACAACAGAGGCTCTATGTGTGTACAGAATCATTTAAATGCAAAGAGGAGCACTTTCAACGTGTACAATGGGCTTCAAAACACCTGATGAATGTATTTGTAATTTCATGCTGCGCCATGCTGTGCCTCTGATTCAATGGTGACATTTAAGAAAGCATTATAGTGGCAACAAGCAAGGCATTGGTTTTTAGTTTTCTTGTCAACAAGTAGGATAAACACGTTTATCAGGATTGCGTATCAGTACAAAACCGCAATTTCAAAATGTTACTATCATTATTTTTTTATTGGTGTCAATGCTTAATTGTATTCAATCAAATGTTTAATAGGATAAAAATGTGTTCATTTTGCTCAAATTCAAATTTATATTTTTTATGTTGATTATATTGCATATTTTTCTCATATTATGCCGCCCCGGAAGCAATTCATTCTCTCAATGGATCTTGATAATCCTAAATGAAGACAGGGGATGCATTAAGCTGGATTAGCTGCTGTGATAAAGGAGCAGTCCACTCATTTTACACATGAAGATGAGGAATACTCAACTACTTCATCAAGCCACGGGAGGCAGCTGGACAATGTACCAGTGGAGCTTAATACCTACTTCTCTTTTAGACTGTTAAATACAAGCAGACACAGGCTTAGGGGAAAGGATCCTTGAACACCTGAGGCCCTTACATCACACACACACACACACACACACACACACACACACACACACACACACACAGTCTGGTTACCACACCACTACCTGTCTTTTAGATGAGCAGCTGCCAGTGTTGGGCCACTAAGCCAGTCCGCTTGCCAATCAGCTAGTCAGGTGCTCAACAAGAATGCATATTAGCCGGTGAGTACGTCATCAGTCAGTCAGCCAGCCAGCCAGTAAATGAGCTGGTCAACAAATTCCAAGTTACAAAGTCAATCAGCCAGGCAACCGGTTAGTAACATCTTCAGCCAATAAAGCGTTCAGCCAGCCAGTGAGCAAACCAGTGATCCAGCCAACACCCACAAAACACACACATGTACACGCACACACACACAAACACACACACACACACACACACACACACGCACACGCGTACACGTACTAGCCGGTGGGGACAGCACTGTCATTATCTGCCATCTGCAGGCCTGAGTGGCCTTAGCCTTGAGGGAAGGAAAACGAAGGGGAGGGAAGAGAAGCAGGGAGAGAGGATGCTTATCCATGTGTGTGTACTGGGTGGGTGTACACAATGTGAGAAGTGACACGCTCACACTAATACACCGAAACGCACAAATAAATCAGAAAGAAATAGCCTTGTGCCCGTAAGGGAACACAAACTTGCTTTGTGAGAGGGAAGAGTACGACCAGCCTGTTGGACTAGAGGACAGCAATTCTGGCAGAGTGCTCAAACATTACTTACGTATCTGTGTGTGTGTGTGTGTGCGTGCGTGCGTGCGTGCGTGTGCGTGTGCGTGTCTTTTGAAGCGTGTACGGATGTGTCTCACATAAGTCTTCAGAAAGAAGTCAGTGTTAATGTAACTTTTCTAAATACGTTTGCGATGTGAGGGTGCGTTGTGCCGTGTGGCACGGCGAGAGAAAACAGAGCGAGGAAGCTTCAGACTTAAGGATGCGGGCCACTGAGATTTCTGCTGCTTCCTCCCCTCCATGCTGTTTCTGCTGCTGCTGAAACCGAGCGCATCACTTCAAGAAGCTCAGCACTAGAGCTCTGCTGTGGAGGGTGTGTGTGTGTGTGTGTGTGTGTTATGGTGGATTGCATTCTGGAGTCTAAACAAAGTCAGTCAACCTACCATAGCTGCTGTGAAGACTGGTGAGAGTTCCCACATTTGGGCTTTTTCGTCTCTTTGTGTGTGTCAGAGGTGACCGTACTCGAACAGGTCAGAACTCTGTCTGTCAGAAATGAACATTGACAGCTTTGGTCTGTTACATAAACACCGCCGGGCAAAACATCGAAAGCTAAGACTAAAGTCGACTCAAATCGCGATGTGCCTGCTGCACGGTGAAAGACACATTGGCAGCGCAGCCATCTCAGAAATCCCCAAACCATTCGCTCAAGCTTCACACATACACTTGAATAAAATATCCCAAAGACTATCAATTTGTTAGCGCTTCCTCGCAAAGGTGAAACATTACGGCTCCTCTCTGCTCCGTCTCCTATAACACGGATATCAAGCTCACCCCTTCTCTTCTTTCCAACTGGAGGCTGCCGTCTTAGCAAGGCGGCTTGTGCCCTCTAGTGCACGTCGCACTCCAAGGACCGCCATGCAAGTAATTGTACTCTGCTGTTATCCCACCACTTCCACATGCTCTGGCAGTAGAACAAAGGAAGTAGATGTGAAGGTACATTAAATGTGAAACTGGTTTTACACACAGGGCTGTTTAGATTTCTCTCAAAGTGCAGTTCTTTCCACATCCACCATATGTCTCTTAAGAGATGGCACACACACACCTATCAAGGCACGCCACAGGTCTGTGTTGATCTGTGTTTGTTTTAGCCCTCTTGCTAAAGAAATACATCGCAATGAAATGAAGGAGCGTCTTTGTGTATAATTGTTCGGTAACTCAAAGAAATGTATCAGCGCACTCGGTGTGAGAGAAAGGACGTGAGCGGGGAGCCCCGCCCTGCACATAATGTGAGGATACAGGACGACGTGGGGGTGTATGTCTGGGGACTGCTGCTGAACTCCCGTAACCTCAATTATTCAGCATTAGACCCCGCTATTGATTTCCTGTTGGATCGACTTACCGAGTCCCGAGCGTTGGGACAGTGACATGCCTTCCCTGAGAGGGATCTTTAAGAGCGGACGGACGGACGGGAGTCTGTTAAGAGGGAGAGAGAAAAAAGATACAGATCCGCGGGAGAGGAGGGTGTAATTAAAGATACCCCTTATCGAGGCTGTGATAGATGAAGATGTCACGGCCTAGTGGGCTAGTCCGCGCCTAGTTCAACGGGGGGGGGGGGGGGGGGCTGGTTAGTTTGGCCGGACGACCTTGGGAAGAGAGGGGGGACTTTGTGCGTTGAGGCCAGAGGGTTCTCATGGCTGGGGCTCCGACTGAGGGAGGAACAATATTTATGTTAGAAAGGAAAACTCAGTGACTGTCAGATATTTGGTGGAAGACTAATTGGTGGAGGATACGGGCTATTATTACTGATGTTAAGGTTTTGGGGGAGCTGGGCTAGTTTCTCAAGCGTCCATCGGTGCACAAGCTGACCTCAGTGAAAACAAATAACAGCCTCTGTGTTTCTCACCCTTACTGGGACCAGCAGCTGTGAAAACAAGTGGCAACACTGCTGACAATACGAGAAAACAACACAGGTTTTGCATTAATGAAAGAGGATTAACTTTCTCTTTCACCATCTAGGTCAACATCTCGTCTTCCTCTGTACCTGGCTGCATGGTCAGACATGGGTCATGTTCCAAATACAACAGATGGCAAGAGACGCCTTTATGCGGTTTGCCCTTGGCCCAACCTTGAGAAGCTGTGCTGGGCTGAGCCGAGCACTGATCTGGGCTGAGCTGGTATGGAGGTTGAAAACCAGAGGGGGGGGGGGGGGGGGGGGTGATCCCAAGCCCCCAGCCTGGCGGAGCGCACGCTAATTCGAGGAGGCTGAGGTAGATGTGGAGCTTATGAGGTGTTGGGAAAGGTGAGAGTGCAGGAGCGATGACGATACCTTCAGACTATATCTAGGGTTGAATTTCTAATCCTCACGTCTCTTGAAGTTGTTTCAAGAAAATGTAAAGATTGCACGTTTCCATAACATGTTATTATACATAAACTTGTTATAGAATAAAATGTTGTGTGCATGGAAGAGAGAGGGATGATCTTGTTACACTGACACCTTGAGTTTCTCAACATCCAGGGGTTGAGCATGAGATACAGTATTTGCCAGAGACGGTGTGTTGAGGTGCGACCGGGTTACGGGGTGGACGGGGCGAGGTCGGGGTCTTGGCGAGTCAATAAGTAGCTGTCGGCAATTCGGCTCCACCTTCTGATCAACACGTAATTGGCAATGTTGATGACAAGTTCAGGCTGGAGGGCATAACCAGAGCAACTGTTTACTGCCGCCTCCTCTTCTCTCTGCTAGTTAAAGCGATGCGCGACCCGTCTCCAGACACACGGACATCTATACTGTATCTCCCTGAGTCTGTGTATGTGCAGCGCTGCTGTAACTTGTACCTGTCGGTGCTCAGAGGCCTGCTGTGACCCGGGTTCATGCGCGTCAACATCCACATTGTGGATACTGTGTTTTTATATGTGTTACAATACACACCCGTCATAATTGATTGGTGCAATGCTGCATTGTCAGTCAAAAATACAGATTAAAAGGCACCGTGATTAAGAGACGTTACACAGATCTCCCCACTACTGTCAGTAAGATCAACACGGATACTATATGTCAAGACTTGACCCTGGGTTTGATAGAGTACAGCAGCCTGGAGGCCAAATTCATTCTGCTTCTCAATACATAACTTTGGCATGAATCGCTGCATACGGAAGAAAAAGAAGAAAAAAAGGTGTTAAAGCTCGCCTGAAGCCCAGAGGGATGTACGAAACACCAAAGAGATTTTCAGGCGGGAGATGAAGCGGGAGATAAAGAGAGCTAGATGGAAAAGTAAAATAAAGACCTGCACTTCACAAGATGGCACCAGGTGGCAAGAATGTAAATCAGCCGCTGAATCAAGCACTCTGTCAGCCGCATTCAGAGGTGGAGAGGCTCCTCTCTCCAGCCCACCACCGGAACAAGCTTTGCTGTCTCTGCTTCACACAACATGGACTTCTGCCTTCGTCTGTGCCTTCACTCGTTCTTCTTCTCATTCAGAGGTCAAACTTTGCCACAGCCTCCCCTCCACCGCACATCACCGTTCACGTATCATCCCGATATCTCTTTATCTGGTCAAGGGCCATTCCCCTTCTCTTTCTTTCTCCCCAGTCATTTCTCTACTGTCAGCTATTAAATAAAACAAATATTTTAGCTTGACAGAGAGTCAGATTTCGATCTACTTCTGGACACCCCTTGTGGGAATTGAGCACACCAGGTAGGTGTGAAAGTAACTCAAGAAAAGCAATGAAACAAAAGACACATAGAAAGAAGTCGCAGAAAGAGAGATTGACACTCCAAGTTGTTTCTCGACAGAACTCCACTAGCCTGGTCTGTACCACCGCCATGCCAAAAGCAGCTGGAGATCCAGCCTCCCCTCTGCTGTACACAGCTGAAAATCCCCTCAGCCGTTCTCAAAGGCTCCTTTGGATAGTGGGGCAGGCATCAGGAGCCAAAATATCAGCTCTTGTAGCTGGTGGACAGCTGAAAAAAAGCTCTTGGCGGGAGGGAGAGGCAGAAATGTCTAGAGGTGCAACAAGAAGCCTCCCAGGAGCATAATCTTCGCCTTCAGAAGACGTGTAAGCTGCAGTTTTTAAGGAATAGAATCAGCAGATTTCTCAGAAGGGAAACTGCAGCCTCTGACACCCAGTGCCACTTGAAAGGAAAGAGATTCCTGACAAAACCGGTCCAGACTTTGCTGAAGCTACAGAGAACACGAGTTCTGGGAAGGAAATCTTTGAGACGACATTAAAAGGAAAGCTGTTAACCAGTCACTGACACGGCCAGTGTTTGACTTCTGCTCAGTTTTCCACACACGGAGCTCTTTGACAAGAGCACTTCAAATAACGTTAACTTAGATTGAGACATGTTGGAGAAGTGAGTGAGGAGGCACTGGGATAGATTGATCGTTGGTCTTTGTCAGAGACCATGCACAGGCCCACATCTTTGAGTATGGGATAATGCGCTATTTGGGAGATCGAACAGCAATCACTGGTAAAAGAAAATGATTGTATAAGACTGCGTTCTCACTGACATCCCACAACATCGCCATAATGTCAGAGTCAGCTCATATTCATCCAAAGCAACCTATTCAACTGCATTATTTCTTTGGCCGTGTCTAAAAGGTCCGTGTGGTACGCAAGATAAGCACTTGGAGACCTTTTTTACGGTAAGAGACGGACAATTCAAGCAAAGGTGGCCAAATGCACTCTTCCATGAGCTGTGTGACCATGTTTCCACCTCTCACTCATGTTTTATAGAAGGCTTTATGAATTAATTGTGTGCCTAGGGAAGGGGGTGACTATGACGACCATGGGTGAGTGAAGAGCCGGATGGCACAAGGAAAAGGTTTTCCTTCACTTAGAGTTGAGCTGTGTGGGTGAGGAGTGAAAACGTCCGTGGAAAAGCTGATAAGCACCTAAATGTAAATCTGTACAAGCTATCACTGTAAAAAGAAAAAAGGGCTTGTTAGATCTCAGTATATGTTACAGTTAAAATGCATTGTTCATCTGAAGAATTAATATTTCAGAGTAGGGACTACGGGCAGTGACTTTTATATCAGAGTTAAAAGGTCAGTACATCACGCAAAACACCAAAGCCTGTATGTATGTGTGACACAGAATAAATGTGTGCATGCGTATGTCTTTTCTCCACGGCCGCCTAATGGACAAACATAAGCCAGAACACCTCTAAACAAGGCATGACAGCACCCAGGCTACACTGTGCTATTTATGGGCCACATGCACCGCCCTAATTCACCTTTCTCCTGTGTGTCTCCTGTTAGCAGTCCTTCAAACCAATTAACACCTAAACAACCATTCAGGTCTGATTCCAAAAGTCTGGATGCAATTAGAGGAAGGAAACATGGCCACTTAGGGCAGGAAGGGGATTTAAGACACTGGGCTGGGAATTGAGACGACTGTTAGTTAGCCTAATGATTGGCATGGTAGACAGTGGTGGCTGATAATTGTGAGAGCAAATCGAGGGTCTAAAGCAAATATAAGATCATTCCTTCGCTGGCCTCAAACTTGCTAAAATATGTAGATTTTAGAAATTAGGTGGGCAAAGTTACACTGAAATGAATAAAGACTGGTGGTAAGAGGGTCCTACATGTTGTTTTGTGATGTTTTTTTCCTTCACTTTAAGAGTCCCATGGGAAAACCGGCAAAGGCGGCACCGTACTCTGATCTCCAATGTCTCCGCCCAATCCAGATTATCGCTATGTGGGACTGGCGCCAGCGGTTTCGGTCGACTTTGCCCCCTTCCACGAGGTTGTGTTAGGTGCACGTCACTGTACTCATTACCACGGAAACACAGACGAGCCGCCGCTGGTCTGAATCACGACCGCCGACCGAGATCTGAAAATGTGTCCTGGAAATACTACAGTAGGCCGCGCAGCACGACTTTTTGTGGATGGCTTTGAAGGCAAGGTGCATTTGTTCATGTGCTGCAAACCTGTTTTGTACCTCAAAAGCATTCCGTTCCAAAGCTAAATGCATTTACGCCTTTTCCACGCGATGTGTCAAAGCAGAAGTTCCACCGAATGGTGAGTACGAATGTTCTGCTACTGCCACGGCAGTCCTCAGTGAGTCCTCAAATTAAGTTTAAAATGTTTATTATGCAAAACAAAATCACACAAATCCTAAATATTAACGAGGCATCACTCTCTATCCCTAGACCTGTTTCATTAAGATAAATTCCCCAAAAGGATAATCTCTGAAAGTGGAGGACTGGATACTGCATATGAAGATGTCGGCCTCCATTCACTCTCATGAAAGCTGCTCACTGGGCACTTATACGCTGAAAGGTCTGCGCAGAATACCTCTAGTTTCCACCTTGTTGGTTTCATAAAGCACAAGAGTCTTTCTCCATCCAAGACTGCTACTGGATAAGATGGCTAAAAAAACATCAAATATACCATTCTTCTACACTGTCCAAATGTTTGGGTAAGGATTGGGATAATAGAGAGGTTAGGACAAATGTATTCATTGTTTTGCAGCCCTTTTTTCCAATGAATCTGAAAGGACAAATTATTTTTGGTTCAGGATGCATCACATGATGAAAACCTCGTGCTGTGGCCCCGACGGCAAAATCCCTTCAGAAGCTACTACCTCCGTTGCAGGGAGCTAGCTTCCAGCTCAGAGATACGTGCAATAGAGACACCAGTGATCGCAATAACATTTCAATAGTAAATAATATCTACGTGTACAGGGAATTAACCTTTACTTAGAAGATAAATTAGTGTCAGAACCTCATGATAAATGGCTGTATTCTCATTTCTTCCAACTGGAAGGCAACATCAGACATGTGGCAGCCCTGAACTGGGCCAGCCTTCCCACTTCCCTTTGTGGGTTGTAAATTATTCATTCCAGCCAAGGGCCTATACATACAGCTTAACTATATGATGGACTAATGAGGGCTATTGATCGAATAATTGATTGCTTTATGCATGGCCTAACTGACTGCACACTGATCCATTTGGGCAGTCCATTACTTAATATGCATTATTCAGAGCTAACCACTAACCAGTGCAGACTCCAGTATCATCTGAGGAATGAATGTCAACAAGATCATAATAGTGGAGTCAGGGCCACATCAAAGCCTCAATTACTTTTTCCTTGCAGTGAATAAACACAGTGAGTGGTAAGAGCAACGTAGCCACTACCAGGTCGGATTTTTCTGTTAATGACACAGGGCCAGTAAAGTCTTTAAATGTGTTCAACCTGCTTTCAAACTATAAGCTTGACTGCAACTTCTCACATTCCCTACGCCACTTTTATCTCTAGATTGACAGATCCGTTAGTCTCCAGATATCTGTCTTTTAAATAAGAGACTAGAGTATGTTTGGCTTGAGTCCTACAGAGGCATCACATTTGAGTTTTTCCCACAGATGTAGAGGTGAATCACAACACAAACGTCTCCTCTTCTCCTTGTCTGGTAACAAAACCCAAGAAAAACCCCTCTAGAGAATGCTTTACCAGAAGTAAATTACTGCCCGCCCCCACACTGCCTCTGACCTGTTCTGGCTCTCTGGCTCGCCTGCGATGGCTTGGGTTGCAGCACAGCTGGCTGGCCCACAATGAGAACTTGGACGATGCTATTGTGCTCCCTTAGCATCCTTGACAATATTGCTCTTTTACTGTAAATCTGTGACTACAGCACACTACTATGTCATCTGCAGTCTAACTGAATAACAAGCCAGGTTTATGATCCAGTCGCCTGGACTATTTTTCCAACCCCCTTTTCTTTTTCTGTTTTTTGTGCTATAAGTCGTGCTTCCATTCCAGAGTAAACAGTGTGCACTGACCATTTGACAGAAACGACATGAGCGGGGTGCCCTCCTGCCTTCCTTTTCAATAAAACAGCACGTTGAGGTCTCTCTGAGATTTTGTTTCTCAGAAAGACAGGATGAAGAGGGAGGAGAGGAGGAGGGAGAAACAGTGAGAGAAAGAGAAAACGTGACTGCAATGACATACTGTGGAGAATGGAAGGGTCTCCAGGGGAAGCTGAGTCTGAAAGCACCAAATCGACTACCTCGAAAAGCAACAGTGGGGGTGAGCACCATATGTGGAATGGGCCAAGAGGGGCTAACTAGCCAGAGTTGTCCTGGGGTCATCCCAGTGTGGGCAGTTCAACCCTCACTTGTTAGCTTAGCCTTCTCTTTTCCATTAAAGCTAACATGATTTTAACTCTGACTTTGTATCTACATTTACAGAGTGATATTACAAAAGCTAATTTACCTAAATTAATAAATCCATATGCAGTGCAATGATATTAATAAACATGATGCAAAGGGCGTCCTTCATGTTTTTTTGTCCCAACTATCATTACATGTTAGGCAGATTAGGAAAAACAATGTCCACATAAATGCTGTGTTTTCAATAAATGAATGTTCATTAAAGCCCCACTATGTAACTTTTCCACCTTAAAATAACAGCTTGAAAGAAATGGTGCCGCTACAATGACTTTTAATATGTTGATTTGCTCCTCCACCACTGCCATCGGGGGTCCGTGGCCAGAATACTGCTGAATGTAAGATGGTTGGGACCGACCCGGTACTTCCGGCGGAAGTAGTTCAACTTGCTGTCTGTCAGTGATTACGCAACGTCTTATAGTGCCAGTCCACGTTTGCAGGTGACTTTTTATTTGCTCCGCTACGCGACGCGTACAGACAGAATAACATGCCGCGGCTGAACGGCTCGCTGCAGCTGCGGAGACGCGCTGCCGGTAGCGCGCATCGATCAGCTGGGAGATCAGCTGTGAGTCAGCCGGAAGAGCCATATATGGCTCGAGAGCCAAATACCTGAAGGGGGCGCTACAGGGGAAAAATTACATAGTGTCGCTTTAAAAACCAAGTGTTCTTGCCTTATGATTCACGTCAGCAGTGAAATTATGACATGTCAGCGCTTATGTTTAGTGCATGTGAACCAAAGTCGCTGCATAACTCATGTTAGAGTGCAAAGCTATATTCAACAATAATCTGGGGAAGACTTTTCAAAAGATGAAACATCTGTGTATGCATCATGTCCAGGTTAGAAATCATGGAGACAAAAAGACTCTGAAAGACTACGAAATATGCATGAATGGATATTAAATGTATTGCAAAGATCCAGACTGAGGTATAGAAGAATGATGTAGCCCTTCAGAAAGGCATACGTGCCCTCTCCCTAAGAGTGCTTGGAGAGGACATTAATTCAAACTTAGCATCTATATTTATTCCCCCAGTGCTGACCATAGCCTCCCGACAGCCTGATGCCTGGATCTCCTGCATGTGGGGACAAACTCACAATTGCTGGGGTCATGGGAGGATGTCTGCTTGCCATTTTGGTAATTCCATTGGGACAGAGCTAAATGTCTCCATTTATTGACAATTCACATTCTTTCTTCTAGCTGAAATGAAATGCGTCCAGGATTGGCTCACAAGATTCATATAAACATTTGGCCTTTGATAATAGAAGAGTTATTGTCCAGCAAAATGGCATTGCAAGGAGCGTAGCCAAACCCAGCTCCTGCTCTTCATGTCCCCTCCACGCTGTCTCGGGTTCATTGCTAGTTTCCTGCCAGTCCCTTGACATTTCAGTCGACAGACACACCAACAGACACACGGGACACTCACAACAAGCACCTGGAACCATTCCCCTGTACCGGCGGCATTTATGAGCCAGGTTACCCAGCAGTCCAGGCTTGACTTGGACGCCAGTCCAGGGTTTGTCACTAATGGGGCTCGGTGAGTGCCAGAGTACCAGAGTTGTGAATCCCCTAGAGACGCATCAGTCTGGAGGAACCAAGCCTCTAATTGGGGGGAACCCGTGTACATAAATGACAGATTATGACCTATAAATGAGAATTTATGTGACCATTAGACGTGCCGGATGATCCCGGCAGAGATGGAGAAGGTGCTCATTAGCTATGCATTCAGAATGCCTGGCTCTGCCTAATTAGCCTGATGATATGCAGGCCGCAGACATGTTCTCGTTTCCCACCCTCAAACAATTCAGTTGCTTGTTATTCCGGTGGACTTTCAGGCGCCGTTAGAAGGTGAACTGAATTATTTGCTTTTTTAACTAACTGCATGTTAGTGCGATAAGAGGAAAAACGAAGAACCAAGCAGCTCGGAATCCATGAGAGGCGAGAAAACCGTTGCCAGTTATTGTCGGGCAATAGCAATTTAGCTTTAAAAGCGTTATGAGACAAGGATCCCTCGTCACTCTGAGACTGGATGAAGGGATTATTTACCCAGTATTAAAAAAGCTTCGATTTGATATATCCGCGGGGAAGGGTTACGTCTCGAAAAACGCCAAAATCAATGTGCTTGAACAAGGTTCTTTAGTTAAATGGTGATATCTGCTAGACTGATCAATGTGATTAAAGCTTTGAGAGAAGACTCAAATATTTGCACAAGAAGTGGCAGTATTAGTGCAGCAATATGGAGGCGATGGGGGTCGTGGCAAAGGGCTGTCATGGTAGGAGGAGCTGGAGACAGAAAAGAGGGCGTCTATGTGATTGTCAGTAACTGTTTCCAAACCAAATAAGTAAGGGTTATCAAAATCCAATTAGTGACAGTTATATAGCTTACAAGCTTGTATCATCTCATTTAGATAATGTATGCTGTGTGAATATAAAAATTGTTTGTTTGTTTTTAATGAATCACTGCTTCTGCAATATTGTTTCATGATCAGCAGTCAGGTCAATAAAGTTAATGAGATGAGCCCGATTGAATTGAGGGATGTAACTCGTGCTCACTGAGTCATGCTCAGGCCAACACGGGGAGATTGTGTGTGTGTGTGTGTGTGTGTGTGTGTGTGTGTGTGAGAGAGAGAGAGAGAGAGAGACAGAGAGACAGAGGGAGAGGCAGATGACAAAGTGTTTGATAAACCTCCTTGTCTTTGCTCCCCACCTGCACCCCTTCATCTCTATGTGTTCTCCCTGTTGTGATCAGGGTGGGACACTCTACAAACAAAGCAAAACACACTTTACGCAATTAAACGGTGGTGTAGCGAATAGAGTTTTTCAAAAACGGTGTTTTATAGATGGGGGGGAAAAGGCCTCTATCCCCTCTTTTACTCTCCCTTTGTGCTCTGACCTTGTTTCCTTTGTGGCTCCATAAGTGATCAAAAGCATAACAATGCTACGCCATGGGTAAAATAACCCGAAATAGGCACTAAGGAGCTGATCATCCAAACCACAACCATATACATTTAACACATTTCCACATGTTGATCTGAGAAGGGCATGAATCATGATACACAGCTATAGTAACATACCAGTCAGATACACGTGGTAGGGATATCAGTATATGGCCAATGAGGGAGGGTAAAGGATGCACACATTAAGAGGAAGTCATGGAGGAATTAGCTAATTTAATTCAATGACCACCAATGGGACGTTTTATTGTCATGGTGGAAATGTAATCCATATCTAGAGAGGAGCAGTGCAACTGTCCTAATAGCAGGTGTACAGGGAGTCTTTCTTCATCTCCACTGCTCTCTCCTTGTCTCGGCCTCCTCCTGTTTCCCTCGTAACTAACAATGCCAGAGTTTTATTCCTCTTTGAGGAGGCTGCTTGAGTTCCCGTCGGGCATTAGGGCGGTGGGGTGGAGATGGAAGCATCGGCCGTGCGAGACGGCGACATCGGACTGGGCGAGCCTATTAGCGTACTTCACAGCTGGTCTACTCTCTCTCTATCTCACACACACACACACACACACACAATGGTCTTTAAGAGACCCACTGAAGGCTGCTAAATTGAAGGAGAACAGGGAAAGAAAGATGGCGTGGTTGTCCTCTGAGCTCCCATTAAAAGTGTCTTGAAAGCTGCCAGAGGCTGGGTGAGGGGGTGAGACACGGCATCCATCAATTAGAGGAAAATGAGGTGAAGGACGAGAGGTGGAGAAAGTGTGTGTGCATGTGCTTGGAAAACAGAAAAGAGGTTTAACCCCAAACTGGTTAACCCAAATGGGTGAGAGGGAACCAAAAAAAGGAATATATTGTTACTGTTGCTCTGACCGGCTGCGAAAAGGTCTCTTCTCCAGCAGAGGAATTCCAGAAAGCATTTTGCAAGAGTTTCTCAGAGAAAGACAGAATAATCTGCAAAACTCACTAACACGAATAATGGAGTATGTAACACAGGCCGAGGTGAAACAAATACAAAGATGCTTTAATCAATTTGCGATAAGCAAAGCTCTTTTTACTTTCTGTTTTATTGTCGGCTCCAAGGCGATGCTCTAAGTTAGACTGAAACGTGCCAAAGCTTTCACCCCTGCCGGCAGGTACTTGAGGTGCCAATGACACTGAAATACTTTGAATACATTGCACTAGTGTGATTTCATTCCTTTCACTCGTATTATTGTACCTCTCATTCTGTGCTGCATATCATTACATCAATGCAATGACACCAGGGAGACTGTTTCATATCAAGTTATTCGAGGAGCTTGAGTGTGTAAAACAAGATGTTTTACTTGCTTGCCGGTGAGATAGTCGAGTCGAAAATGAATCCGGTCTCTTTAACTCTTCAGAATGCTTTGTATGTGTTGCTTCTAATCCACTAGAGAAAGAAGCCCCTTTGGTTTCAATGGTTACGATTGAAACCAATGGGGCTTTTTCTTGAATAACATACATTTGAAACATGCTATCATTACTGTTAAATGACTCATTTGCTGGAAGTTGATGACAAGCCTTTTGGGCGACTGATGGAATTCAGGCGACACATAAATTCGACCCAATAATGGCTTCTTCTGTTTTGATTTGGATCATGTTGGGTGCAGAAGGGGGCAGTGGGGATGATGACATGTGTCTGATATTACTGGATGTTGAAGCCTCGAAGCTCCTCAAGCTGCAACAAAATGCTAGACAGACGCTAATGTTGCAATTGACTGCTGGCCAACAGGCTGTGTGAGGTCCACTTAGCATTAACATTGATGTTGGACAACAGCCTGTTCTGTTAAGCAGATTTTAGATGAGAACTCCCCAATGATGAATGTTAAAACATGCTACACATCTGGTTTGTTTCCTCAGACATTTCACTGAAACGTCTTCTTTAAAACAGTTGATTATCAATTAATCGTTATGGTCAGAATACGGTGTAATTAATGGCAACATGTACAACTGTCACTAAAGTCTGCAGTTCTTTCAAAGTAAAAGAAGCTGGAAACTTTAGATGTTGTGTAGAAGACCACATTCTGCTATATTGATCTATTTTCATATGTAGATCAATTTCAATACAACAATAGACATTTTTCAGAAGGCGCTTTTGGAAAAAGTCACATTGGAAAAAGCACGGTTGTAAATAATACCATGCTGTGCATGTTCGTGAATACGGACATGTGACAGAGCCATCGTTGGTAAAAAAAAACGGTTAACTTCCTATTCTGACAAATCAAATTTCTGCTGTGGAAAAGAATGAATCTATTACACTGAAATCGTCAAATGTGTCTGAAGTAGAATCAGATGTAAGATAGAACAGTTAGTGTGTGTGTTACCCCAGTTGTATTTGAACATGTTTTAGCTTGACCTGCTGCCAGTCACTGTCAAATAGGTAGCTATTTATAGCTTGTCTGACTCCTGTCCTCCATGTCCTCCATCAATCATGCAGATTCCTAGAGACCCCATGCCCCAAGGAGGACTAGGCTGCATACAGGACAGTCCAACGAGAGACCCAGTCTGCTCTTTCTATTTTTAGGCGGCTGTTTCCTGTAGTCCTGTTTCCAATGTAGTCCGACATAAAAAAGTACCTGCAAGCAAGTGCCTTCATTTGTTATCTATTTACTGTACTTCAGTGTACAGTACATTGTGTGTGTGTGTGTATGTATGTATGTGTGTGTGTGTGTGTGTGTGTGTGTATGTATGTGTGTGTGTGTGTGTGTGTGTTTGTGTGTGTGTGAGAGTACACAATGAGTACACACTGTGTACTTTAAAACACTGGTCGAGCCTTTCATGCAGCTTCTTTGATACATGTTTTGAGTTTCTGCTAAATCGACAGTGAGTAAAAACAAGCATGTTTGACCTTTATTGTTGACCAAATAATGTTTATTATGTTTAATATTACTCTGCAAAGAGTAATATTTCTTTCTGCTTTTATCTGTGTTTTTACGGGGAAGTTTGTGTGGGATTCGGTGACTGCTAAGAGGACATAACCATCTTTTTTGAATCATACATTTCCTGATGCGAACAGTCGACTCCATCTTAGCGTTGACCTTGTGAAGTTCACGACTGATTTTAAACAGCAGAGGGCGTTTTGAGACATTTTGAACCGATTCTGATAAATGTGGTAGGAAATGACACCCATTATCACCAGCATGAATGTGTTTCATCAAAGTACAGTCATATAATATATGTATGCATAGAGGTGCCTGTGTTTTTGCTAACACAAACAATGCATGCATGAATGCAATTACATGTAGACGATGTATGAATATCATATAAACGTGTATGTGTGTGCACCTGTGTGGTCTAAGTGTCCCGCCTCTCATCTCAGCCTTTTTAACATTGTGACTTTATATCTCCCTCAAAATACCGCCCTTGCCTAAGCTGCAGAGAATGCCCGGCCTCTTCTGAATCTCTCTCTCTCTCTTCCTACTGAGCCTACCTCGCTCGGCCGATGCGGCCACCCCATTGGGACCCCAGTCGTCATGGAATCCCATTAGACAAGACCTGCTACCATCTGGATCCAGCACTGACAGCCCATTCATCAACATCGCTGTCTGACGCCAAGCGCGCACACACAAGCAAACCCAGGGCCCTTCATTGTGGCGTGGGACGGACAAACATCCCATAATAATAAAACAGACACCCACCGGGAGGAAGGGATTGAAATGGCATCTTCACGGCGAGGGCCAGAGGAGGAATGGAGAAGATGGAAAAGAAATGGGGGAAGGATAGTGTGTGTGTGTGTGTGTGAGTGTGTGTGTGTGTGTATGTGTGTGTGTGTGTGTGTGTGTTCATGACCGACTAACTCATGGGTTTGAACATACTGATGAGAGAAGCTTCTGAAAGTAACGAGCATGAAATAACTCACCTGGTGGATGAGAGACGCACACACAGGGCAGCAGAGAGAAGGACGGGTTGATATCAACACTCGACCCATGTGAGCTTTGAAGTGTGTCAGGCAAACACAAGACAGCTGAATACAAATCAAGGCTGTGTGAAAAGGGATTCACCCAGTGAGGGAGTGGTACACAGAAAGGTGGATGAACTCGACAGCTCAAACAAAGCCCGTCGTTCTATCGGACCAAAACCCAACGGCATTTGTATTTATCCTGTTCCGATCCAGGCCAAGGCGCTGCGATGTTTCTATGCTGTGTAGATTACGAGTTTTGGCTTCAACCTAGAAAATGTTAACGATTTTACCTCATTATTTATCCCAAGATGCACCGGTGAACGGGCCAAGCCGAGACATACTACATCACAAATCAATGTTCAATCTTTATCTACAATATCTCAGACGAAAGTGAACAGAGGGAGCACATACAGCGGTATTTATCACACACACACACACACACACACACATGCACACACACACACACACACACACACACACACACACACACACACACACACACACTTGCAAACCATCAGCAATACTATTGGCAGGAAAGCCATGAGAAGCTGATGGAGTGGTTGTCTTGGAAACAGAGACTGGCAAGGGGTTATTATGAAGGAAGAAATGAAGGGTGAGGGCCACAATGCAAAGATGCACAGCGAGTCTGGTGTGTGTGTGTGCGCGTGCGTGTGTATGTGTGTACGTGTGTGTGTGGGGGGGGGGTAGGGGGGGGGTGTTGGGAGGGGTGACAATAGAGCTTCACCTGTAGATCAAATTCTCCACTACCAATAATTCAGAGGACAAATTAATAAATAATTCAAGCAAATATGCAGACAGACGTACAGCTGCGTGTACACAGCTGTGTTACTTAGTGTACCGTGGCTCGAAAAATAGAAAGGGAGCAAAATGATAAATAAGGTTGAATTCTAACAAGCACAGACAGAGTGACAGACTAACAGCATGCCCCACCCCCCTCTGTTTCCCTGTCTCTCCCCTTTCTCTCCCCCCCCCCCTTCTCCCCCCAACCGTCTGCCTTCAGTGGGCTCCGTAGCCCTGTGGTGATTGTTGTTGACCTCTTTTTCTCACTCCCTGTCTCCATCTTCCTCCCTCGCCTATCCCCTCTTTCCTCCAGCCCACCCCCCTTTCTACAGAGAGGAGAGAACATGTATCCAGGCAACCCAGCAGTGTTTACTGTGAGAGGAGAGGAGAGGAGAGGAGAGGAGAGGAGAGGAGAGGAGAGGAGAGGAGAGGAGAGGAGAGAGGAGAGGAGAGGAGTAAAAATCTGCATTGTGATGGAATCGAGAATACAGATGAGACCCAGAAGGGGGAGGCATTGAATGAGAGAAACAGCAAGAGAAGAAGATAGCAAGTGAGATATCCTATACACTACTGAGGACACGAGAGATACGTATCAAATGAAGTCCTCAAGAAATGGGTCTAGCGCTGGGATTTACTATATTCCTAAATAGAAGTGACAGACCAGGAAATGGAGAAAATCTGCAAAAGTATTTTGCTTAAATATCGTCAAACTTTCCCGTTTCAGGGATGATTCTTAGTGTTCTATTACGTGCATTAATGTTGATTTATGCTGTGTTTATGTCAGTGTGATTTGCACGCCTTCATATAAAAATACTGCATTAACCTCTACACCTCAGAATCGTTGAACTGGGGTTTTTTGAATAAAGTGATAACACCAGAATACCCTGCAGTTGTCATAAGAAACAACCCAACCAGATGGAAGATAAGTGCATTTATTATCCCTCTGCAATATACATAATTTCATTGCATGGTTGTATCGGTGGTTCCTGGGTTTAAACAGTGGTCTGTAAGAATACCTGAATGTGAACCAAATTTTTGTGCAGGAGTCTCGTGAAGAAAACAGCCCACCTCTCCTTATGGACCAACTGTGTATTTCTAGAGATGTCGAACTGGCAGTAAATATTTTTTTAAACGAAGAAAAATCGAAATACAGGGAAAATTGGAAATTATGTTAATGCCGATGTGTCTTGAGGCAGTTGTGGGGTGTTTGCATGAGGGCAAGCTGCGCGACGGATAAGGTTCCAGAAAAGAGGGTTTTCCTCGGCTCTCCAAACCCCTCAAGACACGCGGGGAGATGGCAGAGGAGGGGGAGGGGAGGGAGGGCACACATACATACACTGTAGTTGTGTGAATTTACTTTCAACTGCTGGTTGTATTTGTCCAGGACAGCAAAGTTTGCTTTATTTATTTTTTATCAGTATCACGGGGGAAAATCCCGCCATGTAAAATCAAGTAATGATGTGCAGATCATCTGGGATATAAACATATAATAGCCCCAAAAATATTATTTTCACATTTAACCGTTGAAAATCATTTTTGCAGTGCTCTGCATGCCGAGAAGCACACACACACACACACACACACACACACACACACACACACACACGCACACATACACACGCCCTCCTGTCAACTGGATGACATTTGATAGGGCTATGGTGGCTCCAAACCGACTCTGATCCATGACATGTACAACCACCGTGAGATGGGATGAATGGGGTTGTGTGGCCTATCATTCAGGGTCTCTGGGTTTGGTATTTGTCATGGAGGAGCTGGGAGAGACGGCTGAGCTGCTCCCCACTTGGGGCTGGAGAGAGGAGAAGCCTCTCCAAACAAAGGTTTTGACTTAGCGAGGCGATTGTTTTTAGCACTGTTTGACAAAATGACACAAAATCAAGTGCATGTCCGGATTTAATCTGCAATCACACTGAGCAATCAGTAGAGAGCCGTGGTAAAGCCCTGTGGGGAGCAATCTGGGCCATTTCCAAGCAGCGTCTCCCACTGCCACGCGGAGAAAAAATCTTTCCGCAGAGGAGCTGAGCTCATTTTGAACACATAATTGTCCTCCTCTTCCCCTACAGCCTCATTACAGTACAATCTGATTACAGGGTGGAAAACAAAGGAAGAAGATGAAAAATAACAGGTCTGTTTCTTGTTTCTGTCAACTTTCCTTTCCTGCTTTAGAGTTCCACTTTAAGGGTTTGACTTTTTAGTAAGCCGTAGAAAAGTATGACTCCATAAAAACACAGTTTGTTGTGCATTCCGGGTGAAATTGTATGTCACATGCGTTTGGGTTTCACAGCCTAAAAAGCATAAAGTGTTTTCCCCCCGTGTCAGAGCCGCCAGAGCTGGAGCAGAGAAGCGGTCGCAGCCTCACCGAGCCTAACGCGGCTGTGACTGAAGTCGACCCGTCTTCTGTGTATGACAGCAGCACGATGAGACTGTTTCGGCTCAGTTACCACGCCAACGATCGGGTCCCCTGCTCCCAATGAGCAGATTTCATTGGCCTCTATTACTGGGTCAGGCTGCATGTGGCGGCGGCTGTGTGTGTTTGAATAGGCAATAAGTCCAGTGTCACTGTCACTTTCATCCTCTCTCTCTCTCTCTCTCTCCATGTCTCTTGTCTTTTTCTGTGTCTGGCTTCTTATCAAGGGCATCTTTGGAAGAACCATGGGCGCCTCCAGGAGAGAGGCAGAGGAGGAACTCCTCTCTACCAACACCAGTACAGAACAAACTTACAATGAAATATCTTGGGGAAACTTTTTTCTTCATCTCTTTAAAATAAGATAACCCACTCTTTTTGTATTGCATGATAAAAAGTTATTCATATCAAATCAATATTGACAGCTTTATCTGATGTGCAATGATCATATTGAAGAAAGTAGCACTACCTGCTAGAAGAATATAAGAATATAACTTACTATGACACCATACCAATGGTCTTATAGTACATACTTTATGGCAAATAGTATGTGAAATATGATTAATTATATTTTACTGTATTTAACTTTACTTCTTCTTGGCTGCAATCATAAACATTTTATCTTCTGCATTAAAAACTCCAAAACATTCTTCCTGAAAAAAATGGCGCTGAACGACAGGCAGCGTTAACGCTCTTTGAGTCCTGGGAAGACCAGCGAGGCGCGATGCGAGGGCAAGTCCATTCATCATTTAACAACATCAGAGAGTCAGGTATGTCAGCGGCAAGCCAGACCGGCATACTAATGAGCCGACTGGACGGCTTTCACCAGTCAACTGAGCCTTATTCACTGTGTCGCGTCGGCACTGAAGTGCTACTCGAGGCGTGTATTACATTGACTCCCTCTGACACATAAATAGTGGGAACTCCGAACCAGCGCACCTCTGCTCTAACACATAATACTCAAAGCTGCTGATATAAACTCCACCTCTCCATACCGAATCATTCTGTTCGTCATATTCCCTCAGATGTCAATATCCAGCTCTACCTGAGCTGTGTGAGAGTGAAATAAAAGAGGCTTCACAGCCCAATGCGGCACCGAGGGGCTGGCGGGTCGGAGGTTTGCCATGCGGCGTACAGCAGTGAGCGCATGTCCTTCTGTGGTTCTCAGAGTGAGCAAAAGATCGCAAAATAGCCTCGCGCTGCACGCGCCTGCGTGTGTGGTGTGTATTAATGCGGGTGCATCGTACACATGTGTGTTTATGAGCAGACAAGTGCGGTGCATCGAGGGCGTGGCGCACATCAGGGATCTGATTTGAGCCAGAGGAGCCGTGCAGAAGTGTTACGAACCCCCCGGGGACCAACACTGTAGATGTATTACACAAATAGATGCAACAAAGACGAACACACACACACTTAACACATATAACCTGCTCTTAACTCTCTAAACAAAGTTGTCATTACTGATTAACTGGTCAATCGTCTTCCTCTCAACTTCCAGGGAACCTGAGTATTAAAATGTAACTGTTGTCATCAGTCGCCGTGCCATTCGGAGCTCTGGATGTGCGGCCCTGTCGACCGCAGCCTTACCATTTAGTTTAGGGTGCCATCAAAGTGCCATCAGCGGTGAGAATGCATCCAGGCAGACTGTCGGTCTAATAACCCCGCTGATTGCTTCCTTGCTCTCTAAATATGACAAGCAACGGCGAGTAGCTCAACCTTTTCATTGTGCAAAATGTGCCACTTAAATAAACGAGCCACGGTAATATTTCAAGTGCTTTTCTTATTCCCCTCCATCCCTTCTGATCACCGGTCCTTGTCCGGCTCCATTAGAGCTGTTTCATATCGGAGAATAACAATATCTCAGCCACTGTGCGGCTCACCGCTCGCTGCCGCGGGGCTAATCAATCTGCGGCTCGTCTCTTTGTAGGTGGACTGATCTGCCGTCATTATTCTCCAGTCAATTACTCCCCGCGAGAGAGGCAGAGGGAACAATGACAATGGACGCTGATGAATGCCACTCAGGGCTCAGTTTAGCCTGCCGGGGCGCCGTCCCTAAGCTGGCTGTAAGACAATTGGGTCGTCTAATAGGTATTTATATGAGCTCCCCTTCAGCGACCAGCTATTTGTTAAAGAGAGAGGTGCCGGCTGGAATGGACTGTTTACCTCGGACGTGGTGTTGTGCATAAGGACAACGTGTGTATGATGGATGCTTGTGTGTGTCTCTGTCGTGTTTATTCCTTATCATTTCAAAAGATGCTTTCATTCGCTGCCTTTGAGCTACATCAAGAGTCTATAGTAGCACTCAAAGGACTATCAATAGCGATGGCTTGGATCTGAAACGCCTTTTATTCTCCCGGTACTCGCGAGAAGCAGGGATAGTTCAACAGTCGATGAAGGTATTTATCACATCACTATGCTCCCTGCACATGTGCAGGAATGAAAACACGGTGCAAAGAAAGGGGAAGTTGGCACATCAAACGTCCAGGTTCAGGGAATGGTAGGCCGCAGACGCGCTCTACTGTCCTGCAGGATGATGAGAAAAACACAGCAGAGAAGGGTGAACGAAAAGGCACGAGAGGGAGAAGACAAACTTTATTCACAGCTGTAGCCTAAAACAACGGATCAGAATATGATGGAAGAGGAGGCCATAATTGGGAGAGGAAAGGAAAGGGGGCTACCGCCGTGCTTCATGGTCCTATCTTCAATACATCATGGCGTGCGTTGCATTTCAGTTTGGTTCTGGTGAACTGGGGCCTGGTCTGAGCATCAGGCGTCTCAGCAAAGGAAATACGGTGAAAGGAGTTTCTCGTTTAATATGACGTTGACATTGTATTGCTCTTCATGCATTAGTTGGTATTTTTCCTTGAACTGTGGTAGATAAAAAAACATGAAGGACTGATTTCACAACTGATTTCAACAATATCGGATTGCAGTCGTTCACAACCAGACTTCACAACTGCTGCTGTTCCCATGATAACAGACAGCTGTTCCATACTGAAATATGCAAAGTATGAAAAATAAATAATAAAATAAAATAGAAATTCTGGGCCCCTTTACCTCTCTGAGTGTTAATCCACCCAAACATCGCCCATCACTCTTGAGTGAAATAAAATAACACCATCATGTCACAGCGAAATCGTTTTTCAGGATAGAACAGATAGAACAGATCTCTTCTCTACCCGTCTCCTCTGTAGCCGTCTGCGTCACAAGGCTCTTTTGTGCGTCTAATCATTTCCACAGTTGTACCAACTTGGAAGGAAGGTGTCTGCTGTCCTATAATCCCAATACCAGAGGGCCAGGAGTCGGGACTGTCCAGAGCAGACCAACTCCATCATACGTATGACTGCTTCACAGTAATCGTCTACAGTCGCCGGGTGACTCAGTTGCAACTCCTAACCTCTAAAATCCTTTTACTATGTGGCTTTCGCTGACTATTTCCAAGGAGGCCTTGAGAAGTGTGTTTCCCAGCCACGAGCTGGGTTCACTTCCTGTCTTCAGACCAGCCGTTTGTTCCCCCTGCTTATCTTTCTTCTACACATGAAGCATTTATTTCTTAAATCTCTGGGGGCTGAAAACACACAACACCAGGACTCATGGGAACAGAAGAGTTGTCCATTTATTACTTCCTCCTGTGTCCACCCGGTTACTCCGACACTTCCTCTTAGAAAAGCCTTTCCCTGGCCCGGTCCAGGGGTTATCACGTCCAGCATCTTAACTAATTGACCCCCCAAAGCACTTCATGTGGTCCGCTACAAGGAAATATGGTTCAAAAGTGGAACAAAATACAAGGAAATTGTCTGAATAGTGTGTGTTTTCCTCTTGAGGCTTTATGCACAGCATTCTGTGTGTGTGTGTGTGTGTGTGTGTGTGTGTGTGTGTGTGTGTGTGTGTGTGTCATCATGGGAACTCTAAATGAAGCTCAGTGCTGTGACCCGGTCAGGGCACGCTGTGGACGGACTGAGGCACATGAAGCACCCCGGCTGCTGTCAGATATTAACCGAAGCTCTAATGTTGGTCAGTAAGTAAAAGCAGAGTGAGGCCATCACACTACCACACAAACAAATGCAAGGACATTAAACCGTCAAGTGCACTGTGATACTCCACCAATGTGTTAGTCCAACATATTCATGCTGTTGAAATTAATTCAATAAATCACAGAAAACTAATGAGAGAGTAAGCAAAGCATATATCATGACATGTCCAAATAGTTCCTAATCTGTTGAATAACAGGCGAGAGGGGAGGAAAGCCGTTCCCAGAACTGAGAGACTCCCTGGATTGGAATACGGGGCGTTGATATTTTCTTAAGTAGGCCTCGGGGAAAGCTTTTGAAACCATGCTTGATGTAGGACTTTATTTGGCTCGAAATAAAAGCTCTCTCCAGGGTGCTCCTCCTCCTACAGGCTGCTTAACCCTGCCTAACACGCACACACACGTCAACGTGCGTGCGCACACACACACACACACAACGCTAAGTAGGTTATGATTCATTTTCTTTGTAATCGTCTCCCCATAAAACAAAGTGAATTGCAGCGAATCGGGGGCTTTCCTCTGCTCCTTTTAGGCTGCGCACTAAATCACTCGTGGCAATTAGAAGCTACATGTGTGTATTTTAAATGTGACGCTCCAATGTGAACGCACACGCAGATGCAGACACACACACACACGCGCGGTCGGTCGGTCGGTTCGCACAATGCCATGCAAACTATAACCTGACATTTCCTCTGTATTGTCGCTGCTTAAATGGACCTGTAAATAACTGGGAGCACAATGGGGAGGACGGCGGACAGACGGTTAATGAATTCAATTAGTCAACGTCGGGCCGATTAAGAGGTCTGAAAAGAACCATTGTCACATCGTAGATAGGAGTGTGTGTGTGTGTGTGTGTGTGTGTGTGTGTGTGTGTGTGTGTGTGTGTGCGTGTGTGTGTGTGTGTGTGCATGTGTGTGTGTGTGTGTGTGTGTGTAGATGTGTGTGTGTGTGGGTGTGTTTGAGCAAGAATCAATGCCTCTATCAGTCAGCCAGGCCTGGCCTCGCACTCTGGGCCTCTTCCTCCATTCATCACCACGGGCCAACCAGGGAATATATGTGTGTGTGTGTGTGTGTGTGTGTGTGTGTGTGTGTGTGTGTTCCATTTTGTCGGTGTGTATTTGTCTTTGGCGTGTCTTTGGTGCGTCCCTGTGTGTGTGTGTGTGTGTGTGTGTGTGTGTGTGTGTGTGTGTGTGTGTGTGTGCATACAGGCAGCTCATTATAAGTCTTTGTGCCGACACACTGCCCTCCTCCAAAGCGTGTAGCGCTGCTTCTTATCTCCGCAGCAGGACGGTCTCTTTGAAACTGTCAAAGGCCTCAGAGTTGCTTTCTCAATTAAGAGCAACCTTTAAGCTGAATGATACACATCCCCACAAAAGCTGCTTGTCTGCGTTTACACTTAGTACAACAATAAAAATTGGAGGCGCGGTACTTGCAGCTGTCAGATGCCGAGATCAAACGGGACAGTGGGGCCCGATGGAGAATCAACCTTTTCACTGAGTCGTCCGAGTAGTAAAAAAAAAAAGCAAATAAAACAAAATGCTAAGAAAAACTCACAGTTTTCACATGGCGACTGCAAACAATGGAGCTGAAGGTGCATCTTCACACGGGGACACGGGACACTGAATGTGTCGGGGAAAGTGGTACTAAGCATCGGAGCTGCTTTTAGTCAGGAATATTCTTTGCTGATGCTACTTGAATAAACTTCTACAGGGGTGGGAGAAAGCTTTACAAGCGGAGTTCAGATATGATGAAAGAGTATGAATTAAAAAGACTCCTCAAACTGCTCGCTGGAGTGAGGGGAGAAGCCGTCCTTGTTCCAGAAGATACCAAGGCTTTGATTATGGGAGAGTTCTTTTGGGATTATGAGAGTGTTGTTATCCAAGTGGTCCGTAATATTATTGAGCTGAGTAATCATATTTTCTATTTGTTTTAATTATTTTAGAAAATAGGAAACATTGTGCATCACAATTTCCCAAACCCATAGCTGACGAACAATAAACTGTTCTAGCCGATGACAAAAACACATACATTAAATGTCTGATTAAAATGACTCAAAAACTGATATTGACATTCGAGAAGTTAAAACAGTAAATCTTTTTTTTATAAAATAACCTCAATTAACAAAACAGTTGCAGAGTTATTTTGTGTTGCTCGACTAATCATTTCAACTCTATAATTGTCATCTGTTAATTTAAAGTTCCAGAACTGGATGAGTTTTTGTGTAACCACAGAAGCCTTAATAATAACACAGAAACAAGACACATGGAGGACGGAGAGATGAGAGCAAACCTCCGACTGCAATTTTAGAGTCGAGGTGAGGAAGATTGCTCACGGTGGCTATTACTGCAGACCTCCCTTGCTTCGAAGCACTGAGACTGAGGTGTGTGTGTGTGTGTGTGGGGTGGGGGGCTGTCCATTGTGACTTGAGAGCATTCAAGGTTTCCTGCGAGGATGTTTTGTTGCTTTCATCTGCAGTCCGTCTGCCGCTGTGACAGAAGCTGAGCCGGGAACAACCTCCAGTCGGAGACGCTCCAATTGATGGGTCATCTTGCACAGGAGAGATGAATCAATTATCTGTGAGTGGACACATGGAGCAGACAGGAAGGGTGCACTTGGTCCGGCCTGGGGGCCCCGCTGATGCTATTCTATGTTTATCTCTATGATAGGCATCTCCTTTCACCCCCATCTTACAAACACACACACACACACACACACACAGACACACAGGCTCGCCCTGGCCCACTTCCTGATTGCATCTGACTTGTCATCGTCAGTGGCCGACTCGGCTCCTCGGGGGCCGCTGCTGCCCCGACGGAGCAAAGCAGGCCGGCCTGCCTCCATATAAGGAGTTCCCTGTGCCACATCATCGGCCCCCTCTCAGGACAAATTTAATTTGGAGGTGCCGAGGACTGATAAAACTAGGAGACAGCATGAGGGGCAGAGGGGGAGGGAGGTGATTTGATACCTCCTTCATTCCCCTTTCACCTTCTACACACTTCCTCCTCTCCTTGTCCTCCACCCACTGCATCCGCAGACAAAGACATCCTGTTTTCCTCACTGCCATTTCTTCTGTCATCAGACATACGAGATGAGGAAAGAGGAGGATGATCAACACCATGCTTCTGATCGCAGATACTCTACATGTGGATCTCTGTATCTATGCTGAATGATAACATGCCGTTTACACTGGCTATACATTCACTCGCTCAAAATCAAAAAGATATTTCTTTAAATATTGATAAGAAGACAATTCTCTATCTAAATTTAAGATATTGACGTCTTTTCATTGACAAAAATCCCTTCATGTTGCATTTATTAATTGGTATCTTCATCATATATATATATATATATATATACACTGTGTATATAAAATGTTTTGATTAATTATTTCAACACTTCACCTTCATATACATATATATATATGATGAAGATAACAATTAATAAATGTAACATGAAGGGATATATATCAGTCAACTAACATAAAATGTCAACTAACATAAAATGAAATATGATTGCCCCACAGCAAGCAGATGTACAACACATTTGAGGATTTTAGCATCTCAAAAATGATTATTAGCTGCTTCTCCGTTTTGTATCATTGTTCATTCCTAGTATTTGGGTTTCGGACTGTTGGTGGGAGAAGATAAACAATTCAAAGACATTACATTTTAATCCTGAGTTGAAGTACCGGTGTTGACGTATTCCGAGTGAACACAAGAGGGAGGATACCGGTGCACCTGGCCACAGTTAACCCCTGTAAAAAAAGCATGGTGACCCACTAAATGCGTGCTTGTTCAGGACTAAAACTTAAGTGAAGCGGTAACTGGTAACTGAGCGTAACCGGGGGCCCTGGTGGCTCCGGGCGGGGCCCACAGATTCTGGCTGCAGTCTGTCTGAGAGGCCGTTATTGAATTAGCCAGAGACTGGAGTGAACGGTCAGGAGCTGGAGCTTTTCACAGGTCAGCAGCCATAAGACCTCTGAGCCACCTGCAGCTGGGAGGCATGAGCCTCATGAGACTGACTCTGTGTGTGTGTGTGTGTGTGTGTGTGTGTGTGTGTGTGTGTGTGTGTGTGTGTGTGTGTGTGTGTGTGTGTGCGTGTGTCTGTCTGAGAGAGAGAGAGAGAGAGGCTTTCAATATTTGTGCAAATATGTATTTTATTTTCTAAATAATGTGTATTTGTTAGAGATAGTGACAATGCTTTTGCACGTGCCTTTCTGCTTTTCTTTCCTGGTGTCACGTTCAACATCACCGTCCCCCAGACGGCACAGCAGGGTAAGTAAACAGTGAAGACGCTGCCATGGTTACTTCTTATTTGGATATTCGTTAATATAAGACAAAATAAGATGTTTTTTTATTCTATCGTTGTCTGACTGGAGCAAATGAATGAGTTTTGTACATTTAATAAATTATAATAATTATACGAATCCATGTTTATTTATTGTATATTTACTTAAAACACGCAGAAAAGTGCTGATAATCAGTGTGCTCATGCGTGCGTCGCGTTTCCATCACTGCCCATTGGAGCTGGAGCCGAATCATACGAGGGACGACTGTGAGGACGTGTCCCAGGAAGGAATTGTGATTGTCTGTCACCTTTTTTCACTAAAAACAAAAGCAGGTGGGTTGGTGGGTTTTATGTCCAGTGGGAAAGGGGGTAGAGAGAGAGAGAGGGGGGGGGGACCAACTCGTCGACAGATGGGTTTTCTTGAGAAAAAAAAAAAGGGCAAACTATCCAGACACACAAATACACACTCGCAAAGACAGAAGGTGAGGCAGGTGAAAGTGTGTGTGTGTGTGTGTGTGTGTGTGTGTGTGTGTGTGTGTGTGTGTGTGTGTGTGTGTGTGTGTGTGTGTGTGTGTGTGTGAAGACACCACCTTCTTCACACAGACAGGTGAGAGCTGCAATTATCACCGGGATATCATGCACCCACACACAAAGCTCTCCACACACACACAAACACGCTACACCAGCTCCCCAGTCACTCTGTGACACCGTAGTGCCCTTTCCCCCCCTAACATCAGTCGGATCATGTTACCATGCCAGCCCTGCTCGCCAAGCTGGTGAACGGGCACCAATCCCCTCCGCCCCAGACTCCCACTGCCCAACTCATCAATTATTGAAGCGCACATAATTGCATGGGGGGGGGGGGGGGGCACCGTCCACCAATATCAAGCCTCACAATATAAAAGGCCTTTAAATAATTCAGGAACAAGATGCCCATCTCACATGATGAGATCATCGTCCCTCGTAGCCCGGGCTGGCGTGGAGGCGTGGCCACGTGTTTACAGCTGCGTGTGTTTACATCCGCGTGTGTTCACATCGCCGTATGTCAGGTGTCAACTGTGAAAATGTAAACCCGGTTCATTATGGGATGTGTCGCTGGGGACGGAGCTGTGACCTCACACGCTACAAAACCACCTTCATTAAACTGGTGTGTGTGTGCGTGTGCATGTTAAAGAAAAAAAGGCACAGAATAAAGGGGGAGGGAGGTGTTATTCACTTGTATTCAAGTTAACTTCAGGCATCAGCATAGACTGTGATTACAGGTTAGACACATTGCTCGGCGTGATTGATCGCGCCTCATTGTGGGGATAATGTGTGATCTCTGACCGATTGATTATGTCTCGCTGCACCGAACGGCTCATTTGAATATTAACAAACTGCTCCTCACGTGTTGCCATGAACTAAAGTGTCATCAAGCTGTTACTAAATTTGAGATGCAAATGAAAAAGTAATTTTAGCCTTTAACTGCATTGGCACATCAGATTAATGTATTTACTGTGAAAGATCTTTTCACAGTGCATCACATCTAGGGAACAACGGTCATTCGCTGTTACAGTCTGACATTTAGTGTGATGATTCATATGGTTATAATTGCATTGTGCCGTAATTCTAAGGTACTGTCTATGTTTATACATAAAACTGTTAAAGTGGTCACAAACACTACGACAAATTAAATGTTTAAAAGAAGCGCTTGGAGGTGGCGACTTCTATTCTCACACTGAAATCTGGTCTGGAGCTGCCAGATTTGCAGTTACCAATTATTATAAGCATGTTTGTGTGTGTGTGTGTGTGTGTGTGTGTGCGCGCAAGTATTAGTGAGAGCAGTGATAAACACAGACAGCACAACTATCTATAGACGAGAGTCAGACATTTGACGGCTCCAGTCGGCACAGTTTCAGCGCTGATGGAGATATCAGGGCTCGTTTTCCACCCTCGCAGGAAGCAATTCGCTGCCATTCATTCCCGTGCTGCATGAAAAACAACTTCCCCGGTGCGAGACAATCCATCACAACAACTATCAAGTCTGCGTTGGCTCTGTGTTGTCGTTATCTCAGTGTGCTGAGTTGAGTATTTTCATATCATTGTGCACATTACATTAGCGTCTGTTTACTGTCGATCACTTGACTTGACAGGAAGAGACGGATTGTCGCCTCACATGCTATGAATCATATGAATTCATTCATTCAGGAGTAAACTTTCACCGGTCAGTTTCTGAACATTTGACACTGCCTGAAACATCACGCAAGTTGAAAAAAGAAAAACATTTTTTTATAATAATACATTCTATTTGCAGGTGGCTTTCAAGTCACCCAAGGTCACCTTACAATAAAATCAAACAGGATACAACATTATGCTAATAAGATGCGGATAAATAAAGAGGATGGAACTTTAAGTGACATCTGTATCCTCTGGAGGGCCGTTGTCGAAACTGAGCTGCATTGTTCATAGAAAACAGTGCAGAGGTCATGATTGTCTCAAGGCCAACAGGTCAAGTGTTTGATCCCAACAACTGCCGTCACTGGGTCGCACGGAGCCCACGGAGCCCAATCCATCACGGCCTTGTCAAAATGTCCCTGTTGATGCGGCAGCGCAACAAATGTGGACGCGTCACCCACAGCGCATGGAAAGCCTCCCCATTGTCTCGAGTGCTTCGGGTGACAATAACATTCGTACAATATCACTAAAACTATCACACACTGACTGGTGTGTAAAGTCAGCTGCATGACCAAACAGCCAAACTTCACCGGGCTCCTGCAGGGCCCGTCAGCCTCCCCGAGCTAATAAACAGTAATGACCCGCTTCTCAACACATCTCGGAGCCTCCCTTCGTGTCGGCGTGGTGATGAGGACAAAACAGTGGAGCCAGCAGAAAGAGGCTGCGCCTGGGGTGGCCCGGTAATTACTGTTAATTGGTTTAACATGGGGATGGATGGAGAGGAGGATGAGGGGAGAGAGGGGTGGAAGGAAGAGTAGAGTTCTCGCTCCGAGCTCCGTTTGATGCGATACGGGGGGTGTTATCGCAGCTCTCTATCAGTAGCATGAGCTAATGTGCAGGAGAGGTTCAGATATGCAGGGTGGCGAGTGCGTCGGCAGTCTGGTAAACAAGCGTCGACTCGTAGGCGCGCAAACATCCACGCGTACGCAAACCGCCAACAAACGCCGGCATTGGTGCGGCGGGAGGACAGGAAGAGCATTTAAACAATAAAAAAAATAAAGGTGTGCCGGGAACAAGCGTGAATACTTTGAACACATGCAGACTTGAACACACAATACTGTCAAACACACACACACAATACTGTAAAACACACACACACACACTCAGATTACACAGAGCCTGAGGGGAGCCTCTCACCCAGATAAGACATGCAGTCTGAGAGCCATTTACGATCAATTTGATGCATCGTGAGCCTCCTATCAGTGGTTGTGTGGGCAGAGAGATGAGGTGTGGAGTATTCCCCATTCCGCTCTATACTAATACCCTGACCATAACCTCATCAACAAGCCCTGGACATCTGCACACTGCTGCAGCGTAATCTTCCTGAGAGACGCGGAGAGCGAGAGACAAAGAACAGCAGATTTTAGGGGATGATGAAAGAGACACTTTGGACCGAAGCTGCGGAGTGGGCGTGCGGATAAAACAAAGGAGTGGATAAATAAATGAGGGAGGAGGTTGACCCATAAGTTAACTAAAAGACTTTCTCCGTACTGCAATATGACCAATTATAGGGTTTTTTCCACTCTGATTCGCTGTTCACGATGCCTTCGTTCTTTCTAAGAAATCACTTGAATTTGAGTGTATGCAGTATGAGTTTGAAAGAAAGTGAAAGTCATTGAGTACAGCAGGTTTGACATTGAGATAGCTTTGATCCTTGTGATCGGGAGTCGACTACTGTTGTGTCACAACATCCTCACGGATAAACAGCCGAGTGTGGTGTGTGGGAACAGCGACAGGTGTGATCCACGCTGGCTGAGCGACACCTGTCCCACTGGTTATCCTTTCCTTCCTCTCTTTCGCTCAGGCTGAACATTTCAGTGTGAGTGAGAAAAAGCTGAAGATGCCCTGTCGAGTGTGCTTGTAAACAAGCACAGTTATGCATGGCGCTTCTCACATTAAAATAAAAATGGAGTAAATATATCCTTGAGGCTTTAAAAACACGTGTTGAATGCATTTGCTTCCTCGTGAAACCTGCGTTGTTTACCTGGGCTAATCTTCTTGCTCTCCACCGATGACCTGAAATAGCATGAAATCCATAAAGACATTCGGAGGTAACGGCCAGAGTCACCGACCACAACGGGCAGTTTGATAGGCAGACCAAGCTCGCCACAGATGAGCTATGTCCAGAGAACACATGCGCTACACTTTTGCATCTCAGCCCTTCACAGTCGATAGGAATGTAAATCCTGTGTGTACATGTGCACCTGTTAGCTTGAGATACAAACAGTGCAGGAAGCTGCTCACCAGCACATAGCCATAGCCCCACACATGGAAAACACATTCTCAAAGCTACTAAATATTCAGCAGAGACAGCAGTTATAAGATAAGATAAGATAAGATATTCATGTATTAGTCCCACAGTGGGGAATTTCAGGATCACAGCAGTGGGTTTACATTAGAGCATCAATACAAATAAAAGATAAAAATCAAAACACAAAACACAATGCTAAAATACAAAAATACAAAAATACAAAATACTAATACTACTACTAAAATAGTAAATACTAACACTAAATTACTAAATACTAAAATACAAAATACTACTACTAAAATACTAAATACTAAATACTAATACTAAATTACTAAATACTAAATACTAATACTAAAATACTAAATACTACAAGGGGAAAACAAAATAAAGTGCTGAGCAAAGTGTTGAGTAAAGTGTTGAGTTTATCAGGATCTCAGCGATGTACTGCAGCTGTCAGCAGGAAGGAAGGACCTGTGTTCCTTATAGTATCTGTAGTAGTCGGGACAAGAAACAGAAAACTGACCAAAGCCGCTACGAGACTGAGACAAACCCAAACCCAAAGGCCTGTGGTGAGGCAACATTGCCGCTCTGAGAAGAGAACATAACTGAGAGGGGATGTGAGCTCACACCAGACACCAGAGAGTTCTGCCCCGTGTTCTTTCACGGCACTCAGACAACAGAGTCCTACTCTGAGTCACACGGGTCGTAAGCACAGCCACCGCTGACACTATAAAGACAGGTCTCCTCTACTTAGTTTTACGACTACTCCGATACACGCAATCAGCCGTAAAACTCCCCCTCACACAAAAGAGCCCTCCAATAAGCTTCTTGTGGAGCACAATAAAACCTGGCCGCCCCCCGGGCTCAAAACTACTGCTTCTCGTCAGGTCGATTTATGTCCCAGCCTCTCTTGTTGGGTGACGGAAGAAGAAAGAAAGAAAAAACAGCTCTTTAAGTATCGTTTTTCGGGACAACGGAGCCATCTAGAGAATTGAGGGCCATCGCAATGAGTGGCGGTAAAATCAGCCGCTGTAAAACACGATGGCAGGCTGATCGGTAAATAGGCCCGCCTGTCGGCCCGACATTTGATCGATCGCCGTGGAACGGCAGCGAGTGCAGACGCTTTACTAGAGGCCGTCGCGAGGATAGCAAAGGAGCAAAGTACGTACCAATATACGTTTCATGAGCACGCGTTACGACCTGCGTCGACAGTTATGACTCAGCATAATCGGTTACCACTGGCGTTGGCTCCGGTCGAGAGAGGGAGCTTCACCAGCGGCTGTCTATAACTCAAAGAGCCACGACTCGCCGAGGTATGGCGTCACACGCAGCAGAGGCAAGAGGGGCACACATTGATAGCCGAGGCCGTTACATCAGCGACATCATACCAAGCCTCATTGGGTTTAACTGTCGCAGGTAAGTCACAGAACATATCCCCATCGCCAACACAGCTTAAGTGCAATGTCAACTTCACGGTTTAACAGCTTCCACACTGGATATCAGTGTAAGATGATGTCTGTATAATGCGACTACAGATCACATAGCTGTATTTGGGGTGATTTGTCTAACACGCCTATTAACCGTTTTCTCCCAAGTCCTTCCACCCAGCTTCCCTCTCCTCCATTTCTGAACCATGCCAGCCCAGCACAATGGAGGTTTGAGCTGGGATGAGAGACGGTGGTGATGGCAGCTCGAGTTCATCAGCAAAGGTATAAGCCTGAAAGTTAACCGGCGTTGGGCCGTTGGGCTTTCGATGCGTAAGCTCCGGGAGCCGTGTAGTATCGGCGATGAGCGATGCTTCAAAGATGTGCACGGTGGGAGTCGAGAGGCAGAGGGCTTAGTGCTGTATAGCTATGGGAAGTTTTCTAAAGTGTGCAGAATTTTTCTTTACAGAGGGGAGGGAGAGACCGTCTTCAAGAAGGGATGAGTTGAAGGACTAATGTGGAAACCATCTGCGTGGCTGATGAAAGTGATTTGTGCTCCCATCCATGTCTTCTTAAGTCTGTGAGCAGGATTCACTCGTAAAAGAAGAAGAGCGGTCCTCAGAGGCCCTTTTGATCGGTCGAGAAAAACGTTGAGTCTGCGACGCTGCAGTTCCTCCAACCTCCAGCAGTGGCCCACAGACACTTCTTAGAACCCATTTACAAACCCAATCCCTGGCTGAGTAGTCTAATTTATGCGCACACTCACGCAAACCCTTTAGGTGAGCCTTAAGAGCGCGTATCCTGCTCCCCTGCTGTTGTGTATTTTACAGTGTGGCTGCTGCAAAGCAGGGTGAATCACACACTGTGCCATCTGAATGTGCCCATAGAGGCCGAGCCTAATGTAAAGCATAACAGCAGCGCTGCCAATAGACAAAGGGAAACCATTTGGAGCCATTTCACGCATGGTGTAAGGTAACTAGCCGAGGAAGAGGAGGTGGAGGAGGAGGAGAGGGAAGACAGTGGATAATAAATGGGACATTCTCTGGAGAAAGACGGTCTTCCCACTCTTTCCACATCAAGGTGACGACAGGGGAGAGAGAGAGAGAGAGAGAGAGAGAGAGAGAGAGAGAGAGAGAGAGAGCAAAGCCTGGTTTCTTCCTCATGCCTGATATGCTATTCCTGATGAAAGCATGCCTGTAAGAACTTCAGCACTTTAGCAGCTCTCTGAGCAAGTATAGCTTTTCACCTCCACAGCAAGTTTGTTCAAGTGTGCAGCTTTACAGTTCTGCTGCTTTTTTAACTTTGCAAATTGAGTGGCATGCACCTGTGTGAACGCGAGCCCGTCGGAAGAAGAGACAGAGTGTTGGGTTACTCCTGCTGTGATGAGAAGCCCCTCGGACTTGGCTTCTCAAAGAATCGATGAACATGCGTGGCGATCTCCCGATACGGACCGGTGCTGCTGAGCGGCCCGTGTCATCAACGTGCTTCTGAGCACACTGGCTTGCTTCAGCAGCGGCGTAATGTGATACCCCTGAAATGTGGAGGAGCAAAGGACATTGGTGTCCCCCTGTAAAGATCCTTCTGGACTCACCTTTACAAGAACTGCACCAATGAAATGCTTAAAATGGTCTGAGTTCGAAAAGACGTCCTCGGCCAAATGGATACGGTCCATTACATAATCACAAGATTCTCGTTTAATGTGGAGGGGTTCTTTTTTTTCCCAAGTTCATTTGGTGAGTGACTTGGCATTGTGTTGTAGGAGGTCTCCAGCTCACTGAGGAATCTGACCCCGTCTCATAGTCAGACTGCGTGAGCTCCAACAGTGACGCCACAGTGCCCCCTGCTGCCTCTTGATGGGAGTGCAATCTGAGGGGAGGGCGGGAAGGGGGGGGGGGGCACCACGAGCTCCTGTTTCAGCAGGTGGATCATTCTGACACCGTGGAGAGGTGCTTATACCTCTTCTGACGTATGCCATCGTTGACATGCTCCTGCCACAGTTGAGTGGGTCGTGTGGAACGAGGAGATGTTTGGCATGGATCAGCGATTCCCTCGCGTCCCTTCCGCTTTTGTAGAGCGAACTCGCCGAGCACAAACAAGTTGTCAGCTTTGACTCGCATTTGAGAAAGCAAAGGGATTGAGATTAAAGCGAAATTACATACAAGCAGAGCTAGTTGGAAGTGACCGTGCTATAATTGAAAGCTGATGATGTTTTCACTTATTATTTAATTGATCTAAAAAGAATACCAATGTTGTCCACATCATTTATTGCCGACAAATATAAAATGTTTGCTGGCCGAACATGGAGATATGCTTGGTCAGCTTAATTCCATTATAATGAACACGTGTGGGTTTTGTTTGTCTGAGTCCATAAGCTATTGTCAAATAAAGCTGGGGACTTGTAATGGGGATATTATATGGAAATATGTACCGACAGCCACACTGATAATGACAATACCATCTTAGTTTCAGTCCTTTTATGTGTCCCCAAAAAAGGTAACAAAGACGTATACTAGAAATGAGGTGGATATTATTAATAGCCTTTAACTGAAGTTAGTTTGCCATCCTTCTATTACCTTCCTGTAGTAAAAGCATGAAGCGCTACACATCTTTATGCTAAACCAAGGGCCTCCCGTGTTGTGCTTGCACTACTTCACATTGTGTGTGTTTGGTTACATCGTGTTGCAGTGAATCATTTTATTCTATTATATTAATTTTATTTATTCTATTATCTTTCCTCCATTGTTTTTCAGGGACTTTTAGATACTCTGTAGATTGAATTAAAAGCCACAGAGATAATAATGAAGACAGTGAAGTCCCTGTTTATAAAGTCCTCTCTGCAGAGATTAAATACAGTAAATACAGCTTGAAAAACAAAAATGTCCAGGAAAGCAAAGGGGGCACATTTCAATACTTGATTTTGACTCCTTTACCGAGCCAGCCATGATATCCAGGCGGTGGGACATAAACACAACACCCCCCTACTGGGACCAGCCTGGTTGAGATAGATGCGACGTCGCATGTGTGTTCAATAGTGGAGGCACGTCGCCACCTTCTGATACGGTGGAGTCCGTCCGCATGGAGCACCGCCGGAGTGTTCTGGAATGTGCCAAGTTCCCTCTACCAGGCACAGATACATGGGAATGTGGTCACTCTATAATTCCTGTTTTCCTTATACAATGTAAACACGATGTACTTTCTGGTTTACCCCGCTGACATTTGGGTTGAGAAACGGTGGCTGAACAATAATCATGAGAAGTCAAATCGATTTGGGATTTTACAGAGATAGTTTATTACTGACTGTTGTGTTTCAACTCGGTTGATTCAAGTCATTAATTACTTGAAGTCACTAATATGGATGAAAGATGCCTTACTATTGTTACACTGTTTTACATTTTCGGTATAAACATGATTTATTTAGTAATAAATCTCTGTTCTGTTTTCTTAACACCTCATTAGATCTTTGATTGGAAACACAAACATCCCAACAGATTGTACTTTCACAGTGTTACATACACACACACACACACACACACAGACTGCATTGAGGAGTACCTACGACAAACCAATGAACACACACACAAAGGAGCGTGTGCATCCACACACTGAGACACACCCAAGTCTACACGACGGAGAAGCACAGACTCTCACACACACACACACACTAGAAGAGACCACCTGTCAGTGTGTGTAGCGCTCCACAGGCAGCATCGCCTGCTCGCGGTAGAAAAAAAACTATTTGATATTCATATCAGCTACATACCCTCCAATTTCCAGCCTCTCCCGTTCCCTTTTCTATCTCTCCCCGTCCCAGACATAATAATGACACAACATAAAAGTGGAGTGTAGAAATCGAGCAGTGCAGGGGAGTTGTTTGATCTAGAGAGAGAAAAACATAAACCACGCAGGAAGGTGAAAAAGAAAAAGAAAAGGACAAATTGCCAAGATGCTGGTGAAAGTTGTGAAGCCGAGCCCGTGACATGGCGACACAGGCCCGTGTGCCGGTGTACACATGCAAACCCACTTGTGAAGGGATGGAGCAGCGACAGACAGGGCGGCGGGCCAGAGCGGCTGTCCTGCCAAACTGCCCCCCAGGTAGCCGAGGACAATCCACTATCAACTAGCGCAATTAGAAAGCAGGACTCAGCTGGTGGACTGAAGGGGATGGAGGGGTGAAGAAAGCAGCATGAAAAGGATTCGCTCAATAAGCAATATATTCCTACAGGAGCGTAAACAACTCGCAGCATTAGCATCACACTTAAGGAACTCGTCCTGTCTTTACAAACACACTTTCAGGCACCTTCTGCGGATGTGCCTTAAACATCCATAGCAACAAAAGGACATCGCAGGTGGTTATTAAAAAAGGAACAAAATGATTTGTATTGGAAAGAAATTAAGTTATCTCACCCACTAGGACTGTTTTCAAGGCAAAACGTTTGCTAATATTGCATATAAATGCATGTTTTTGGTGGTAAAAACAAGATGAGAATGAAGGGGGTTTTCCAGTTCAGGAGAGTAAGACCAAATCTAGATGTATGACCCTACCCTTCCTGCTTCGTATCAACCTTGTTTAACAGAGAATTAGATTGCAGAACTGATAATATTTCACATTACAAGTGTCTATGTTTTACGACCCTCTCTGTATATGAAACACTACGACAAAGGTAAATGCAATTTATTCTGCCTCCCGAGTAATGCGTGGCTGAAATAATTCTCCGCTTTCCCGCCCTGCAGCAAAACTCATTTTCACAGCCACATGACAAAATATTAACACGAGCTTCAGAGTGAAATGTCACAGGGCACTTTGTGAAACTGAAGCACGGGCGGATTCTGGGACCGCCGCGTTCAGAGGCGCTGCGGCAAGCGGAAACGTCTCTGGTCTCAGGCGCCAGACCTGGGCTAATAGGACTGCTGATTGGATGGAACGGGGCACGCACACGCACACACACACACACGCGCGCGCATGCAGACTGAGGCTAGACACACCAGGAAGTTTTTGCTTCACTCTGTGTTTGGAGGCTTTTTGTTTGAGGAATAAGAGTCTTGACATAAATATATTTCTTTTTTTACATATTCATCATGAAATACACGGGGGGGAGGGAGCGATACGGAATAAATAAACGAGGGAGAAGGCGAGAAACAAAGACTGAATAGAGGTATTTCAACTTGATAGAAGTGAAAAGGCGTGTTGGCATTTTTATTTTTATTTTACTTTATTCAACCCCTCTCTTCCTCGTAATAAGCATGGAGGCAGCATGCTGAATAAAATATCGGCATGTGTCGTTGACGGGGCAACCTCTAATGTGTGTGTGCATGTGCGTGTGAGCGTGCGTGTGTGTGTGTGTGTGTGTGTGTGGGTGTGTGTGTGTGTGTGCGTGTTAGCGTGCGTGAGTGTGTGTGTGTGTGTGTGTGTGTGTGTGTGTGCGTGTGTGTGTGTGAGCATGCGTGAGTGCATGTGTGTGCGTGCATGCGTGTGTCTCAAGCACCAGCATGAAATATCAGCATGTGTCGTTGACGGGGCAACCTCTGTGTGTGTGTGTGTGTGTGTGTGTGTAACTAAGCACTCAGCATGTGTGTCGTTGACAGTCGTTGGACGGGTGTGTGTGTGTGTGTGTGTGTGTGTGTGTGTGTGCGTGTGTGTCTAAAACACCAGCACGAATACGCACACAAACGCTACATACACGCTGTCAAGATCAGAAACACAGACACACGCACACACAAAGTGCATGCTGTGAACACAGAGCATCATAAATAGGTCCTAAACCTGTCGGAATCACACCTCCACACACTTTCCACTGCTATTCAATTTCATAGTGTTGGTGCTAAAAACGTGGCTCCCAAGTGCACCCTCCCGAAGAAGAAGAAGAAGAAGAAGAAGAAGAAGAAGAAGAAGAAGAAGAAGAAGAAGAAGAAGAAGAAGAAGAAGAAGAAGGAGGAGGAGGAGGAGGAGGAGGAGGAGTAGGAGGAGGAGGAGGAGGAGGAGGAGGAGAAGAAGAAGAAGAAGAAGAAGAAGAAGAAGAAGAAGAAGAAGAAGAAGAAGAAGAAGAAGAAGATGTGTTCTCAGGTGGCACATCTGTTGAGTCGTGGTGGTACTAATGCCTGAACCAGGTCTTCTGTTCAAAGAATTGACCGGCATCCCATTTTCATCTGTTTCGCCTTCTTCCTGTGGCAGCGGTTCGTACAACCTCGCCACTTTACACGTACTAATACTCTCCATGTCCACATAGTCGTGCAGCGTTTTCCTTGATATGACGTCTAGTGGATAAGTGTTGGTGCGTGTGTGTGTTGCTGTGATCGATATAGTCAGTCGGGGAGTCCATTCACTGCCCGGTGATCAATACGGGATCAGGGAGGAAAGCAAGGTCTGTCTCTCGCCTTCTCTCGTCTCATGGAGGCTGCAGGGTCCTTGAAGACAAGGCGGAGGACAAACAGCACAATGGAGAGCGTAAGCGCTGTGGAGAGGAAGCTCGTCCTCTGTTAGGAACACATACATCTTCATTCTTCGTCATGGAGACAGAGCTTTACCGAGTTATAGAGATTACAGTAGATCATTGCGTGGCACGTAAAGAATGCCTGCAAACAGGCAGAGATGCAGACACACACATCTAGTTGGACAATATGAGAGCATAGTCTTTCATCTGTAAAGATGCATTCATTCCCTAAACATATAGCTCTGTTTTCATACATGTGTGTCCCCAGATGGCAGCCTCAGGTAAATTGCGTTGGTGTTCGTACCAAGATGATATGTCAGAAAGCGTGCACAGTTTATAGCTACTATAAAGCCAAGAGGGGTAAAATAAAAATGCAAATGTCTGTTTAAAGTATATTATTATTATCTTCTTTCTTAAGTACAGTAATCATGTTTCAAGCTGTGTCTTTCTGCACACTGTCAAACCCCGCCAGCGGTTGTTCCTGGCTGCATAATGTGTGGAGTGACCTTTCACTTATTCAGGTTTACGCCCATTTTTAAAGACACCCAGATCTCCAAACTGCCTATCGTAAACCCACAAACGGGTCCTTTGACGCTCTTATGGGAGCCGTATGAGCGGCACTCCAGACATGCAGGACATTGTGCGCGCAGCGAACAAAACTCAGACTTTTCTAATGGCCGCAGAGAGGGACGTCTGTGTGTCCCTTGGGCGCGTCATCGGTAGGTGAGGCCACACACAGCGTCAGTGAGTGAATCAGGGCTGTTACGGTGTAATGGTCTTTAAACAAGAAAGACAGAGAGAGGTACGACAGCAGCTCACAGGCCTCTTCCTCCTTCTGAGTCCAGACAGACATTTACACTAATGCACGTATACAGGACAGGGCTCCTGGCACAACAGAGCAATAATATCACAAACCATCAGATGTGTGTGTGTGTGTGTGCCTGTGTGTGTGTGTGTGTGCCTGTGTGTGTGTGTGTGCATGTGTGCGTGTGCGTGTGTGTGTGTACGCTGATGGATGAGTGTCTTCAAAGATAAATGGGAGCCTATTATTCGTGCCTTTTATAGACAAACTCCCCGCTGACTTCCGAATGGGAATAGCACGCAGTCTTCCTGCACGCTCGCACATACACACACATACATACACGCACACACGTGCACAAACACACATACACGTATATATATTCCCATAACGAGCTGCAACCGAGGGGCCCTAGGCTGTGGCACATCTGTTGTAGCGGAGACATAAGGCATTCATGCAGGGACTCTCAAGATCCTCCATGTACACATACTGTGCACGCACACACACACTCACTACATGTGATGAATGAGATTCTTTTATTTTCTGAACAAAAAGGAAGTGGTGGAGGGCTCTTATGACAATTTTAACTAAGAATCCCTTCTGGATAGAGCCGTGGCTGAACACAAAGACACACATTCTCTCTAACTGGCCCACTGACCTTCAGATACCCTCTGCAACACACATCTTGTAGTATTCTTCCCCTTTAGAGCAGAAGGCGTGCGAGGACGAAAACATGGAGGCAGAGTATATTTGCATAATAAAGGCATACAATCTATTTCAATAATGTTGAGGGGAGGTTTGCGGAAAAAAAATGTTTATCCTACTAGGAAAAAAATACTATGTATATAATAAACTTTTTTTGTATAGAGTTTTGGAAAATGACACACATTTAAGAAAAGCTTGAACTGTCAATTGTGTTCCATTTTAAGGCCCATTTGACAATAAGGAAACTCCTGGCCCGACCATCAAAGGTGTGCATGGGGAAAGCGTGCAGCCTTTCAGCATGTCTGTAAGCCTCCGGTATTTTAGCAAAGCAGGGTATAATCTGAAAAGGTCTTTGGCTTTCTCTCACGAGAAGAGAGGCGATGAGCGCACACCGCCGTGGTGTTACGGAGGACTCAGCCCTTTCTGTAGGCTACAATATGCCAATCGAGAGCTCTCCAAGCTGGGCTAAGCTTCCAGGCCCTGGCCCCACCTCCGTCCCTCCCGGTGCCAGTGTCAACTTCAGCTCAGTGCAGCGCCAGCCGGAGCTTAGTGTGAGCAACGGCCGCTCTCCATCCAAATGGGGCTCTGCTCTCCAGCCTTCTCTGCTTCCTTCTAGGCTTTGGTGGGATGTAGCTTTTATTATTGGATCTTTCATTGTTCATCCTTTTTCTATATTCTCTTTGCTTCCGCTTCTATATTCTCTTTGCTCCTTCATTTCATGTGATTAAATTTTACGTTATTCCTCTGTTCAAATACATTAAGTATGTGCATGTGTTGGTTCAAGTTGTGCAGT
Source organism: Liparis tanakae (assembly GCA_036178185.1). Lineage (NCBI taxonomy): Eukaryota > Metazoa > Chordata > Actinopteri > Perciformes > Liparidae > Liparis > Liparis tanakae. The sequence continues at coordinate 9,541,161 of CM070096.1, read as the reverse complement.
CATATGTATGGAGAGGTGCTTCGCCCAATCCTCCATCTAGCCCATGCATCCAACTCACAGCTTCATGTGCACCAACACACCACTTAAAATCCTAACTAGCCTGGTGTATGGTGTATATCATATCACCTGTACTCAGGGCCCTGATTACCTTCGCATTGAAAATGCAGAAGGTAATGTTTTGATCGCCGTGTATTTGTGTGTGTGAGTGTTATTCGCATAAGTCAAAAAGTAGTAAACCAAATCACATGTAATTTGGTGGGATGATTGGTTATTATCCGGGGACCATTTGATCCTATTTTGGAATTGGTCGGGTCAAAGGTCAAGGTCATGAAAAGGTCAACATCTTATTTTTACCATAGCACGGTCAATTGTTATCCTATTGGCATGCAACTAATGCCAAAATGTTCATAATTCAATGCCCAATCTCGTCATATGCAAAGGTATGCGCTCTACCGAGTGCCCGTTCTAGTTATAACATATATTTGGGGGATCCCAACAATACAGGCGCATTTGTCCCCCCAATAAAAGTCAATGACTTGAAAATGGCCATAATGTTAAGCTCAGGACCGCGGGGGAAATCATCACTGGACTCTGCAATTTGCTCACAGCCTCGTGTGGGCGTGGACGACGCCGTCATCTACCTGCTGCAGCGAGCTCAGTCGCACCTGGATGGAGCCGCTGTCTCTGTGAGAATCACTTTCTTTGACTCCTCCAGTGCATTCAACACCATCCACCGCTGCTGAGTGAGGAGCTGCGGGTGGTGGGGGTCAACGCCTCCACCGGCTCCTGGATGACCGACTACCTCCCAGGCAGACCACAGTATGTCCGACTGGGCCATGTGCTGAATGAAACGGTGGTCACTCACCACAGGGAACTGTTCTGTCTCCCTTCATGTTCACCCTCTCTACCGCTGACCTCCAGTTCAACTCAGGGTCATGCCGTCTGCAGAAGTTCTCTGATGACTCTGCAGTGGTCGGGTGTATAGTACAGGGTAGTAGTGGATGACCGGTAGAAATCACCTGCTTCCGCACGCAAAACAGTGCAGTTTCTAAAGAGGAATGGTGGGCCGCAGCAACCCCAACACATCCGACAGGAGGGACCGCTTACATTGAACTTTGTGCATTACTGTCACATGACATAAGCGTTTGATTTGAAGGACCACTAGAACACGACTGGCCGACTGCATTATGTGCCAATAGGCCATGTGTATCTTTTGAATTGTCACCTGGCGCCTAAATTTTGGCTTTCCTTTCACATAAATAAAGACAAGTGCGAGATCCAAGATCCGGAGCATTCCTCTCAATGTGTCAACAGCGAGTGGGCAGCTCATGGCTAACGGTGCAGAGAACAACACACACACATCCTCTGCTCCGCATAGATTCACAAAGACAATAGCTGTTTGCTGATATATCAATGTTCAGAATTTTTAATACAGCTCCTTTAAATTGATGCATTAAAAAATGATATAATATATAATATAATATGCATGCAACCCAAAGTTAAAATGAAACTCGCTTGTAATAAACCAACCCAGTCTAAAGCAGACCTTTACCTTCTAAAGTCTATTTGAGAGCCAATTATCAGACCTAACCTTGGGGTGACTTTGGATGTGTGAGGGTAATTACATATGATTCCGAGAGATGTAGTCAAGTGTTGAAAACAGCCGCTCATGGTCTGGAGACTCTTGAGACAAAAGCTACAGAGGGATACTTGTCATGCAGAGGACATGCGCTTGGTTTAACAAGGAGCTGAGAGGCAGTGGGGTGAGAGAGAAATAGGTCTATATTCAAAATAATAAGCAATTGATGGTAGATTGAAGTTTCCGGTTTCAGATAGCAGCTTCTGTTGAACTGGCTGTGACTTTGTATAAGTAATTTCCCAGGGGACAATCGTACTGGAGAGTTGCGTGGAGAATGCACTGTTGCCATCTTGAGGCGAGGTAGAAAAAAACTCTTTGAAACTCGCTGTGGCCTCATATATGGAGGACTTAAAATGACTTAAGTATAAATAAATAAATGCATAAATAAATATAGGAATAAATGCTTGAATAAATGTATAAATAAATAAATAAATGCTTAAATAAATGTATAAATATAGGAATAAATAAATAAATGCTTAAATAAATGTATAAATACTTTTTTTTAAATACAGGAATGAATAAATATAAGTTATAACTCAACAGGACATCATTAAATAAATCATTAAATAAATTATATTTATTTATTTATATATTTATTTAAGCATGTATTTATTTAGTCCTGTATTTATGTATTTATACATTTATTTAAGCATTTATTTATTTATTATTGTAATTATTCATGCATTTATTTTATACTTAAGTCATTTTAAGTCCTCCATACTCATAGTGAGACGATAAGAAGAAATAGCAAAAAGTAGAACCCAGGACAATGTTTCTTCGCCTAGATCTCTGTCTCTGCTGGTGGGCCTTGTGGGTGCCGCGCTCACTAAATAAGGATAATAGAGGGAAACTAGTCCTTTGTTATCTTAGTGCTCTTAGGTACACCCCTCAGGGGGTCTTTGGGAGGGCAGCACCATCCCGGTCGGGGGCCTGTATCTGTCACCTCAGTTTAGGAAGCGTCTCATGGTGGCTGACCTAAATCGTCTCCCCGGGGCAAGCCCGGGCCCCTCCACAGGACTTCCCCACTGCAGATAATAGGCTTGTATGGCAAAGTATCCAGACATTGGAACCAAAGCAGCCCTGACAGCTGTCAACAGGAACAAACGTCGTCCTGCATGACACACACACACACACACGTGCACAATAAAGGACGGCTGTGTGTGTGTGTGTGTGTGTGTGTGTGGGGGGGGGGGGTATGCGTGTACGTGTGTGCGCGTGCATTATTGCTTTCCGTGTGTACATGTGTGCATTTCATTGTGTGTCCCTCCCTTTTTCCTCCTGGTTTCGGCACTGCCTATCCACAGCTGTGGTTATAGCCCCGGCGTTTCCAGACAGTATTCAGGCGAGTCGTCGCCATGTCAGGAACAATTTGGTGCAACAGCAGCAATCTCTTCCTGTGAGGGAGCTGTCATGGGTGAGAAATCAAAGACACCTACGTGACTAGCTGTCTTGCCCCCAAGCTGGAAGACGGGCTTGCTGACATGACCTGATTTCACCCATTTCACAGAAAACCCCAGCAGAAGATGGAGGAGCCTGCTGCGCTGCAATATGGAGTAATATCTTTGTTACCCCAGGCACAGGGGTTGTGTATGTCATACTGCATATGCCACACAGCTGAGGCAGTAGTTCTGTCAACAAGGATGGACCAATATCATCCATGCTGGTGGCCCAGCAGGTCTGTATGAGCGGGTTCAGCAGGCCGGCGTGCACTCGGGATGCTCCGGGTTCATGAGGTGATCTTTCATGAGGTGAGCATACAGAACCCTTTTGACATTTCGGCCATGCTGCTTGTTGAAAAGAGGGTGTCCTGGCAAACAGTAAAACAAGCAACACTTTGATATTCTTATCATTGTTTTTTTTCCTCCGTTTGCTTCGTCTGCGCTGTAAATATCCTTCAAACAACTCCCCTGCTTCACCTTATGCGACTCGTTCATTCCAGTGAAAGCTGTTCATGCTCCTACACTGACGACAGAACAAATAATACACACAATCATACGTTGTAGGTCTTGTGCAATATGATAT